>JACCEG010000353.1:0-60994 GCA_014065205.1 Tuber brumale | reverse complement strand
CGTTCCACTTCCCAGATGTCGCCAAAGGTCCCCTCTCATATATCCTGCGAACAGCATGCGGTCGGACGGACGGCGGCGACGTATATGGTGTTATGAAGTGGGCTTCATTGATGTGACATTTTAGTTATGGGACGCAACTCTCGAAATCTCGCTAATGACGTGCGGGCCCCATAAGGGGGCCGGAGGGGGGTGTTGGCACTCCGGTAAATTGAGGGTCTGTGCGCAGTTACCCTACCGTGGGCCTGTGCACATGTCTCGGATTTCCGTATGCCTAACAGAGAGGTAAGAGTGGATGATCATGAGAATCCTGCATTGAAGGTTTGATTTCAAGCACCAGGAACATAGTAGAGAGAGAGCGTGTTCTAACTACTTGGCTCTTTTTTTTTTCTTTTGTTTTTTTATCTTCAATTTTATTCTGTATTTAAGGTACACTATCTACATTCAGCTCAACATACTATGGCAGATGTACTTACTTCCTCTCCTACGCGAGCCTCTAAGTAGACTGAAGACAAACTGTCATGAAGTTCTTCAACATCTACAATCAGGTGCCCAACCTGAAGGTACTACAACTTGAACATGGAAAGGTCTCATCTAGAGCTATCGACTTTCGTACACTATGCAGTCAAAAAGCTCTCCTCCCTAGTAAACTTGTAGTATATACGAACAGTAAAGAGTGTGAAAGAAAAGCCCTGCAATCCATCAAAACAAAAGGAATCCTACACCGTAATATTGGACACAACCCACAGCGAAAAGCCTACCTAAATAACCTAAACCCTAACCATAGAGCGGAAGTCTTAAGCCACCTGTGATAAATGTATTTACCGCCCACGGGGATATACCTGGCAAAGGCAGTAGGAGGCCGAATGGAAAACCCAAATGGAAGGTAAAAAGACCCATGGTAAGGTACAGAGACCAGTGAAATCCAGGCCAGGAAATAAGCAGGTGACACCAAAAGGATGTCGACCTAAAGATAGTGTACAGCAGTAGAGTGCCAGCTACTCTGACTGTAAAAAGGAAGTAAAAAGCTGAACAAAACCATGTCAACTCTCAGTAATCGTGTTTGTATCTAACTAGGCAGTCCTCAAATTGAGGGCAAGACATTTTATACATCTCTAATAAAGCCACTTGTTCTACAAAAGATAGTATCACTTGGTGGATGGGATACCACCACATACTGACCGAAGAAGAAGGGCAAGATAGCCTAAGCAGCTTGTTAAGTACTCTCGTATACCACAAACTATGTTCCTAGCTGTCTGTTGCATAGGAAGTGAGCAGTCACTAACTATGAGGGGGGCCTCGCTAAGTGCGGAGAGTGCAGGAAATAGGCAGCAAAAAGCAGTACCAGAACTCAAGGGAGGAAAAGCCTTGATACGTGAAGAAGTAAAACAGGATAGTGAGGAGAGGTTGAGGATGACTGTCACTCCTAGGCCAAAGCTATCACAGGAGTAGAGGGCGGGCAGGGGAGATTATAAGATTCCTGTGCTGAGGTTTGATTTCAAGCGTGAGGAACATAGATGGGATAAAGGATATACTAACTACACGGTTTCTTTTTTTATCTTCATATATTTATTGTTATTTAGGGTACAAGAACCGGCATGCAGCGCTAGCTATGGCATGAAAGATCTCCATTCCTACTCTCGCCTGGCCCGACCGTATCCCTAAGACCCTTTGGTATAGGCCTAATGGCACCTCTCCACCCCAAAAGCCCCTACATAATTATGTGACAACAGAAGTAAAGACCTCAGAGTAAAGCAGGAGAATATAAGAAGGTAACCACACAGAACATCGCCAAAATACAAAGAAAAAATCGCACTAAAGTCCCTCAACAACCTAGCCAGAATATACACGCTGGCAGTGGAAAAAATGTTGAATAGTTCCCAGAACATGGCGAAGATCAAGATAGGTGCTAACTGTGGAGAATGGCAAAATAGGAGAGTAATGGTAGGGTACCAGACAGAGAAAGGATGAAGCAGTAGGATCTAAGCCAATCAAACCGTTGAGTCAGAAAGGAAACCGAAAGTGACCATGTCAAGTCTCGGTAATCATTTTCATGTCTTAATAGGGGGTCGTAAGTGGAGGAATGCAAGTGATCTTAGCGTGTCTCTTATGTAGTCCCTTGTTCTCAGAAAGATAGAGACACTTAGTAGATAGAATACCACTACTTGAGCTGACTATAGGGAGAGCCAAGATCAACCTATGGGCCTCTTGAAAGATTCTTGCATACCACAAACCACATTTTCAGCCATCCGAAGCATGGGAAGTGAAGGGTTGCCGACTGTGAGGAGGGGTCATGCTAAGCAAGATGAGTAGGAGGGAATGGGCAGTAGGAGGCAGTACCAAAACTCAAAAGAAGGGAAGCCTCAATGCGTAAAAGACCGAAGGAGGGCAGTGGGAAGAGGATGAGAATGGCTATCACTCCTAGGCCGAGGCCATCATAGGAGGAGAGAGGGGGGGGATGATTGTAAAAATCCTGTATTGAGGATTGATTTCAAGACTGAGGAAAATAGCGGAGATGGAGAATATACTAACTACTTGACTTTTTTTATTTTAATTTTATTATCTTCATATTATATGTCATTATTATTTAGGGTACAAGTATCTGTATGCAACGTTAGCTATGGTATAAAAAACTCCCCATTCCTCCATCCGCCTAACCCAACTCTATCCCCAAGACTCCCTAGTATGGGCCTAACCGTACATTTCCACCCCCAAAGCCCCTACATATCAATCTGAAAACAGAAGAAAATACCACAAAGTAAAGCAGGAAAACATAGGAAAGAAACCACACTGAACATCTCCATAAAACAAAAGAAAAATCACACCAGTAGAATACCACAAATAAGCAAGCCAGATACATGCATAAGAAGATGAATGACAGTGAGAGGTATCCCGGAATGCGATGTAACTGAGAAAGAGAGCTGACTGTGGGGAATGATGGGAGAGGAGGGCAGTAGTAGAGTACTAGCTAGAGAAAGAATGTAGTAGTAGAGTGCAAGCCAATCCAACTTGCAGGTAAGGAAGAAAACCAAGTGAAACTGTATTAACTTTTGGTAATAGTGTTCGTGTCTTATTAGACAGTCCTGAGTGGTGGAAGACAAGTGATTATACTGTGTCTCTCATATAGTTCCTTGTTCTTAAAGAGATAGCGTTACTTAGTAGATGGGATACCACCACTTAAGCTGACCAAATAGAGGGATGAGATCGACCCATGGGCCTGTTGAAAGGTTCTCGAGTACCACAAACTGTATTCCTAGCCGTTTGAAGTGCAGGAAGTGAAGGATCGCTAACCGAGAAGAGTGGCCTCACTAATTGAGGTGAGGGGTATAGCAATGGGCAGTAAAAAGGCAGTACTGAAACCCAAAAGGAGGGAAGCCTCAATGCGTAAAAGAGCGGGGGAGGGCGGTGGGGGGGGGATGAGGATGGCCGTCACTACTAGACTGAAGCCATAACAGGAAGAGAGGAGGTAGAAGATTGTGAGAATCCTACGTTGAAGGTTGATTTCAAGCCAGAGGAAAATAGTGGAGATGGAGGATGTACTAACTACCTGGCTTTTTTCTCTTTTTTTTTTATTTATCTGCATATATTTCATTATTATTTAGGATACACGAATCTGCATGCAGCGCTAGCTATAGCAAAAAACAATTGCTATTCCTCCTTCTACCCAGTCTGACTGTATCCCCAAGATACTCTGGTGTGGGCCTAACTACACATCTCTACCCCAAAAGCTCCAATGTATCTGAAAACAGAAGAAAAGACCTCAGAACAAAGCTGGAAGATATAGGGGGGATACCACATGGAACATCTGTGTAAAACAAAAGAAAGATTATAGCAGTAGATTCTCACAACAACTAAGTGAGGTATACTTGATAGCGGACGAATGACTGTAGGAGGTATCCCGGAACGCAACGCAACTGAGAAAGGGGGCTGGCTGTAGAGGATGGCAGGAGAAGAGGACAGTAGTAGGGTACCAGCCAGGGAAAGGTTTTAGTAGTAGGGTGCAAGCCGATCCAACTGTTGGATCAGGAATGAAACTGAATATGACTATGTCAACTCTCAATAATCATGTTCATAACTTACTATGCGGTTCCTAGCTGCGGAATACAAGCAATCTTATTGCATCTCTCATATAGCCCCTTGTTTTCAGAGAGATAGCATCACTTAGTGGATAGGATATCACTGCTTAAGCTGACTGTAGGGAGGAGCAAAATCGACCCATGGGTCTCTTGAAGAGTTCTCACGTACTGTAAACCATATTCCCTGTTAGGCAGATGCCAAACTCTTGTATAACTGAGGGATGTAGGCCAAAAATCTTTGTTTGGAAAATCTGTCAAGGAAGTCTAGCCTCAAAAAAATAGGTAAAGGTAAAGATTTAAAATATAAACAAGATTATATTGATAAGATCTCTTCTCCGTTGCTTGACGATATCTGTAAAGCTCAGCAGGTACTTCAATATTTATATCCTTCATCTGAGTATTCGCGGACTACTTCTAACTACTATACCTTGGGGATACTACTCGGATTTTAATACTCAAACATCCAGAATCTTATAAGTGTGAGTACTGTTTGACCCTGAAACTTCTCACACTCTTTTACAGTTACAGAATAGTATTCCTCACTTGAGATGACTGCACTATTTATTATACCAAACAGTGGTCTTCAACTTAGTTATCTGCATAGCCTATTATATTACTTTAGTCTTGTTGACTATCATTCCAGTAGTCTCTTCAGTCATGAAGTGATCAGTTTCATGCCAGACCACCTAGTACCAATTGCAAGTCCAAGCCTGACATGTCAACATCTTTATAGGGCTTTGACTTATTTAGGTCTTCCTTTCTATTAGGCAGACACCAAACTCTAGTATAACTGAGGGTTGTAGGCCAAAATATTTGTTCGGAGAATCTGTCGTGGAAGGCTCGTCTCGATAAAATATGTTGTTAGGCATATGGAAATCCCAGACATGTGCACAGACCCACGGTAGGGTAACTGCGCACAGACCCTCGATTTACCGGAGCCAATACGCCCCTCCGGCCCTCTTATGGGGCCTACCCGTCGTTGGCGAGATTTCGAGAGTTGCGTCCCATAACTAAAATGTCACATCAATGAAGCCCACTTGATAACACCATATACGTTGCCACCATCTGTCCGACTGCATGCTGTTCGCAGGATATACGAGAGGGGACCTTGGGCGACATCTGGGAAGTGGAACAGAGGAGATCCGTGCGAGGCGCAATGAGATAGTAGGCTTCAAGGTTAGGCTTCCTACACTATGGACTGCAGGTGACGGGACGTTTTCGGCGAAATGCTCTAAGAGGATATCCCCGTAGTGTAAACTATGAGGAGTATACCGAATCCAGCCATACCCTTCTGAGATCAGCTGTAGGTTGGTTGGTCCTAATAATAGGACCCCTCTATGGAGGCTGGCAGACCAAGGGGAAGCATTCGCAGAATGAAAGACCTAGATAAGTTGGAGCCCCTTAAGATGCGGACACGTCGGGCTCGGACTTGCGATTGGCACAAGGTGGCCCAGCGTGAACCTGATCACTTCATGACTGAAGAGACTACTGGAATGATAGTCAACATGACTAAAGTAATATAATTGTCTATACGGACATCTAAGTTGGAGGCCGCTGTTTGGTATAACAAATAGCGCAGTCATTTCAACAGAGTAATACTATTTCGTGTCTGCGAAAGGCTGGGATAAGTTTCAGGGTCAATCAGTGTTTGCACTTATAAGATTCTCGACGTTTGCCTAATAAAACCAGAGTGGTACTTCGGAGGCATGGTAGTTAGAAGTAGTCTGCGAACACTCAGACGCGGGATATAAGTATCGAAGTGCCTCCCGAGCTTTAGAGACATCATCAAGCAACGCAGAAGAGCTCTTATCAATATAAAATTGTTTACCTCATAAATCTTTCCTTTACTTTACCTTACTTTATCGTGACGAGCCTTCCTCGACAGATTCTCTGAGACAAAACCTTTGGCCTATGTCTCTCTGAATAATACTAGAGTTCGGCATCCGCCTAACCGTATATTGATAGTTCTCCTGTTACCAAGGCTCACTATATGAACTACGAGTTCACCTCAAACTCCACCCTCAGCTAAGACTTCGATTACATTTTCCAAGCACCTCACTGTCTCATCTAAATTCATTCCTGCGAAGAAATATTCGAGACCAAGCTATTCGAAATCGAAGAGGAATATACGCAAGAACCCTCGTAGTTCACAGTACTTTGCGGAATTCCAACGAGAGATCAATTCAATCGTATATATCGCACTGGGCATGGTTCGGACTTTGAGTGGAATTCGACCGCGTCAGAAAGCTTTGTCGACTGGAGTACCCAGTGCTCCCTAGTCTCAGATCAAAAGAAACAGGAAAACCCAGGCACAGTCATCTGGGGACCAGACATCTCCTCGGCCTGGGCTTGACATATCCTTATATGTACTATAAGTACATTCTAAACCTCAAGAAAAAAGAGATTCAGGTTCTGAGTCCAGAGTCGGACCAACCGAATCCTTTTATACCTACACCTCTAGAGTACCTCAGATGTTGGATACCTTATAAACGATTCCTCAAAACCTTTACAGGATATCGAGAACTCTGGTACAAAGTACCAGTAATCATGCATCTAGGAGTATTAGATCAATTAGCCTATCTGGAAAGTATCACAATGGCTGTGATACCTCAAGACCCGAGAAAGAGAATAACGACAGGAGAACCTATAGATACCCGACCCAATACGATGGATAAGACCGATGATTTGGCCACATGGAGTCCCTCCCCGTCGATACCTCCTGAACCCGCATTCCGGAGACGAAATGTGCCCTCTCACTGGTCCATGAGTGTTGCAAGCACTTATCGGATATCAAGGGCCCCCACGCCTAAACTAGGAGAAGACCACGCTGTAAACTTAGCCAGGTTGGCTGCCCATCTTGGGATAACCTTGGGTCGAATAAGGCAAGACATAGATACCTAGCTCGACCAAGCCAATATCCCCTTCAAACATCTGAAGGGAGCCACCCAAGACAATACCTTAAGTTTAATTAAGGTACTACAGCAAATCGCGGAAGGACAAGATATCCATGACAACGATATTGGACTCCTGTTGATGCAGCTAGCAGGGGTGGAAGGGGAGGTCAAGAGGATTCAAGAGGAAATGCTACGGGAAGTGGCAAAGAAGATAGACGCCCAAGAAAGGCATCAACAGGAACATGAAGAGGTGACAACGAGGTTACATGGAACGATCGGGCACGAAAGCCAAGTGGCATTAGCCCGAGATCAGACTCTGGAACAAATAGTCCTCAGTCTAAGAGTGGAATCAGTTGAACTTTGTGCGCAGAGCGTCACTCAGGAGATGGAGGTCAACCGTACCTTAGGACTGATGCGCCTTGATCAGATGGCCCATCAAGCTGAGATTCGCAGGTCCCCGGACCAATAGCAGCTGCAGAATGATAGGCCGAACAATACCCTAGAAGGAGTGGTGGCGGCCATACATGAGATATTAGCCGCCGTGCCAAGTCCTGAAGCTGCAGGACCCGCACCCTTACCCGCAGTTCAAGAAACTGATGATGAGGAGTATTATGCTCTGCCTACACATTGGGATAAGGGAAAAGGCAGGAAAGCCACTGATGCATCCACCTCAGGTACCCAGGGAGGTGACCCGGGAGACCCTAGCAACGATGACGACGAGGATGATGAGAGAGGAAGACGGAGAGGAAGTCCTAGCCAAGGCAGGTGAGGACAAACACCAGGACAGTCTGGCATGGCAGAAATGCTGGCCAACGCGATGGCGCTAAATATCAAGTGACCATCGGAGCCACCCCCATTCTTTGAGGCTAAACCCGTACAAGACATATATGTGTGAATTTTCCAATGCACGGACTATTTCGAGCGAAACCCACCAATCTGGGACGATGCCCGGGAAAGAGTTATATATGCGCTCAGTCATGCGAGAGGAGAAATAGTGCTTCCTTATACTATATAGTACCGGAAGGCTATGGATGGACTTCAAGGGGAAATCCAGCAGCCAGAATTGGCTATGTGGACTCGTTTTGAACACGATATGATCAAACAATTTGCCGCGGTGGAAGCCGAACAACTAGCACTTCGAGTTATGAAGCTAGTCAAGTAAGATAGTAGTATTGAACATTACCTAACGATCATGCATAACCATAACATCTGTGCACGGATGACTGGAGAGTCCTGGAGGCAGGAAGTAGAAGACAAACTTCCAAAACAAATTGTTCGCAGAGTGTTGGATCTGCAATATACAACGGATCAAGAATGGGAAGAGGCGCTAAGACTATGTGGGCGGTCAGAAGAAGGACCTCTGGCCAGAGAAAAAATTGGACGAGACAAACCGTCTAAACCCAAAGTAGTGCAAGAGGTCAAAAGAGAATACTAACGGGACTCTAAACCTAAGCGACAAAGGGAAACTAAACCTTTTGTCAAGGGAGGTGGAGCCCCACCACAAAAACGGAAAAGGGATGATGAGCCGGAAAAGCCCAGGAAGAGGATGGGAGGTGCGGCAAAGACCACCCATACAGACTGCGACAGGGCGCATACCGGTATCCCGCAGAGTGTAATAGATACTTGGAGCCGAGATGGAGATTGTACATATTGTGGTAAGAAAAACCACAGCTACCAAACGTATTGGGGGGATGCCCATGTATCGGTGGTAATGCTCAGCTCAAGACCGATAAAAATGGGAATTCAACAAGCAAGATGGGCTATCATGAAGCCTAAATGAGCTCACGAAGTCGCGGCTGTCCAGAGCCCAGTACGAGTCAATAAGATCTGGGAACTGGCGGACGATGAAGAACTGACCTAGGTCAGTTCATTGGCACCAACAGCGATAGCGTTTGGGTATTCAGTGTCCTGATGGAGCTGGAATCAAAATGGGAACACCCTTAGGCTGGGGTGTATTGGGTACCAACCACGACAGGGATTGGGTAGTCCGTATGCAACTACAGGATTCGAAACTCAAAATGATCAAAGAGGCGCGAAGCAAGTCTCTCCTTTCAGGATCGATGCAAGTAGGCTCTAAGTGAAGGGACCCCACGAGGGGCTTGCGAGCTCGAAAACAAGAATCAATATATGGAGAGTCTTGATTGAAAGAGAGAATAGTTAACATGCCCACATGGCCCGCGAGCCAACAGTACGAAGTTCCTTGAGTCACCTGGTAGTTACCTGCTACCCGTGTGCAAGCAAGTTACTATACGGAAGTTGGGACATAGCAATGCAAGACCTACCTGATAACATTACACGACAGGAGGACAACTGACGCAGGCCGTTCCACCTACCACACGAGTCTGAGTCGTATTATACGTATGTACTATCTTGCCTTCTGGCCCGAGTGTGGGATAGGGATGTACCGCTTTAGTGCGCAAGGCCCCTCTGAGGGAGCTGGACAGATAACCGAAATCCTAAGGGAAAGGAATCAGTGAAAGCGGGAACCCCACAACAGCGGAGTAAAATGGCTAATAACCACACGAAAATCTGCTATGAGCCTAGGTCTGGTGTGTCGGGAGAAGGCATCCAGCCTGAAAACTGGTCGAGCGCAATTGTGTATCAGTGAAACGCCGGTTAGTATGTAGACCCAAAACCTGAAAGCTAATGAGTTACTAGTTTGTCTGAGGAGACCTTAATGGTCGAAACTACGCAGGTGTAGTAACAAACATCTTGTTACCTACACCCAAAGCGAATGATGCCTAAACGAAAAACCCTAGAAAGTCTTATCCATGCTAAGCGGGTGGAGTTAGAGGCTCCTAAACTAAACCGATACAAGTGTCCGGAGGGGATCACTTACCTCCACATACACGATAAGCGATACAAAGTTAAAGTCTTGTTAGACTCAGGATCCAACGTATTCCTTATTAATAAGGACCTAGTTGAAGACCTTCGTATCCCTACAGTGGAACACAACAATGCTGTTGATATCTTAGGCTTTGATGGATCATCAGCTGCCTCGGGAGGGAAGTGTTACACTCTCCCTATTAAATTAGAAATAGGAAAGAACCAACACATCTCTGAAGTGTCGTGTGAAGTGGCCAAGGCAGGTCACTATGGAATGATAATTCCGTTTGGTTGGTGGCATCACGAACACCCAGTGTCTCACATAGAAGATGCAGCAAATTGGACCTTCTCCACAAAAGGTTGTGAGAACTGTGTGGAAGAAGATGAAGGAATAGCGGATATGTTCGAATACGATGAATCCGTCGCATGGGATCCTAATGCATGCCGCATCGGAAGAATTGGAGCCATAGAGAATACTGTGGAACTCCAATCTTTACCGAAAGAATACTGGCATTACAAACACTTGTTTGAAGCCCAGACAGTGGAAAGATTAGCCCCGAGATGAACGTGCGATCATGAGATCAAGTTGATTCAGGGATCGAGTCCCCCCTGGGGGCTGATATATCCACTATCCGAGAAACAGCTTAAAGCTTTACGAGAATACTTGGAAATAATGATCAAACAAGGAAAGATCACGCAGTGTTAATCATCAGCAGAAGCACCTATATTATTCGTACCTAAGCCAGATGGCAGATTACACTTAGTTGTGGATTACGGAAATCTAAATAAGATTACTATGCGCAACAAACATCCCCTTCCACTTATGTCCGAACTCAGAGATGGAGTAGCTGGCGCAACGATCTTCACCAAGCTAGATCTTAAGGATGGTTACCACTTGATTAGAATACAGGAAGGAGATGAATGGAAAACGGCATTCTGTACAAGATATGGACATTACAAATATAAGGTTATGCATTTCGGATTGGTTAACGCTCCGGCGATGTTCCAAGATATGATGAACCAAGTACTTAAAGAATACTTGGATGTTGGAGTTGTGTGTTACCTGGACGATATTCTCATCTACTCAAAGGATGAAAAGGAACACATCGAAGCTGTTAAAAAGGTTTTACAAAGTCTATCAGACTTTCAATTAGCGGTATCGCTAAATAAATTGACTTTCATGCCACAGAGGTAGAATTCCGCGGCTATATGGTGGCAGTCGATGGAGTGTCAATGAGCACCCGCAAGGTGGAGTCAATAATGGTTTGAAAGGCACCTAAATCGGTTCGAGAAGTACAAGTCTTCATTGGATTCACTAACTTCTGCCGACGTTTTATTAAAAACATCTCCGCTTTTTGCAAACCCATAACCGGGACACTCCCAGGAAATCCTGAGAATTTCAAATGGGGAGTTGAGCAGGATGTGGTATTCGAAGAATTAAAACACCGATTTACTAGAGCCCCCATACTCCATCACTTTTTCCCTGAAAGAGAAACTGTGGTAGAAACTGACGCTAGCAATATTGTGTTCGGTTACATCCTTTCTCAATACTTTGAGAAAAGGTTACATCCAGTAGCTTTCCATTCCAGAAAATTAAACTCGGCGGAGCGCAATTATGAGATTCATGATAAAGAACCTCTCGCAATCCTTGAAGCATTTAAAGAATGGAGACATTACTTGATCAGAACGGAAAAACCAATTACAGTCTGTATCGACCATCAGAACCTACAATACTTCCTCACTTCAAAAGTGTGGAGCGGCTGACAAATTCGATGGGCTCAGAAGCTCATGGAAGACAATTTTCACATTGTATACTGACCAGGCACTTAAGGCGGAAAGCCTGATGTATTAAGCAGACGGCCGCAGTACCGTCCTGAGGAGGGAGCTATGCATCGCAAACGAAAGATTTTGAAAAAAGAAAATTCCTTAGTGTCGCTAGTAGGGAGGGTAGGCGATGAAGGAGAAGACGGGGAAGGAGACAAGGATTTGGATTTGGAACCTCATAGAGGTGGAAAGGAACCTGTTATTAGGGTCAAAAGATTGAGCAAAAAAGCATACTTGCCAACGAAAGGCTCAAGAATGGTGGCAGGACCTGACCTAAATGCCATAGAGGATGACATTGTCCCGAAATATGGACAAGCATTAATAAGGTCGGGTATAGCTGTAGGCCTACCCAAAGGGACTTATGGCAGAGTTGCTCCAAGAAGGGGATTAGGGGTCCGAAGCAGAATCTCCACTGGTGCAAGAGTAATCGATGCTGATTACACCGGTGAAATCAAAGTTGTACTATTCAACTATAAGAATGTGGACTGCCAAATAAGAATAGGCGATCGCATAGCACAACTAGTGGTAGAAAAAGTCAATACCTCAGACATGATAGAAGTAGACGACATGGAAGATGCGGAACGAGGAACTGCGGGATTCAGAAGTAGCAATATAGCGACATGATCCTTAATCGTGAAAGAGCAGGAACCTAGCATGAGTTACATGCAGGCATCGGCTAAAGACAAAGAACATGGGTAAGATATTTCAGAAGTACCCGAAAAAGTTCTAATGTCAAATGCTATTATCCTGCAGAAAGGTATGAAGCAGTTTAATCCTGAATTCTTAAGCGAGATACAGGCAGCTCTCGGAACGGATGCAGGGTAGAGGCAATGGAGGAAAGAACTCATTAGGTTACGAGACGAAGGAAAGGATTTTCCCAAGGATTGGACCTTGACCGATGATCTACTATATTATAAGCAAAGACTATTCATACCGAATAGTCAGGCGCTATATACCAAGATCGCAGAAGGATGTCACGATGCAAAAGTTGCAGGACATTTCGGACAAGAAAAAACTTTGGAAATAATTATGAGAGACTTCTATTCGAAAGGACTTGCGGTATGGGTCAACGACTACATACTATGCTGCGATGAATGCCAACATAACAAATCGCCTAGACATGCTAAGTACGGATTATTGCAACCACTGCAAATACCATACGCAGTATGGGCATCCATCTCAGTGGACTTCATCACACAACTGCCAGAGTCACAGGGATGCACTCAGATAATGGTAGTAGTCAATCGATTCACGAAGATCGCACATTTCATCGGACTACAGATGTCGGCTATGGCCAAAGATGTCGCAAACGCATTCCTTAAAGAGGTATGGAGGCTGCACAGTCTACCAACCGAAATCGTCTCGGACATGGATTCAAAGTTCACAGGAGAATTCTGGGAGTCACTCTGCAAAGCACAGGAAATTAAGCGAAGAATATTAATGGCACACCATCCCCAAACTGGCGGGCAGACTGAACATACCAATCAAGTGCTGGAAGGATACCTTCGAAGTTTTGTCAACTATGATCAGGACGACTGGTATCAGCTATTACCTATAGCTGAATATGCCTATAACAACTCTGCTACCAACGCTGATGGAATGTCACCATTCTATGCGAACTATAGATTCCATCCCCAGATAGAGTGGATGAAGGAGTACGAAGCTCAAAATCCAGGAGCAACACTTTATGTAAACTGGATTAAGACAATAGATGAACAAGCAAGAGCGTCACTAGAAAAGACACGGGAAGGGATGTCAAAATATTATGACAGGAAAGCTCGACAACAGCCGGACTTCAAGATCAGGGACAAAGTAATGTTAAGCATAAAGAACATTCGTACCTGACGGAAATCAAAGAAGCTAAGTCCAAAGCTATACGGTCCCTTTCAAATCATGGAAAAGCACGGATCACGAGCCTTCAAACTCAACATATCTGATCGATGGAATATTCATCCCGTATTCCATGTCGCACTATAGGAACCCTACCGCAAGTCAGTTCATGACAATCGTCAGCAACCCCCTAGACAACGGGAGGACATTGGCGGCGATATACAATGGGAGGTTGAGAAAATCATGAGAAGCGAGATTCGTTGTTACAGGAAATGAGTACGCGGCCACTATCAAGAGAAGCGGGAACTGTGGTACTTCGTTAAATGGCAAGGGTGTTCAGATGATGAGAACACATGGGAGTCAGCTACTGGAATGGAAAACGCTGAGGAAGTTGTGGAGAATTTTCATAATGAAAATCTGGACATGCCAGGAAGGGCAGAAGTAAGATAGTGAGGAAAATATTTTCCTACCATGGACAAGTAAATGCGGGAGGTTTTTCACCCTGGCCAGACAGAGTCTTAAAATGTAATTAGAAGAAAATTATAAAAGGTTATAAAGGCATTCGAGGCGAAGCCCGATAGGAGGGAGCTCATGTTAGGCATGTGGAAATCCAAGACATGTGCACAGACCCACGGTAGGGTAACTGCACACAGACCCACGGTAGGGTAACTGCACACAGACCCTCAATTTACTGGAGCCAATACCCCCCTCCAGCACCCTTATGGGGCCCGCGTGTCATTAGTGAGATTTCAAGAGTTGCGTCCCATAACTAAAATGTCACATCAATGAAGCCCACTTCATACCACCATATACGTCGCCGCTGTCCATCCGACGACAGGCTGTTTGCAGGTTATATGAGAGGGGACCTTTGGCGACATCTGCGAAGTACAACGGAGGAAGTCCGTGGGAGGCACATTGAGATTGTAGGCAGCAAAGTTAGGCTTCCTAAACGATGGGCCGCAGGTGACGGGACATTTTCGTGGAAATGCTCTACGAGGATATCCCTGTAGTGGAAACTATGAGGGGTATACCGAATCTACCTATACCCTTCTGAGATTAGCTGTAGGTTGGTTGGTCCTAATAATAGGACCCCTCTATGGAGGCCGGCGGACCAAGGGGAAGTATGCTCCGAATGGAAGACCTAGATAAGTCGGAGCCCCTTAAGATGCTGACATGCCGGGCTCAGACTTGCGATTGGCATGAGGTGGCCCGGCATGAACCTGATCACTTCATGACCGAAGAGAGTACTGGAACGATAGTCAACACGACTAAAGTAATATGATAGTCTATGCGGACATCTAAGTCAGAGGCGGCTGTTTGGTATAACAAATAGTGCAGTCATCTCAATGGAGGAATACCATTCCGTGTCTGCAAAAGGGTGTGATAAGTTTCAGGGTNCGGCTGTTTGGTATAACAAATAGTGCAGTCATCTCAATGGAGGAATACCATTCCGTGTCTGCAAAAGGGTGTGATAAGTTTCAGGGTCAAACGGTGTTCGCACTTATAAGATTCTCGACATTTGCGTAATAAAACCAGTGTGGTACTTGGGAGGCATAACAGTTAGAAGTAGTCCGCAAACACTCAGACGCAGGATATAAATATCGAAGTGCCTCCTGAGCTTTACTGACATCATCAAGCAACGTAGAAGAGATCTTATCAACATAAAATTGTTTACCTCATAAATCTTCACTTTACTTGACCTTACTTTATCGCCACGAGCCTTCATCGATAGATTCTCTGAGACAACGATTTTGGCCTACGTCCCTCAGAATACTACTAGAGTTCGGCGTCCGCCTAACATATGTTTAGTAAAGATTTAAAAACATAAAACAATTTTATTTGATAAGATCTCTTCTTCATTGCTTGATAATCCTTCATCATCCTGGAACAAGTATTTTTATCATACTCCCTGTATCAAAGTATATTTATTATAATAATAACTTTGACCTCTGAGGGACATCTGCAAAAAACAAAGCTATGTCTGATGCGCAGGTGTCATGTCCAGACAGCTGATAGACGTCAATTGCGTGTTGTACATCCTGTACATCGGGAGATTCAATGTGCGTCCCCAGTACCTCAGATGCATTCTGTGAGTACTGGGGACGCTACCTACATCTGGTAGTAACATGGGATGTCGGGGATGTCTAGTGGTAATATGGGATGTCTGGGGCGTCTAGTGATAACAGCAGATGTCTGGGGCGTCAGGCAGACATTCTAAGTAAGGAGTCCCACTTGGCAAGCCAGTTAGATACATGGAAATCTGAGACATGTGCACAGACCCACGGTATGGTAACCGCGCACAGACACTCGATTTTCCGGAGTGCCAACACCCCCCTCCAGTCACCTTATGGGGCCCGCACGTCATTAGCGAGATTTTGGGAGTTGCGTTCCATGACTAAAAAGTTACATCAATGGAGCCCATTTCATAATACCATATACATTGCTGCCGTCCATGCGACTGCATGCAGTTCACAGGATATATGAGAGGGGACCTTTGACGACATCAGGGAAGTGGAACAGAAGATATCCGTTGCAGGCGCATTGAGATAGTAGGCTTCAAAGCTGGCTTCCAAAGGTATGGACCGAAATTGAAGAGACCTTTGCAGTGAAAGATTCCAAGAGGATGTCTGAGTAGCTGGAGCTATTAAGGATATACCGAATCCACCCATATTCTTATGAGATCAGCTGTAGGTTGGTTGGTCCTAGTAATAGGACCCCTCTGTGGAGGCCGGCGGACCAAGGGGAAGCATCTCAGAAAGGAAGACCTAGATAAGTCAGAAACCCTTAAGATATTAACACGTTGGGCTCAAACTTGCGATTGGTACTAGGTGGCCCGGCATGAACTTGATTACTTCATGACCGAAGAGACTACTGGAATGATAGTCAACTAGACTAGAGTAATTTAATAGTCTATGTGGACATCTAAGTTAGAGGCCACTGCTTGGTATAACAATATAGCACTGTCATATCAAAGGAGGAATACTATTCTATGACCGCGAAAGAATGGCATAAGTTTCAGGGTCAAACGGTATTCGCACATATAAGATTCTGGAGATTTACGTTTTAAAATCAGAGTGGTACTTGGGAGGCATGGTAGTAAGAAGTAGTCCACGAACACTCAGATGCAGGATATAAATATCGAAGTGCTACCCAAGCTTTACAGACATCATAAACCAATGGAGAAGACATCTTATCTATTCAAAATTGTTTGCCTCATGAATCTTACTTGGCTTTACTTTACCTTATCATGATGACACTTCCTCAACAGATTCTCCGAACCAAAGATTTTGGCCTATGTCTTTCAGTTATACTAGAGATCGGTGTCTGCCTCATAGTATATTGATAGTTCTCCTGTTACCAAGGCTCACTATATGAACTACGAGTTCACTTCCAACTCCACCTACAGCTCAGACTTTGACTACATTTTCGAAGCACCTCATTGTCCCATTTACATTCATAAATTGGAAGCCATCTTCGATACTGAGCTATTCATAATTGAAGAAGAGTTTACTGAAGCACCCTCGCGGTTCACAATACCTTTCGGGATCCCTACGTGGGATCAATTGAATCGCATATATCGCACTTGGCATGGTTTGAACTTTGACTGGAGTTCTACCAAGTCAGAAGACTTCATTGAGTGGAGTACCGAGTACTCAAAAAAGGACCAGAAACTAGGCACTGCTATCCGAGGACCCACCATCCTCGCGGCTTGAGTCTAAAGAAACCTTTATATGTACTATAAGTACATTTTAAAGCTTCAGAAAAGGGAAATCCAGGTTCTAAACCTAGAATCGGATGGCCCAAGTGCTTCCATACTATCTCCAAAAGAATACCTCTTGCACCACCCACGATTCATTAAATTCCTCCAACCCATTAAAGGAGATTGAGAATATGGGCACGAGGTACCAGACCCCGAATCTAACAACACAGTGTTGGAATTAAGGTTATCAGAAAAACCTTTCAATGGGATAGCCAAATTACCTCAAGATCCAAGAAAGCGGATAATGGTGGGAGAACCTATGGACACCTGACTGGATGCGATGGGAACTAACAACTTGGCTATACATAGTCCTTTCCCAGTAATACAGCAAGAACCAGCATTATGGTGACGAGCTTTACCCTCTCCGTGATCCTCTAGTGTCGCAAGCACACATAGGATCTTATGATCCACTACGCCAAAGCCAGGCACAGATCATACTGCAAACCTAGCCAAACTGGCTACCCGTCTCAGGATAACCCTGGGTCAAATGAGGAAAGATATAGACACCTCGCTTGACCAAGCAAATATCGCCTTCAAAAATATGTAGAGAGTAACCCAGAACAACACGTTAAAGTTAGTTAAGGTTCAACAGCAAATCACAGATGGACAAGATGTCCATGATAACGATATTGCACTCTTGTTGATGCAGCTAGCAGGCATGGAACAGGAAGTTAAGGGTATCCAACAGGAAATGCTATAAGAAGTAGCCAAGAAGATAGCCGAACAAGATCAGTGGCAGCAAGCCCATGACAATGTAACTAGCTAGTTACATGATAGTCTAGGTCAGCAAGGACAAGAGGCCCTTGTACAAGATGAAACTCAAGGAATATTAGTGCCAGAACTCCGCGGCAAGTTCAACCTTTTCCGCAACCAAAGAGTGACCCGGGATAAGGACTTCACAATGTCGTTGATAGACATAGACGACGGCTTCAGAGAACAGCATATGAGCTTACACACATTGCAAACAGAGCAAAAGAAGATGGCTGAAGATACCATGGAAGCGGTCAGGTCATTGATAAAAGCCATAAATGATTTGGTGGAGACCAGAAAAGAACCGGCAAGACCAGCCCCAGGACTGCTACACTTAGTCCTGGAAGAGAGAAATGATGAAGACTACTACTCCCCGCCTACACGTAGGGAGAAGGGGAAAGGCAAAGTAGCCACTGATGCATCCCCTCAGGTGTCCCGGGAGGGGACACTGGAGATCCTAGCGACGATGATGACGAAGATGACGAGGAAGGAAGAAGGAGAGGAAGTCCTAGCCATGGCAGGTGAGGACAATCAGCAGATCAGTCTGGTATGGCAGAAACACCTGCCAACGCGATGGCGCTAAACATTAAGTGACCATCAGAGCCATCCCCATTCTTTGAGGATAAACTCAAACAGAATATATATGTGTAAATTATACAATACATGGACTATTTTGGATGAAACCCGCGAATTTGGGATGATGCCCAAGAACAAGTTGTATATGCACACAATCGTACTAAAGGAGACATAGTACTTCCTTACACCATTTGGTACCGGAAGGCTGCAGATGGACTTCAAGGGGAAACCCAGCAGCTAGAACTGGTTACGTAGACTCGTTTCGAACACAATATGATCAAGCTATTTGCCTCAGTGGAAGCCGAATGAATGGTGCATCGAGCAATGAAGCTAGTTGAGTACGAAGGAAGTATTGAGTGACATCTCATGATCATACACAACCATAACATTAGGGTACGCATGACTGGAAAGTCCTCGAGGGAGGAAGTCGAAAATAAATTCCGCAAACAAATTGTCCACAGGCTGTTGGCCTTGCAGTATACAACGGATCAAGAATGGGAAGAGGCGCTTAGGCTATGTGGACGGTAGGAAGAAGGACTTCTCGCTTGAGAAAACAGGAGCGAAAGACAAACTATCCAAGCCTAAGATAGTCTAAGAAATCAAATGAGAAGACTGACGGGACTCTAAGCCAAAGCGACAAAGGGATACTAAACCTTATGTCAAGGGAGGTGGAGCCCCACCACGAAAATGGAAAAGAGACAATAAACAGGAGAAACCTGAGAAAAGATTCAGAGGTGCGACCAAGACCACCCATACAAACTTTGACCAGGCCCATACCGGTATCCCACAGAGTGTAATAGACAATAGGAGGCGAGAAGTAGATTGTAGATGTTGTGGTAAGAAAAACTACACCTATCAGACGTGTTGGGGAGACGGCCAGATATCAGTGACAATGGTCAACTCAAGACCGATAAAAATGGAAATTCGTCATACAATGTCGGCTATCGTAAAAGCGAAATTAGTACGAGGAGTCATTCCGCCCAGCAACCTGCCCGAGTGAATAATATCTGGGGACTGGAGGATGAGGAAGAACTGACCTAGGTCAAGTTATTAGCACCAACAGTGACGGTGTTTGGGTATTCAGTGTCCAGATAGAGCTGGAATTGAAATGAGAACCCCCTGTGGCTGGGGTGTATTGTGTACCGACTACGATGGCGATCGGGTATTCCATGTACAACTACGGGAGTTGAAACTCAAAATGATCAAGGCGGTGTGAAGGAAGTCTCCCCTTTCAGGATCAATGCAAGTAGGCTCTTAGTGAAGAGACCCCATGAGGGACTTACGAGCTCGAATACAGGCATCAATATATGGAGAGTCTTAATCGAAAGAGAGAATAGTTACCATGCCCACATGGCCTAAGAGCCAACAGTATGAAGTTCCTCGAGTCACCTAGTAGCCACCTGCTACCTGTGTGCAAGCAAGTTACTATACCAAAGAAGTTGGCACATAGTAATACAAGATCTACCTGATAACAATACACGGCAGGAGGTCAACTGACACGGGCCGTTCCACCTACCAAGCGAGTCTGTGTCATATAATATGTATGTACTCTTGCCTTCTGGCCAGAGTGTAGGATATGAATGTACTGCTTTAGTGCGCAAAGCCCCTCTGAGGAAGCTGGACAGATAACCGAAACCCTAAGAGAAAGGATTGGTGAAAGCGGAAACCCCATACCAGGTGAGTATAATGGCTAATAACTGCCAGCAAATCTGCTATGAGCCTAGGTCTGGCATGTTGGAAGAAGGCATCTAGGCTGAAAGCTGGTGGTGCGCAATTGCGTATTGGTGAAATGCCTCTTAGCAAGTAGACCCAGATTTTTGGAGCTCAAGAGTTCCTAGTTTGTCTGAGGAGACCTCACTGGTCGAAACTACGCAAACTTAGTAACAAATATCTTGTTACCTACACCCAATACCGATGATGCCTAAACGAAAGAACCAAGAAAGTCTTATCTGCACCAAGTATATGGAACTAGTTGCTCCAAACCCTCAAGGATACGACTGTCCAGAGGGGATCGCATACCTCCATATACACGATAGGCGATACAAAGTTAAAGTCTTGTTAGACTCGGGATCCAACATGTTCCTTGTCAACAAGGACCTAGTTGAAGACCTTCAGGTTCCTATTCTTGAACACAACAATGCAGTTGACATCTTAGGCTTTGATGGATTATCGGATGCCTCTAGAGGGAAGTGTTATACTCTCCCTATAAAATTGAAAATAGGAAAAAACCGACACATCTCTGAAGTGTCATGTGAAGTGGCTAACGCAGGTTACTATCGAATAATAATTGCTTTTAGTTGGTGGCCTCATGAACACCTAGTGTCTCACATAGAAGATGCAGAAAATTGGACTTTCGCAGCAAAATGTTGTGAAAACTGTGTGGAAGAAGATGAAGAGATAGTGGACATATTCAAATATGACGAATCAGTCACTTGGGATCCTAACGCATGCTGCATTGGAATAATCGGAGTCATCAAAAATACGTTAGAACTCGAATCATTAATGCAGGAAAACCGGTATCATAAATATTTGTTTGAAGCCCGGACGGCAGAGAAATAAGCCCCAAGATGGACATTCGATCATGAAATCAAGTTGATCCCAGGATCAACTCCCTCCTGGGGGCCGATATATCCACTAGCAGAAAAACAGCTTAAGGCATTAAGAGAATATTTGGAAACAATGATTAAGCAGAGAAAAATTACATGAAGTCAATATCCTGCAGGAGCACCTATATTGTTCATACCCAAACCTAATGGAAGACTATGCCTAGTTGTGGACTATTGAAATCTAAACAAGATTACCATCCGCAACAAACATCCCCTTCCACTAATGTCTGAACTTCAAGACCAAGGAGCGGGCACCAAGTTCTTCACTAAGTTAGACCTTAAAGAGAGGTACTACTTGATTAGGATTAAGGAAGAAGATGAATGGAAAACAGCCTTCCAGACAAGATATAGGCACTACGAATATAAGGTTATGCCATTTGGATTGGTAAATACTATGGCAACTTTCCAAGATATGATGAACCAAGTACTCAAAGAATACTGAGATGTAGGAGTCATCTGTTATCTTGATGATATTCTCATCTATTCAAAGGATGAAAAAGAAGACATCGAAGCTGTGAAGAGAGTTTTACAAAGTCTAGCAGGCTTTCAATTAGTAGTATCACTAAAAAGGTCGACCGTCCACGCCACTGAGGTAGAATTCTGTGCCTATATGGTAGCGGTCGATGGGGTATCTATGAGCACCTGCAAGGAGGAATCCATCATGGTTTGGAAAGCACCTAAGTCAGTTAGAGAAGTACAAGCTTTCATTGGATTCGCTAACTTCAACTGACGATTTATAAAAAACTTCTCAGCGATTTGCAAACCAATAACCCTGATATTACAGGGAAATCCTAAGAATTTTAAATGGGGAATTAAACAGGATACAGTGTTCGAAGAACTAAGGCATCGCTTCAGCACAGTCTCCATACTTTACAACTTTTTCCAAGAAAGAGAGACAGTGGTAGAAACTGATGCGAGCGACTTTACACTCAGTTATGTCCTTTTCCAATACTTTGCAAAAAGACTACATCCAGCAGCATTCCATTGCAGAAAATTAAACTTTGCGGAGCGCAATTATGAAATTTACAATAAAGAACTTCTCACGATCCTCAAAGCATTTAAAGAATGGAGACAATTCTTGATCATAACGGAAAAACCAATTGCAGTCTTCACCGACCATCAGAACTTACAATACTTCCACACTTCGAAAGTTTGGAGTGGCCGTCAAATTCGATGCGCTTCGAAGTTGGAAGAATACAATATCCGTATTGTATACTGACCAGGCATGAAGGGTGGAAAGCCTGACATATTAAGCTGACGGCGAGAGTACTGTCCTGAGGAGGAAGCTATGCATCGCGAACAAAAAACTTTGAAAGAGGAAAGTTTCTTGGTATCAGTGGTAGCGAGGGTAGGCAATGAAGGAGAAGACTGAGATGGAGATAAGGATTTGGATTTGGAACCTCAAAGAGGTGGAAAGGAACCCATTATTAGGGTTAAAAGATTGAGCAAAAAGGCATACTTGCCGACAAAAGGCTCAAAAATAGCAGCAGGACTTGACCTGTATGCCATAGAAGATGATGTTGTCCAGAAATTCAGACAAGCATTAATACGAACAGGGATAGCTGTAGGGCTATCTAAGAGAACATATAGAAGTGTTGCCCTGAGAAGCAAATTGGCGGTTCGAAGCGGAATGTTCATGGGAGCGGGAGTAATCGGTGCCAATTACAGCGGAGATCTCAAGGTCGTGCTGTTCAACTATAAAAATGAGGGCTGCCAAATAAGAATGGGCGATTGCATAGCTCAGTTGATAGTAGAAAAAGTCAATACCTTGGACATGATGGAAGTAGATGACTTTGGAGACAGGGAACAAGGAACCGCGGGGTTCGTAGGTACCGATATTGGGACAAGATCATTGATCGTCAAAGAACAGAAACCTATCATCAGCTACCTGCAGGCTTCGGCTAAAGACAACGAACACTGGTATGACATTTCAGAAGTACCGGAGAAAGTCCGAATGTTCAATGCCATTATCCTGCAAAAAGGAATAAAGCAGTTCAATCCTGAATTCTTAAGTGAAATACAGGCAGCTGTCGGGATGGACAAAGCGTGGAGGCAATAGAGGGAAGAACTCATTAGATTACGAGACGAAGGAAATGATTTCCCCAAGGACTGGACCTTAACCAACGATCTATTATACTATAAGCAAAGTCTATTTGTACCAGATAGTCAGGGACTATATACCAAGATTGCAGAAGAATGTCATGATGCAAAGGTTGCGGGACATTTGAGACAAGAGAAATCCTTGGAAATCATCATGCGAGACTTCAACAGGAAAAGACTTACGGAATGGGTCTACAATTATGTATGATCCTGCGATGAATGACAAGATAATAAGTCCCCTAGACACGCCCAGTATGCATTGCTGCGACCATTGCAAATACCCTACGCAGCATGGGTGTCCATCTCGGTGGACTTTATCACTCAACTACTAGAGTCGCTAGGATGCACTCAGATAATGGTACTAGTTGATCAGTTTATAAAAATGGCACATTTGATCGGACTCCTGACCTCGGCCACGGCCAAGAATATCACAGACACATTCCTGTAAGAAGTATGGAGGCTGTACAGTCTACCAACCACAATCGTCTCAGATATGGACTCCGTGTTCGTGGGAGAATTCTGGAAATCCCTCTGCAAAGTGCGGGAAATTAAGCGAAGAATGTCGATGGCATACCACCCTCAAACTGATGGACAAACCGAATGTACCAACTAAGTGCTGGAAGTATACCAACGAACTTTTTTCTACTATGATCTGGACGATTGGTATCAGCTATTACCACTAGCTGAACATGCCTATAACAACTCCGCAACCCCCCCTCATAGGATGTCACTATTCTATCCGAAATACAGATCCATCCACAGACAGAGTGAAGGAAGGAGCATGAAGCTCAAAATCCAGGAGCCACACTCTACGCAAACTGGATTAAGACGATACATGAACAAGCAAGGGGGTCACTAGAAATGATACAGGAAAGAATGTCGAAATATTATGACCGGAAAGCTTGACAACAGCCAGACTTCAAAATATGGGACAAAGTAATGTTAAACGCTAAGAATATTCTAACCCGACAGAAATCAAAGAAGCTAAGTCCAAAACTATATGGTCCTTTTCAAATCATGGAAAAGTGCAGATCACAAGGCTTCAAGCCTAACATATCCGATCGATAGAACATTCACCCTGTATTCCATGTCGCACTATTGGAATCCTACCGTGAGTGAGTTCATGTCAATCGTCAACAACCCCCTAGAGAACCGCAGGATATTGGCCGCAATCTACAATGGGAGGTGGAAAATATAGTAAGAAGTGAGATTCATGCTTACAGGAAATGAGTACGCGGCCGCTATCAAGAGAAGTGGGAACTGTGGTACTTCGTCAAATTGCAATGGTGTTCAGAAGATGAGAACACATGGGAGCCTACTACCAGTATGGAAAACATAGAGGAAGTTGTGGAGAATTTTCATAATGAAAATCTGGACATGCCAGGAAGGGTAGAAGTAAGATAGTAAGGAAAAGGTTTTCCTACTGTTGCCAAGTAAATAAGGGAGCTTTTTTACCCTGACCATACTGAGTCTTAAAATGTATTTAGAAGAAAAATATAAAAAAGTTATAAAGGCATTCAAGGCAAAGCCAGGTAGGAGGGAGCTCATGTTAGGCATATGGAAATCTGAGACATGTGCACAGACCTACGGTAGGGTAACTGCGCACAGACCCTCGATTATCTGGATTGCCAACAACCCCCTCCTGCCTCCTTATAGGGCCCGCACGCTATTCGCGAGATTTTGAGAGTTGCGTCTCATAACTAAATAGTCACAACAATGAAGCCTACTTTATAACAACTTATACGTCACCGCCATCCATCCGACCACATACTCTTCGCAGGCGATATGGGAGGGGATCTTTGACGACATTCAGGAAGTAGAACGGAATATATCTGTCGCAGGCGCATTGAGATAGTAGGCTTCAAAGTAAGACCTTCTAAACTCTAAGCTGAAAGTGGCAAAACTGTTTCAGCGAAAGACTCCAAGAGGATGTCTCAGTAGCTGGAGCTATTAAGGATATACCGAATCCACCGATACCCTTCTGAGATCAGCTGTAGGTTGGTTGGTCCTAGTAATAGGACCAATATACGGAGGCTGGTGGACCAAGGTGAAGCACGCTCAGCAAGGATGACCTAGATAAGTCAGAGACCCTTAAGACATTGACACATTGGGCTCAAACTTGCGATTGGCACTAGGTGGCCCAGCATGAACTTGATCACTTCATGACCGAAGAGACTACTGGAATGATAGTCAACTAGACTAGAGTAATATAATAGTCTATACGGACATCTAAGTTGGAGGCCGCTGTTTGGTATAACAAAATAGCGCAGTCATCTCCATCGAGGAATACTATTCTGTGACCTCAAAAGGGTGGCATAAGTTTCAGGGTCAAATGGTGTGCGCACTCATAAGATTCTGGATGTTTGCGTATTAAAACCAGAGTGGTACTTCAGAGGCATAGTAGTTAGAAGTAGTCTGCAAAGACTCTGAGACGGGATATAAATATCCCAGTACCTCCCAAGCTTTACAGACATCATCAAGCAACGGAGAAGAGATCTTATCAATATAAAATTCTTTACCTCATAAATCTTACTTTACTTTACTTTACCTTATCAAGATGCACCTTCCTCGACAGATTCTCTGAACCAAAGGTTTTGTCCTACGTCCCTTAATTATACTAGAAATCAGCGTGTGCCTAACAAAGCCCCATTTCTGAATCTGGTTACTCTCACCCACATGTGATACTTGCACGGCTAGAAAAACAATGACCAGACACTACTAGTATGCTAGCCCTGGTAAGTACTAGAACCAGTCTCACAGCAATAGAGCTAACTTTTATGTAGGTGCAAAAATAGGTGATACGGCAGGAAATCTTTTTTAGGCTCTAGAAGAATTGTTGAGCAAAAATGCTCTAAGTTCGCACTGGAAAACTGTGTGATAGAGTTCTACTGGTAGTAGCCTGAGCCTGATCCTGGTGGGCCAGGTGTGGATTATTTTCCTGCTAGTGGCAAAGGTCATGCAACCATACAACATTCTTCCTTACCTTCACTAACAGCTAAGGACTAACTTTGATGCCAGATTCCTTCAGAGCCCTTTGGCCAGAGTATGGAATGCTTTGGCACCTAGATGTACTCGATGCTGGCTCTCCAATAGTGCAAAGAATGTCTACTTGACACCAATATCTAGAGAGTTATAGCCTGGCGAGCCTTTGATTAAGTACTGACTTTGACGCCATATTCCTTCAGAGTCCTTTCGGTACAGCATGCAACACTTTGGCACCCAGACCCACCCCACGCCAGCTTTCCAACGGTGCAAAGAATGTCTACTCGACACCAATATCCATGGAGCTACAGGCTGTTATAAAGGTGGTATTCCCTGGCGATATTTTGACTAAGTACTGAATTTGATGCCAGATCCCTTCAGGGTCCTTTGGATGCAGTACGTGATACTTTGGTGCCTAGACATACACGATGCCAGCCTTCCAACGGTGCAAAGAATGTCTACCTAACGCCAATATCCATGGAGTTACAGGCTGTTATGGAAGTGGTATTTCCTGGTGAGACTATAGTTAAGTGCTGACTTTGACGCCAGATTCCTTCAGGGCCATTTGGATGCAGCATTCAATGCTTTGGCACCTAGACCCACCCGATGCCAGCCTTCCAACGGTGTAAGGAACGTCTACTCGATGCCAATATCCATGGAGTTAGAGGCTGTTATGGAAGTGGTATTTCCTGGCAAGGCTATTGCTAAGTGCTGACTTTGACATCAGATTCCTTCTGGGCCCTTTGGATACAGCATTCAGCGCTTTGGCACCTAGACCTACTCAATACCAGCCTTCCAACAGTGCAATGAACATCTATTCAACGCCAATATCCATGGAGTTACAGGCTGTTATAAAAGTGGTATTCCCTAGTGAGGTTTTGACTAAGTACTGACTTTGACATCAGATTCCTTCAAAGCCCTTTAGACACAGTATTCAATACTTTGGCACCTAGACCTACTCGATGCCAGTCTTCCAACAGTGCAAGGAACGTCTACTCGACGCCAATATCCATAGAGTAACAGGCTGTTATGGAAGTGGTCTTTCCTTGTATAGTTGTACTTACTGCTTCTGTATATTAGCTTTAATAATAAAAACAATTTTAGTATATACAGTTTTTGTGACCCAGGTTAGTAGGAGTGTGAGTTCCACTCTTGTGTCTGAGTCCAATAAATCAGGTAGTTTGGTAGATGTCTCCAGATGCCAGTGCGACGTCAGGAGACATTCTGTATCTTTGCTTGTGACATCTGGTAGCATGCTGTATATTTGGTTACTATGTCTGGTTGCATCCTGTGTGTTTGGTTGCTACATCAGTTTGCGTCCTGTGTGTTTGGTTGCTACATCTGGTTGCATCCTGTGCATCCCGGGCTTGGGTGGCTGCGTCCTGACACCGGATACCGTGCCTGCTTGCATACAGGATCGCGATTCACGTTCTCGCATTCTCTGTGTCTCACCCACAGAATGCACAGGACATGAGAATTTATTTTTACTGCTGGAGTTGAACACCTGACTTTGTAAACTAATATAAAAGTCTAACCAACCGAGCTACAGTATATAGTGTTATTAAGTGGACTTCATTGATGTGATATTTTAGTTAGAGGATATAACTCTCGAAATCTCTCTAATGACGTATGGGCTCTATAAGGGGGCTGGAGAAGGATGTTGGCTCTTTGGTAAATCGAGAGTCTGTGCACAGTTACCCTACCATGAGGTCTGTGCACTTTGTCTCAGATTTTCTCATATATCGAATACTTTCTGAGCGTGCTTCCTCTTAGTTCACCTGCCTCCGTAGAGGGGTCCTATTACTAGGACTAACCAACCTACAGCTGATCTCAAAAGGGTATGGATGGATTCAGAATGTCCTCAATAATCTCTACTACTGAGACATCCACTTGGAGTATTTCGCTGAGAACATCCCATTACTTTCGGCTAATAGTTTAGGAAGCCTAACTTTGAAGCCTAATAGTTCAATGTGCCTGCGACAGATCTCTTCCGTTCCACTTCCCAGATGTCACTAAAGGTCCGCTCTCATATATCCTGCGAACAGCATGCAGTCAGATGGATGCTAGTGATGTATATGATGTTTATGAAGTGGGCTTCATTGATGTGATATTTTACTTATAGGATGCAACTTTTGAAATTTCTCTAATAATGTATAGGCCCCATAAGGGGGCCAGAGGACGGTGTTGGCTTCGGTCAACTGTGGGTCTTTGCGCAGTCACCCTACCATGATGTCTGTACACTTTGTTGTCTCAGATTTCCATATGCCTAACATTCCCTGCCAGTTGAAGTATAGGAAGCGAAGGGTCGACAACCGCGAGAAGGGGCCTCACTAAGTGAGGTGAGGAGGAGGGAATGTGTGGTAGAAAGGCAGTATTAGAACCCAAAAGGAGGGACGCCTCAGCATATAGAAGAGTGAAGGAGGACAGTGGGAAGAAGATGAGGATGGCCATCACTCCTAGGTTGTAGCTATCATAAGAGGAGAGGAGGGTAGATAATCATGAGAATCCATTGTTGAGGGTTGATTTTAAGTAGGAGGAAAATAGCGGAGATGGGGGATGTACTAACTACCAGGCTGTTTTTCAACTTTTTATTTTTTTATCTTCATGTATTCATTGTTATTTAGGGTACAAGAACCTGCATGTAGTACTAGCTATGATATAAATAATCTCCATTCCTCCTTCTGCCCAGCCCGACCATATCACCAAGACCCTATATTGTAGGCCTAACTGCACATCTCTACCCCAAAAGCCCCTACATATTTATCCAAAAACAGAAGCAAAGATGTCAGAGTAAAGCAGGGGAACATAAGAAGGTAATCCACTGGAATATCTCTAAAAAACAAAGTAAATATCGCACGAAAATCCCACAACAACCATGCCAGAATATACGCACTGGTACGTGAAATGTAGAAGCATTCCCAGAACCTGATGCAAACCGAGACAGGTGCCAACTGTGTGGAACTGTGGTAGAGGGGGGTAGTTGTATGGTACCAGCCAGAGAAAGGATATACCAGTAGGGTGTAAGCCAATCCAACCATCAGGTCAGGAATGAAACTGAACATGACCATGTCAACTCTCAGTAATCATATTCATGTCTTACTAGACAGTTCCTAGTGAGAGAAGGCAAGTGATTTTACCGCATCTCTCATGTAGTCTCTTGTTCTCAGGGAGATAGCGTCACTTAGTGGATAGGAAACCACTGCTTAAACTGACTGAAGGAAGGGGCAAGATCGACCCATGGGCCTGTTGAAGAGTTCTTGTGTACCGCAAACTGTATTCCTAGCCATTTGAAGCATAGGAAGTGAAGGGTCGCTGACTTTGAAGAGGGCCCTTACTAAACATAGTGAGGAGGAGGGAATGGGTAGCAGAAAGGCAGTACCGGAACCCAAAAGGAGGGAAGCCTCAACATGTAGAAGAGTGAAGGAGGACTGTAGGAAGAGGATGAGGATGGTCATTACTCCTAGGCTGAAGCTATCATGGGAGGAGAGGAGAGGTGGATGATCATGAGAATCCTTCGTTGAGAATTGATTTCAAGTATGAGGAAAACAGTGGACATAGAGGATATACTAACTACTTGGTTCCACTTTGTCCTTCCTATAGTTCTTCCCACGATTTGCTTGCAAATTAAAACAACTAATAGCTGCAACTGTACCTCATATACTTACATAATGTGAACATTATATAACCTTATTATTGGTCATGTCTATGAGCCACATGACTTCTTAATAGGTCATGTGAGTGAATTAACATATTCTTTTATACAGCTTTCTTAGTCATATGTATAGCTTCCCTGACCTCAGAATTGGTCAGGTGCGTATACGTAAACTTTAGTGCATAGCTCCTTTGGTCTCATGCGCAGCCTCTATGACCTCTTAATAGATCATGTATATGAAATTATAATATAACAATTGAAATCTTCTGATAAATATCTCCATCATTGTGCAAACAACTCCTTCTACTTTATATCTGAGTCAGTCTAGAATTGTGACAATAGTAGTTAGAAGTAGTTTGAGAATACTCAGATGTAGGATATAAATATTGAAGTACTTCCCAATCTTTACAGATATCATTAAGTAATAGAGAAGAGATCTTGTCAATATAATATTGTTCTACATTCTTAAATCCTCACCTTACCTATTTATTGAGATGAACTTTCCTTGACAAATTCTCTGATCAAAGATTTTAGCCTAAGTCTCTTAATACATACTAGAGTTAGCTTCTGTCTAATAGACAAGAAGATATAATATGTCAACATGAACTTGGTTCTGCTTACAGCCCCACATAAATTCAATAGTGGCATAGTTCTCATACCCATTGAGAAGTAGTATCTAATATGGTATTTAACTATCTTGTCGTATGTAAGCTGTTTCAGGCAGAAATACTTCTTGCAACCAGCACAGTCCAATATCATTCAATATCCAGTCCTTTGATGTGATTATAATAACCTAGTCTAGAATATCCTCTTTCAAGAACCAAGATGTTTGCATATCTTTATTATTAAATATTATTAAAGGATAAATATAATGACTAAAAGTATTAATAGCTTCAATAATTGAAACTCATTCTCAATTTTCAGGTGACTGAATACAGATTTTTCTCCTTTCATGTGCTCTTAATGCCATAGAATTGGCATGAACACCTAAGGTAATGCTGTGTTTATCCATGTTTTAAACATCTGCTTGCTAGGTATTATGACTTGTCTAAATAGTATCAAATTGCTTATAGAAGTCAAGAATATAGTGGAACTGAGTGCCTCGAATCTGAGCAGAGCCAATTTGCTTGCCAATTATACTTGCAAAATAGGGATTCCTTTTCATAAAGGCCAGAACCTACTTCTTGCTTAGCAGTTTGGTGTTTCTCAAGAGTATAAACATGAGAGTCACCATTTCTCATACCTGCGAATGTGATGAAGTATAACCACATACTTCTTGTTCTATAATCCAGTCGCACAAATGGCATTCCTGTTCTGGGGATAGGCATTGTTGATATTGATGACTGGAGCTTGCAGTCAAACCACTATTCCAACAACTTTGCAAGGTGGTGCAGGAAACACCCCATTGGATTGCTGCTTTTCTCTTGGAGGCGCCATTGGCAATGGTGGCTAGAGCTAATGCAATCAATTCCTTGCGAATATTCATATCTTCATTGTGCTGCATTGTTCTGCTGTGTGTTGTGAGAGGGGTATTTAGTGGTTGAACGCGGTTGTTGCCAGTGTGGTGGCCGAAAGCTAGGGTCAGCCGAAAACCCTCTACGCCAACTTACAGTACGAGTACTCGTACAGCACAACGTTTCGGGGTTTGCGGCTCTGCTATTCGAACCTCCTCCCACCTCCATAAACCCTTTAACCCTCCGGTTTGCTCTCTACTAGTCGCTTGTTTCCTAAGCCGTTAGAAAATGGTACCAATCTTCTCTTCCTTCATCATCTCCTCTAACTACACAACCTAACAGAAATAATGATATGATGGCCCTCCAGTCCCGCTACGAAATTCTCTCACCAGAAGGTCTCCGTACCGACGGCCGTCGCTGGAATGAAATACGCCGCTTCTCAGCCAAAATGGCCACCACCACAGCCGCTGACGGGAGCTCATACGTAGAGCACGGCAACACAAAGGTGATTTGTTCCGTCAACGGCCCAATCGAGCCCCGGACCGCCAACGCCCGCAATTCCGAGCGCGCAACGGTCACGGTGGACGTGTGCTTCGCAGCGTTCAGCGGGACAGATAGGAAGAAGAGAGGGAAGGGCGATAAGTACTTTACCCGCCCCCTCAAATCACCAGGCTTACTAGGGGGGGGGTACCTTACTAACGAATTGAGCGCGATCAAAAAGACGAGTACTAGAAATGCAATCCGCCCTCTCCCGCACCTTCGCCGCCACCCTCTTGACCACCCTGCACCCGCGCTCCGAGGTGCACATCAGTCTGCACATACTCTCCCAGGATGGCTCGATCCTAGCCACTTGCGTCAATGCCACCACACTCGCGCTCGTCGACGCTGGCGTGCCCATGACGGACTACGTGACCGCTTGCACCGTCGCGTCCTACACCAACCCGGACGAGTCGGATGAACCCTTGCTCGATATGAGCTCCGCCGAGGAGATGGACTTGCCGGGTATCACACTCGCGACTGTGGGCAGGAGCGATAAGATTTCCTTGCTGCAGTTGGAGACTAAAGTGCGCCTGGAGAGGCTTGAGGGTATGCTGGCTGTTGGCATTGATGGGTGCGGGAAGATCAGGCAGTTGTTGGATGGGGTTGTTCGCGAGCATGGGAATGAGATGGCGAGCGTGGGGGCGCTGTGATTGATCCGGAAGAGGTCTTTTCTTTTTCGCTTACTAGATTTGGTTTAAAATTGATTGGGCTCCTTTTCTCTGTCTCTTTTTTCTCCGTTGTTTCTCCCTCCCCCAAGGTGCTAGGATGTTAATCTAGTTGTTTTCATGATATAGGGGATTGGATTTTCGTTCCCTTTCTTTTCACAACTCGTCATGTACTATCACTCGGCTAATCAACAGCAGTGCAGTATGGTATTAACAGGATTGATATGACAAATCCCAAAAAAACACACAACCGCAGTTTTTTTCCCTCCAGGGGTCAAAATCCTACAGATCTCCCGGAAGAAACTTAGTAAATGAACATAAAGTACTGTATATATGTATGCATACACATCCGAAGCGCAGCGCAGCGTGGCTTGTCCAGGTTTCTACACCACGCATTGGAATCGCAAACGTCCGGTCGAGGTATCATGCTAGAGACAAGGCTAGCCGGTTCTAATATAATACCTCTAATAAGAAGCACTGAACGGTCTGGTAGATGAATAAAAGAGGCTTAGAAATTCTCAACTTAACGCTCTAAAAACGTAGCCCCTCGCGATCACAGAAATCGGAACAATCGGACCGAGTGCTACGTTGTTGGACTCGCCTCCTCCGGTATCATACTCCAGTAGGGTTCCCTGTCTTTTTTTTCTTTTTGTTTCAGAGGGGCCGAGCAACTCACCTTGGGCCGTCTCTTTTTCGCCCCTTTTCCGGAGCAGGGGATTTTCAACTGCCTAGGGCATGGTTCAATTACCGCATTCGAGTTTCTATTGTGTGATATCATATGATATACGTTCAGGCGGGTAGGGCCTAGGGGTTTCATTCCTACTGTATGATTCTGTGGTGTGAATAACTCGCAAAATCATAGAATTCTTAAATCCCCCACTCTTCGCTCAGACACAGCGTTCGCCCCCATCCTGTTATTAAACCACCTGTATTGGAAAACTCCACACGCAAGATACCATATATACTGGCAAAAGTACTATATCGCAACAAGGAATTCCCAAATAAGATATTACATCAAAAGAAACAAGCCAACTGACAAACCAGCCTTCCCTAACTTAGATCACATAATTGAAGAACGCAATGATATACCGTACCGCGAAACAAAAATTTCCATTTTTCCTTGTACGCGTGCACCAGTGAGTGGATGCCTAAATACATGGTTTTGGATGATGATTTATATCTCGTAGCTTAGAAAAAAAACTTTTGAGAAGCGGGAAGTAAACAGAGGGGTGGAGGAATGTTCGGGAGGAGGGAGACAGAGAAGGGGTAAAGAAATTGAATACAAAAGAGGAACTAGGTCTTCATAGCTCCCCCATGGAAGCCGGACTGTTGATTGAATTGAACATTTTTCTGTGTTCGAGGACCCTTGTGGCCGCCCCTTCCGCCCCTCCCACCTGAATGATCGCCCCTCTGACCACCTCTTCCGCCCCTGCCTCCTCCACCTCCACGCTGCTGGCCGCCCTCAAAGCCGCCTTGGCCTTGCGTTTTCTGCTCTAGGACTCGCTCATTTTGTTCCATCAGGCCGCTGGCCTTGTCGCTGAGTGCCAAGGCCAGGGTTTGTAGACGTGAGAGTTCGACGCCCTTCCTGAAGATGATGGCGTTGTTGACCTGGTCTAACGCCGCCGCGATCTCTTCGTGGGCGATCATTTTGCTGACCAATGCCGAAACCTTACGCTCGGTGAGGTCGAACATCTCAACTAGGCGGCCGAGTGATAGGGTATCGTAGAAAGGAGCATAGGTGAAAAGATAAGTCCTGAGACCCTCCTCCTGGATCTTCTCGGAAAGCATCTCCTTAATCTTCTGTGGTTCGGGGAGGAGATCCCAGATCTTGATGGCATGGATGAGTTCGCTTGATCTCTTCCATTCTCCAGCGGCGAGGGCCTTAGCGGATTGCATTACGTGATCTCGGGTGTTCTCCGGAGGACCGGTGAAGATCTGGCGTTCGTGGTATTCAAGCATACGCCGGAAAGTCTTGCTGATAACACGCTTCTTCATATCTGGCGAGGAGCCGCTTGCGGCTAATGCCGGAATCTCTAGTAGCATAGAACAAGTAAGATATGCACATTCCAAGAGTTCAAGATTGATGTGTTGGTGGAAGGGAAGTTGTCGTTGCCTCTCAAGACGCTCCTGTTCAGGAGTAACTTGCGAGTAGCGTTGGATCTGCACACCCTGGGCTAAGAGCTCCTTAAGTCTGCCGGTACCGCAGATTTCTTGTAGTGATGTCTGAGCTTCGTAGATCAACCCGGCCCTAAAAGCGCAAAGTCCGACTTGAACCAAAGTTCTGTTATACAAGATTTGGGTGCTAACGTCGGCAACATGGATGTTCTCTTGGAGATGTGACATGAGAAGCATATCGCGGGCCTTGTAGAATTGGTTGTGAAGAGCGTAATAGTAGATGTGGTAAAGCATAGCCCGTGTCCGGATAACAGTGGCATCGTGTTTGTAGAGGTAGGTGGCCAATGTATGGAGGAGATTGGTGGCATCTGTATTGGCGATGGTCCTAGGAGAAATCGCGGAGTTAAGTTCGGTAGGAATCAACTTCCAAGCGTTCTCCTCGACGGTAATAATGACTTGCTCGGGCTAGCAACAAAGGTTAGCAAGATGCATGATAGGGGTTATAAGAATTACCTTGAAGTATAGATGCTCAAGCCTTCGCATGATAACACGGTTCAGTGACCCGTCAGTGGGAATATTCTGGTTCCTCTGGAGTCTCTCCAAATACAGCTGACTTCTCAGGATGGTTGTGTATAGAGCACCTTCATCACTCAATCTATCAATGTATTCAGTTGTGTGAGGGTCAATGTGTTGTAGTGATCGTGTAAGTTCATCATCGAGCCTGTCAACAAGGGAGACAATGCTTCCCGGGATCTTGAGGATCTCACCGGGGGCTGGCTGAGGTGGCTTTTCATCATCATCCCATTCCTCAGCGGTCTCAATAACAACATAATCTGGATTAGCTTCCAAAACCTCCAATAATGTATTAAATTCTTTTTCAGCACTATAAAAAGAATATATTAGTCAGCAATCTTCGCCAGGGTTGAAAATCTCTGTAGCGGCACTCACGATTTCCATTGATCGGTTGCCATGTAGGAGAGAGCACCGGTGGTGAGATCGAATCTTGTGGAAACAAGAGCCAGGAGGACCTTGATTCTCTGATAGGGTGTATGGGCCACTTCATACAATTTTTCCATAACCTTAATCTGTTCTCCCTTGTCCGTATTCTTCTTTCCCCTTGCCTCGATAATAACTCGCAGATGTTTGAAAATACTCTCAGGAGTGTACACCATGGCCCTTCCACCCCGCCCAACCAAAGAGAACCCTTCATCATCGTCTTCGAAGGAGACACCTAAGTCATGGGAACGTGGCGCTCTCGGAGTTGGAACAACTTCCTCTCTCTCCTCGACCATGAATCCCTCCTTGTCTTTTCTATATGCCTCGACTTGCGATTCATACGAACGGTTATTACGCTTTACACGTTGCTTGATCGTATTCAGAGCACGAGCATTGGTAGCGTTCATCCTCTTGGCCGTAGCCTTATCTTTGAGGGTCTCATTCATAAAATCCTCCAGATCGGCAATAGCTTTGATGTAAACCTTCGGTATCTCAGGACTTTTTAATATAATTTTGTTGAGCTTATCGAATTCTATAAAATCGAAATGTTATCTTAGGGCCCCACTAAACAATCTAATCTGCCCCGCCCCCACACCCAACCAAACCAGACCAACATCGTGAAATAAAGTCGGAGTTGTACCCACCTACAGATATGACCACCCAGTCATTGATCTTCTCTCCATTCTCAATGAGCTTGATAGAGCCCTCGATTTCCTCCACACGTTTGTCCTTCGCACTCTTGACGACCCGTTTGCCATCCTCTTCATCGCTACTATCATCACCCCCTCCCCCGCGAGACAAGAATTTTAGCCCCGCATCATCATCATCATCTTTGTCGGCTTCGTCCGACTCGTCTTCGGAACCGGACTCGTCGGCGCTAGCCTCCTCCTCCTCCTCCTCTTCTGAATACAGGTCTTCATCAGAGGAAGTTGTATCGCTGTCACTTAAACCTCCGTGAAAGAACCGAGACATGTTTGTTGAATCTCAACGATGGTGGGTGGGCGGGTAGTTGATCCACAGTCCAGGGAGATTCCTATAGCGGTGAAGGATGGGGGGCTTGAGTGTAGTTGTGGTTGTGGTTGTGGTTGGGGAGCTTTGTCTTGATAGTATTTCACCTGAGGAAAAAAAAAGACATCTTGTGTGTTCGAGGGTTATTTGTTGCACTGCCCTAGCGCTACCGCCTGTCACGCACGTGACCCGGAACCTCCATCATAATATTATCATACAAAGCATCATATCTAGACGCTTTGGTGCCAAGACAAGTACTTACCAACTGATACTTGCTCTTGTTATTTGCATGTAAATTTTCCTTTCTTCCCTACATTTCACCGTGCGTTTGCTGGGCTGTCGGGGTTGACCCCCAGAGAGCAACGAGGAAAGCTCAATGTCGATTTGTGGAAATAGAGTAAGATAGTAATCTTATCAGAATAACAATTCAAAAATTAACATAATAACCATACCAGTATATCCATTTGATTTATGTTAAGGCAGCACTGTATATATCTCATGTACCAATGAAGAGTTACCAAAAGTAAAGATAAAGATAATCAACAGTAAAGAAAAAGAATTCAAATGGTAAAATAGAATATTATTGTACCTGAATCTTCATTCAATCAGTTCCGTACCTAAGAAGTAGTTGATTACAAGAGCAGAAAAGTACTCAAACATACTTATAAAGACTTATATATTGCAAATGGCTCTCTGTTACTACCTCATACTAGTAGGATAACTGATTCATACTTCTTTTAACTGTTCCTGCATGAATACTAGGCACTTTTGGTTGATAGACTACTATGATAATATTATAAATTGTTTTAACTACTATATCTTTAATGCAACTATTTATACAAGAATAAATACTTCTCACATCTAAGTTATTATTATACTACTGGTAAACCATTATACCTAACTAGAAGTCAAACCTGATGCAAAGTATTCTACCTATATGTACTGTAGTATTATGAGTCAGAATACTCTACTTAGAGAAAATAAGGCCATATCTTTTAAGATACCAGTACTTTACTTAAAAAGGCATTTCTAATTTACAAGACTAAAGGCAAAGATATTACTCTACATGAATGGACTGCAATAATTACTTTTTGAACCTATCAATAGTCAGTAAGCTATAAAAAATATACAAATTAACTATTATTTTAGTATCTACAGTAAATGATATCTGGTAACATGTCCTACAGAATATTCTAAAGCAATGAATTTAGTAAGAAGTTGGTGACTTTAGCAAACCTTTCTTTATATTAGAATTAATTTCATTTAAGGTTTTTAATCCAAATATTCAAACTAGATGACAAGTTACACTTACTAAATAAAAAAAGAATTAGCTGATTGCTTTTGTAAAACAGAATTTCATGACAAAAAGGAAGAAGTCTGTTGATATCTAGTAAGAGGTACTCAAGCTACAGTTGTGGCTTGCCGCTACAACCTATGGCTGCTTGCTCGCTCACAACTATGGGTACTCCTCCAGAGTACCCGCTAGCTCAACATGACTTGTTAGCTCAATATGACTTGTAGCTCAACACTACTTTTTGTAGCTCAACATGACTTGTGGCTCAATATGACTTGTGGCTCAATATAATAACATTTTAGTTCAATCTGAGATTTTAAGTCTACTGTATAAGATATTCCAGTTTACATTAATTTTTCCTAACCTCACTTGCTTCTTGATACTTACAACTATAAGTTTTCCTATTTTTTTTATAGGCTTAAATATTCTGTACTTTCTTCACACATAATTTTATCTTATCTAGAAAAGGCTTTTGCTCAGCTTTCTCAATTCTTTTCTTTCTATTCTGGACTTTTTGCAGCTGTTTCTCAGTTTTTTCCAACTCAGCACTGGCATTCTCCTGACGCTTTACCATTTGATAAGCCTGTGAAGCATATAGAAAACTTCTTTTCTGTATCTGCTTTTCATTTTGCGCTTTGCACCTTGCTGGCCTTGCTTCTTTTACTGCTCGAGTATGATCCATATATTCCATTGCTAATATACCTGAGTGTGCTTGAGCTAATCCACCTTGTAGTACAATTTTAAGTTTCTTTTAAAATGTTGGTGACAGATCTCTTGTGTCATGCTGCAGTTCCTCACATATTCACTTCAGGCTGTGAACTATAAGAGGAACTGTTAGTGATGATACTCTAGGTAGTGTAACAGGATGGCTGACAGGCACAACTGCCTCATGTAACTTTGATAGTACAATGTTTGGATTATAGGGGATAAGTTCAGTTACTTTAAATGTAGAGTGAATTGTTGTGGGCTTGAATGTCTGTTGTGTAATAGAGTCAATAGCATCAAGGAATTCCAATTTGTCAAACTCACTACAACTTGTACAGGTTGCTACTTTTACAGCCTTAGTATGATAATGCTTATAGGGCTAGAATACTACAATGTCAAGAGGCTAGAGGAGATAGCTAGTATAAGGAAGCAGGCTAAAGATAATAATCTTATGCTGATCACAATAATCGATAAACTGCTTAGTACAGTGAGAGTCAAAACCATTCAAAAGTAGAAGACAATAAATTTCAACCTTCCGCTGTCAAGAAAACCACACAAATTGTACAAGCCACTTCACGGACAATTCATCATTACTATATCCAGTGTCTAAAGTTCCCACTCGATAATTATCTGGTATTGATGTTGCTATACACCATAGTTCCTGGTGGATAGTACCTGGAATAATAACTATAGATAATAGTACTGATCTATCACCGCTAATTGTTTTGCTAACTGAAACAAGTTCTCAGTTTGTTGAGCTTTCTAAATATGACTGTCATCAGAGATCTCTTGTGATAATCCACTGGTTGCATCCGATACCAATTTGAAAGCCAATCTCATCAGAATTGTAACAATCTCCTATTTGAATATCATATTGCTCAGATACTGCTTGATATCTTTCAAATCAGTTACAGATCTCATCAGGCTATTGGCTATTCTTTCGGTCAATATCAAGAGCTCATTGTTTTTAAATAGCATATTCTGGATAATAACTAAAAAAGCTCTGTACCCAATAGTCACCCACAACTAGTACTGGAAGTTGGCCTGTATGAGTATTATTGAGAATTGTATTTGCACAACCTGAAAGCATCTGTAGATATGCACTAGTTCCTATGTCATCCAAACAGTTAAGATACTAGCCGACTACTGATTCTTCATCTTCAGAGAGCTTTTAGTTTGTTGCAGATCTGTTACATTTTGAGGGAATCTCTTGCCAACATGTTCTCAGTCATGATACTACAATTTCATACTGGCAAGCAAGTGCAGCAAGATTTGGTTTCTCATATTCTAATCTATCTAGAGAAGTGATGAGAGCCTGAATTCTTGTTTCAGTATCCTTGTATAGTTCTATCCACTAGCTAAAAAGCATAATGGTAGGTGGTACAAGAGGCATATTGGTGATAAAATTGATGATATTGAAAATCAAAAAAAGAATCTTGTATTCAATATGATAGGATTGAGTTGTTTGTGTTGAAATTTCCTATTTATTCGTTTCATAAGTATTTTTTTTTTAAATAACTTGTATTTCTCTCCTTAGTTATATTTCTGGTTTACTTATAGATCATGAATATTACTACAGCTAGAATATATACAACAGGAATTTCATTTATATTTCACGATAACGATGGGATAATTGGATATATATTTTCTTATTACACGCGCAGAATGTTTTAGTTGTTTTCATTTATGTACTATGACTTTTTCAGAAAGTACATTGCATGTTGATTTTCCGCTTAAAATCTCTTACACTATTACGGTTTATATATATTTTATTTTATGATTTTCTTGGCAGTTTTTTGGGGTTAAACTTGTTCATACTTATATTTTTTATAAGATTTTCCCGCTTATTTCTTTTCTTTACTTAAGAATGCTCACTTGTATATATAGCTGGTTACTACTCTGAGTGTTAGAAAGAATTAAGGGCACGAATTACTACCAATCTGCCTTCCTACTACCATCTTCCTTATCCAAGTATGCCCATAGTATATATTTGATACTGTGCCATATTTTCGTACTCAAGCTATTAAGATTGTACTACTACATACAAATTCAATAGGTTACAAGCCCAGTGTATTCATAGTCATACGACATACACTTATATACTTCAACAGACTCTCTACCTCTCTACCTCTCATAAACGAAATTATCGCTTCCTCCATCTGAATGGTTTTATCACTTCTAAAATATGGTCGCAACCATCTCGCTTAAAATCAAACTTGTACCTCCCACAACCCTAATCACTTGAACCTATACCTTATCACCTCCTATAGTACACAAAGGCACGCGATTGGCTAGCCCTGTTTTTTAAATCGCAACACAGGTACCGATACTTAAGCGACATGGCAGAAAGCTCCACAGCAGCTACCGTACCTCTCTCAGCATCTCCTACCGTAAACGCCAAAAATATTGCTAACAATTCCAAATGTTCTTGGGTACTGTCCTATAAGTTGAGCTCAATCCCAAAGCTTACTAGGCCCAATAACTATAGAACATGGCGAGACATTGCAGAATATGTCCAGGAATTATACAACTGCGAGGATGATGTAACAGAAAGGGAGACAATACCGAAACTGTTCGAAAACGAAGATGGCAAAAATAATAATGAAAGGATAGATGAGTTTAGAGATCAATACCAATAGGCTTCAGCCTACTTTCTTGAAATGATTGACCCTCGATGGCTAATCCTCCTGGCCATACATAAAATACCAGCAGCTATATAGAAAGTCTTTCAAGATAAATTTGGTAGAGAAAATACCTCCTCCTCCTTCAAGTAACTCAACACAGTCCTTGATGCTAAATACAATATAGACATACCTATAGCTGATCATATTAACGCATACAATACCCTTTAGAATTGAATACAATATCGTTGCTCCTTTTCCTCTACTGATGACCAATATACTCTGCCATTCGTCTTTAGATCAGTTTTCGAGTTGCCCAAAGTAAAAGCTGCGGTTCTTTTCCGTTCTCTTCACTTGTCAATAAGTAATATCATTGACAACCTCCAAACTAAGGAGGACCTTACCAATGATTATGTCTACAATAAACTGTTGGACTTGAGACCCTCAGTTAATTCTAAAGCGAATAAAGTGTATAAAAGCACTGAGGTCAAAGGAAAAAGAAAGGAAAGGGAAATGGTTTGAAGGATACTGGCCAATACCAAGGAATGTACCTGCTGCGAAAAGCATTACTCTACTGCATAGTCAGAAGGACATACTTGGAATGAGTGTAATAAACTTAAGGCTGATAACCAAAAGAAGAAGGAAAGAAAAGCTGTTAACTCAGCCAAGATTGGAAAGGAAGAGATATCTGAACCAGTCAGCACATCCTCCTCCCTCTTCTCTACACAAAGAAACCCTCGCCCACTTAATTGGGTAATCGATACTGGTGCAAGCTCATATACAACAAGCAATCTAGACCTTCTTATAAACTATGTACCTAATACAGGTACCATTGAGTTGGATGATGATTCTGTGATAGAGTCATGTAGTTCAGGAATGGTTAGACTCATAGCCGAAACCTCAAAAGTTCATGTAGCTCTCATAGTCCTAAAATTAGTACTCTGAGTTCCAAGGTTGGGTAAAAGCAACTTGATGTCATAGCATGCTGTAGTTTCGATGGGAAAAGGTATTTCTTTATGTAGCAAGGGGAAGAATATGTTCATATTAGGGAAAGATAAGAGTAAAGTGGTTTGGGAAAAACTAGATGGTCAAGATTATATTGTGTAAGAAGAAAAGGAAGTAGCAAACAAGATGACTTACCAACAATGGCATGAAGCACGTGGACACTCTTCGCCTCCGTACCTCCAAAACAACAACTACAAAGACAACCTATCAGTTCCCAAAGTTCCTAAAGACTGGCACTGTGAAACCTGCATTACCTTAAAGTCATTAAAGCACAAACCTGAAGCAACAAAGAACCAATGTGTAAATGCTTTCGCACTGATCTATTCGGACCTAAGTAGCAAGTTTTCATCCTCACCTTTTAGTAACCTCTGGTACTATGTTACATTCATTGATGTATGTATGCAATACACTTGGGTTTATCCTATTAAAGCCAAGTCGGATACTGTAAAAGTGTTCACACAGTTCATTAAAGAAAGACAAACCCAGGACAACACTATCATTAAACGATTCCAAACAGATAATGGAGGAGAATATGTCAATAATAAAATGCTACTATTGTTACAGAAGCATGGAATTATCTATGAGCAAACACCTCCTTATTCTTATGAATCTAATGTTGTTGCCGAATAATATAATAGGATAATAATTACATCGACACATTCTATACTAACAGGACTACTGCTACGCTTATAGGCTGAAGCAAGCAGAACCACTGTATACCTAAGGAAAAGACTTCCTAACTGATCCATAGAAAGTTCTACATCCTATAAATCTTTCTATAGCAACAAGCTATTGATAAACCATCTTCGCCCTTATGGGACCAAATGCTTTATCCATATACCAGAGGAAACATGCAAACCGGGAACAAAGTTACAGCCTTGAGCGATAGAAGGATACCTTGTCAGTTATACTTCTTCCAACAAGATATACTGAATATACATTTCCTCACAGCATAAGATTTCTGAAACATGACAGATTCACTAGACAAACAAAATGATACAACCATCAGCTCCATCAGAATTATTATGGAACCAGAAACCCATACAAATACCTTTCTACCACTATTTCCCACTCCATATGAGCCACCGGAATCGAATGAAGTAAAGACATCTTCAAAATCAACTATCGAAGTACATCCTCCTCTACCGTCAGAAAACCCAGAAGACTATAATGAAACCGTAATACCAGAGGCAATCCTAGAACTACCTAAATAGGAGGAACAAGCAGAGGAACTACCTGTAATGCAGACCAGATCTGGAAGACTTATTTGCCCACCCTTGTACTATAGCAGAAATGTCAAAGTACAAGCAAACGAGGACCCTATGACGTATCATCAAGTGATCAGTAGCTCGCTTAAGAAATACTGGACCTCAGCTATGAGTGATGAGATAAAGGTGCTGAAGAAGAATGGGACTTCCAATAAAGTAAATAAGCTGGTGGGAAGAAAAATAATCGATAGTAAGTGAGTATACAAAACAAACCAAAATGCTGACAGTATACTGGAAAGATACCGTGCAAGATCCATTGCTAAAGGTTTCTTACAAGTACCTGGATTTGACTTTGAAGACACTTTCGTACCAGTTATCTGGTCTGAATCACTCCATTTCATGCTTGCAGTATGTGCTAAAAACAAATGGCGGCTGCGACAATTCGATGTTAAATCAGCTTTCCTTTGCGGCGAATTGTAAGAAGAAGTCTACATATGACTATTACCTAGGTACAGTAATGGAGATAAAGTATGATGACTAAACTAATGTCTATATGGACTTAAGCAATCTGCGAATGAATAGTATACTCTCCATGCCTGATGCATCATCTCTAGAGCCTTTACAATATCCTCCTTAGACCCATGCATGTTTGTTCACAAGAAATACAACATTTACGTATTAGTTTATGTTGACAGCATGACTATATACACGGCTAAAACTCTGGAAGCCACCTGTCTGATAGAAGACCTGAAAACAGCATTCGAGATTACCGACTTAGGGGAAGCGGCATTTCTGCTTGGCCTCCATATCGCGTATACATCAGACAGTGTACATCTTACCCAAGAACAATATATTATGTCAATCCTCGAAAGGTACTCCATAGAAAACTCACGTTTTCTCTTTACACCCTTACTGAAAGGCATTCAACTACAGAAAGGAACCAAATAGGAACAGATACCTGATCCTTCCACATACTAATCGATAATAAGATTGCTTATGTATTTAACCACTGGTACAAGACCCAACCTAGTGTGTACCATTTCATTTCTCTCTCAGATTTCTTCATGGCGCACGGAACAACACCTCGAGGCCGCAAAACATGTTTTAAGATACATCAATAGTACAAAGATAATTGGACTCCACTACCCGTACACTACTACAAATGCTATCGATACCTATGTCGATGCTGACTTCACTGCTTGTTTAGATACCCGCTGTTCCTTTACAAGATACATTGTGCTTTTCAATAGTACTTGTATCTCCTGGCGATCTAAGAAACAAGCCTCGGTTGCAACATCTACAACTGAAGGGGAATATGTAGCTATGTTACTGGCTGAGCGACAAATCCAATAGTATATCAAAGGTCTAAATGATATCCACCAAACTGTACCTATTGCCTTACATGCTAATAATCCTGGCACAAATTTCCTACCAACAAACCATCAGTTAAATGAACAAACAAAACATATTGATATACATTTTCATAAAATATCTGAAGAAATCCATAACAGGGCTTTCACACTACTTAAGGTTGCATTGTCAGAAACCCTTACCAATATATGTACCAAGACTTTGGTGAAACTGGTGCATGAGCATTTAATAGGACTGTTGGGCTGTATATCATGAGGGGAAGTGTTGAAATTTCCTATTTATTCGTTTCGTAAGTATATTTTTTTTAAATAACTTGTATTTCTCTCCTTAGTTATCTTTCTGGTTTACCTATAGATTACGAACATTACTACAGCTAGAGTATATACAACAGGTATTTCATTTATATTTCATGATAACGATGGGATAATTGAATATATATTTTCCTATTGCATGTGCGGGATGTTTTAGTTGTTGTCATTTATGTACTAGGACTTTTTCAGAAGGTGCATTGCATGTTGATTTTCTGCTTAAAATCTCTCACACTATTATGGGTTATATATATTATATTTGGGATTTTCTTGGCAGTCTTTTGGGGTCAAACTTGTTCAGACTTATGTTTTTTACAAGATTTTCCTGCTTATTTCTTTTCTTCGCTTTAGTATATGTACCTGTATATATAGCTGGTTACCACTCCCAGTGTTAGAAAGAATTAAGGACAAGAATTACTACCAATCTGCCTTCCTACTACCATCCTCCTCACCCAAGTGTGCCCACAGTATATTTTTAATACTGTGCCATATTTTCGTACTCAAGCTATTAAGATTGTGCCGCTACATACAAATTCAATAGTTTGGAGATATCTTTTGGAATTTAGACAGGAAGAAAGTCTCTGAATGGTAATTGTGATACTTAAGTAGTAATTTTGATACAGATAGATACAAAATAGAATTGTATATACAATGGACTTTACTATTGTTGTTCAGCAATAGGAATATATTCAAGTTAAATAGCCATATTCTCTTGAGCTATGAAGAAATTACAATAAGCTACAAAACTACATTCAGCAACAATACTCTGTTGAGCCACAAGTCATGTTGAGCCACAAGTCATGTTGAGCTACAAAAAGTAGTGTTAAGCTACAAGTCATATTGAGCTAGCAGGTCTTGTTGAGGTTAGGCATATAGAAATCTGAGACAACAAGTGCACCGACCTCACGGTCGAGTAACTGCGCACAGACCCTCGATTTTCCGGGAAAGCCAACACTCCCCTCCAGCCTTCTTATGAAGCCCACATGTCATTAGCAAAGATTTCACGAGGTGCATCCCATAAGTAAAATGTCACATCAAGGAAGCTCACTTCATAACACTATATACGTCGCCGCCATCTATCCAACCGCATGCTGTTCACAGGATATATGAGAGGAGACCTTGGGCAATATCTGAGAAGTAGAACAGAAGAACTCCAGTAGACGCATATTGAGATAATAGGCTTCAAAGTTAGGCTTCCTAATTATGGGCCGCAGGTGACAGGACATTTCCAGTGAAATACTTCAAGAAGATGTCCCAGTAGTGAAGGCTATTGAAGATATACCAAATCCACCCATACTCTTCTGAGATCAGCTATAGGTTAGTTGGTTCTAGTAATAGGTTCTCTCTGCAGAGGCAGGTGGATCAAGAAGAAGAATGCTCAGATAGGAAGACGTAGATAAGTCGAGGACCCACAGGATGCTGACATGTCAGGATTGGATGTACGATTGGCACTAGGTGGCCCAGCATGAAACTGATTACTTCATGACCAAAGAGACTACTGAAATGATAGTCAACAAGACTAAAGTAATATAATAGTCTATGCAGATAACTAAGTTGAAAGCCACTGTCTGATAAAACAAATAGTGCAGTCATCTCAAGAGAGGAATACTATTCCGTAACCGTGAAAGGGTGTGAGAAGTTTCTGGGTCAAACTGTGCTCACACTTATAACATTCTAGATGTTTGCATATTGAAATCAGAGTAGTACTTCAGAGACATCGTAGTTAGAAGTAGTCCACGAACACTCTGACATGGGATATGAATATCAAAGCTCTTCCCGAGCTTTACAGACATCATCAAGCAATTGAGAAGAGATCTTATCGATATAGAATTGTTTACACTTTAAATCTTTACCTTACTTATTTATTGAGATGAGCCTTCCTGGACAGATTCTTTGATCAAAGATTTGATCGATGTCCTTCAGTTATACTAGAGTTTAGCATCCGCCTAATAGTTGCGCTACCGGGTACACAGGAGGAGTACCTACGGTTGCGAGCGAGTGAGCAGCCATGTGTTGTGGTAGCCAACTACAATTATGGTACGAGTAGGATTATCTCATATATAAAATAGAATTGTATTTAATACTTTAGTGGAATATGAGCTTGAAGCTTACACTGAGAAATTTAAATTTATCCTAAATCTAGAATGCAAAACAAATGAGAAATCTCCAAATTAATTAAAAAAATAAAGACAACAAGCCATGAGAAAATATATACTAACCTATTATTGCTTTACTTTATAAACCTATTACACAGAAAGAAAGAAAGAATTAGAAGGTGGAAAAGTATTGAAAAAAACTATACACGGGTACATTTCAGTGAAAAAGGTGAAACTTGGCAATAACAAAATAGGCCAAATAGCTCTAAGCCTTTAATCCCTAGTTCATTTGCTATATGGACAGTCCACAACCCTAACCCTGAGCCAGTTCACATAACAATGCCTGGCTGCTGTTAGGCATATGGAAATCCGAGACATGTGCACAGACCCACGGTAGGCTAACTGCGCACAGACCCTCAATTTACCGGAGTGCCAACACCCTCCTCTGGCCCCCTTATAGGGCCCGCATGTCATTAGTGAGATTTCGAGAGTTGCGACCCATAACTAAAATGTCACATCAATGAAGCCCGCTTCATAACACAATATACATCGCCGCCGTCTGTCCGACCGCATGCTGTTCGCAGGATATATGAGAGGGGACCTTTAGCGACATCTGGGAAGTTGAATGGAGGAAATCTATCAGAGGTGCATTGAGATAGTAGGCTTCAAAGTTAGGCTTCCTAAACTATGGGCCGAAGGTGATGGGACGTTTTCGGCGAAATGCTCTAAGAGGATATCCCCGTAGTGGAAGCTACTAAAGGTATACCGAATCCACCCATACCCTTCTGAGATCAGCTGTAGGTTAGTTGGTCCTAGTAATAGGACCCCTCTACGGAGACCGGCGGACCAAGGGGAAGCATGCTCAGAATGGAAGACCTAGATAAGTCGGAGCCCCTTAAGACATTGACACGTCGGGCTCAGACTTGTGATTGGCACTAGGTGGCCCGGCATGAACCTGATCACTTCATGACTGAAGAGACTATTGGAACAATAGTCAACAAAACTAAACTAATATAATAGTCTATGCAGACATCTGAATTAGAGGCTGTTATTTGGTATAACAAATAGCGCAGTCATCTTAACGGAGGAATACTATTCCGTGTCTGCGAAAGGGTGTGATCAGTTTCAGAGTCAAACGGTGTTCGCACTTATAAGATTCTCAACATTTGCGTATTAAAATCAGAGTGGTACTTAGGGGGCATATTAGTTAGGAGTAGTCGGTAAACATTCAGATGCAGGATATAAATATCAAAGTGCCTCCCGAGCTTTACAGACATCATCAAGCAACGGAGAAGAGATCTTATCAATATAATATTGTTTCACACTTTAAATCTTTACTTTAACTATTTTATTGAGACAAGCCTTCTTCAACAGATTTTCCGAGACAAAGATTTTGGCCTACGATCCTCAGAATTATACTAGAGTTCGGCGTTCGCCTAACAGCTGCTATATTCAACCCTTCATTCCTATTGAAAATAAAAAAAAAACTATTAAACATATAGACTTCTATAAAGTCATAAGATAAGAAAAGAGTAAATTAGAAAAGAGAAATATTAGTCTATTCCAGAGCCACAAGTAAATATAGAAAAATCATAAATCAGCCATGATAGTTACTCCCACTATAAATATTCAGGTAATGTTCTATGACAATAAGAAGCTTCTGGATCTCCCAATTGATCTTCTTTATAGTAATACAATTCCATTCTTCTACTAGTACCTTCCATATACATTTCACAGTAGTTACATATTCATTTCTACAGCGAGTTTGTATTTGTGATTTTAAGAGATACCAGATCCATTCTATAGGATTAAAATCTTGGGAGTTTGGAGGCCAATTAACCTTGTTAACCTCCTCTTTCACACGGTCTTAGTTTGTATACCAGCAATCATAGCCTGGTGCATTATCTTCTATCAAGATAAACTCTTAATCCTACTTTAGCAATTCCTAGTATACGAGTTACAGCAGAAGCCTACAGATATATTTAATATATCTCCATGATTCTATTCCTTTTCCTTCTCCCTTTTCAATTTTTTTAAACTTAAACTTCTTCCTTAAAAAGGTTATTGTTGCTTTAAGTGCCTTGGTATTTATAACTTTTACTGCCTAGTATAGTACTCGAACTGCTGCTAGTTCCCAATGTTGTAGTGCTATCAATTCTTCAGACTCCTTCAACTCCTTATTATATCTCATCTCCTTATTGGCAGCATTTTTATTTAGTATAGCAATTTGATTTCTTACTTCATTCTGATCCTTTTCTGTTTCTGTTTCACTAATATAAAATGGTCTCTTATAGTCCTATTTTATCATTTCACAACACATGACTGTTGTTTTATTTTTCTTGGTTGTACTACAGCAATCCTCTTCTCACTGCTCCCCACTCTCTCGCCAAACTAACAAGACACTAAATGTGCTACCAATCTCAATGCTCATCTCATAGGTAAAGTCATACTTGGCTTACTGAGTTTTAAATCTTCAGTCCTTGTGTAGTTGGCAATATTGAAACAGGATAGCTTTGTTTTCGGACTTCAGAATGAATTTCTATTCCTCTCGATAGGCTTGGATCCCATACTCATAGAGGGCTAATATTGTTGAAGGCCATATATGGCCAAAGCCTGCAGCTTATTAGAGGTTGATAAGATTCATATAATTAGTATTCCAATCTCGTTTAATAATACTGGCTAGATAGTTCTTATCTTGCTCACTTAGCTATCTTGGCCTTACTTCGATCTTTTTTAGTGCTGCAGCTTTTAACAACTCAAGCAAACCAATTTCTCCAACTACTATATTCTCATTAATCTCTCCAAGCTCTTTTACAATTTCTTCCTGAATTTCCCTCTCATCTGCCTCACCCAATTCAGTATATCTATCTTCTCCAGCTACCGTTACCCCCACTAGTAAACCTGCTTCATCTTATAGCACTTCTGGTTCTTCTTTTTCGAATAATGCTGCCAACTCTCCATCTATCTCGCTTAAGAATAATGTTGTAGCAACAATATTGGGTGATAATACAGCAGTTGTCAAGGTTTTCAGAAGTACATAGGTAAAAACTAAGGCATCTGAAGTTACACTGGCAATCCAGTTTGTATGTGCATTTATAACTACATCCTTACAAATACTATGGACCGTAGATTTCAATACCTGCAGTTGCTCAAAAACTTGGTAAATACTTGGTAGCTTTCTTGAATTACAATAATATCAAAGTGCTAGGATGGCTCCCTGTCATGTTGGAGAAATAGTTTTACCTATTTGATTTATTAACTAGTTATATTTTCTCGTGTTTGCATTTAATTCATACTGGTAACTATCCTCCTTACTGCTTGTATTTCTCAATACATATTGAACTGGAAATAGAAACTCTTAAATTGTATGAAATGGATTTTACGATATGTGATGATGGTAGAGAAGTAAGGTGACAGAAAGAGTTTATGTTGTTGTTTTTCTTGTATCAAGTCAGGATGAGAGTTGTGTACTATCTGCATACCAAATAAACCAGCAAGTAGTATTATATAGAGTACCTTCTGAGCTTCTCAAGATATATTTGTTGTTAAAATTGGTGTAATATTGAACCTATAATGATTACTTCAAAAATTTGACCCAAATTTCTTTTTTATATAGAATGATAACCTGTCTTCAAATTCATCTGTCAATGATATTTCAAATATTTTCAAAACTAGAATTTGTAGTTATTATAAAGTTTATCAAAATATGTTCAACTTGTCAAGATTTACCAGATCTTATGAACCTGTATCAAGGATAGCAAATGAAACATGTAGGAAAATAATAGGATAGGAATGCAAGGATCAACAGTGTAATATTATTGATAATTCTTATATAACTATTTACTAATAATATTAAATGAATAGTACTATTTAAAACTGCATGAGCTTATTTGAATAGTTTGTGGAAAGAAGAAAAACTAGTATCAAATATCCAAGAGATTAAACATGAACTGATTCAGAAAATAAATAAAGGTAAGAGTATTAATGATGAATTACTGGAATCTTCAACTACAGTTGTGATAATCTGAGGTCATGGTCATCCTATAGGCTTAAAATATAAGTGAATAGCAGTTAATTAATATCATAACTTGTATTAATTCTGATTTCATCACTCTTAATACTTATCTTAATATATATTATAAATAAATAGGCTTCATTTAACACCATCCTCTGTCTCCGCTACACCTCCGGTGATTGAAATTTATTTCCTATTTGGGATAGACTCAACACCACACCAAACTATCACCACTTTTCGGTCTGCACCCTCCCCTTGGGGGAGGTGTAGGCTATCTCTACCCATCCTTTTAGACTTCGGGCTTGTCTCTCCATCCCTTTCCCTGTGGGTCTACACCACTGGGATACTCTATCCTCCCCTCTGGCATCTCACGATGTCAAGAAACCTCTATACCCCACTTTTGCTCTAGCTTCGCTTAGCATCAGCACGGTCGGCTACATCCCTTTCTTCATCTAGGCAGATGGCTGGAATTACGGTTTGCGGTACGCGATTATGATGGATTCCTGTATCCCTCCTCCTAAAGAAACTAGAGGAGTTGTGTCAGGTTTCCTCAATAGGCCACGGTCGATTTCGCCACCCTCCTTCCTCACTCATCTCTTCAGCTGGTGGTATCCCATCCACTATAGTGACACTATCTCTCTGAGAACATGGGACTACATGAGAGACGTGGTAAAACAGCTAGCTTTGTTTGAGGCCTGCTGGAGGCCGCCTAGAAGGACACGAACACGATACCGACAGCCTTTTTGTCGCTTAGGGACGGATGCCTTCCTCCTACACTCCCCACGGTTGCGATCGGCTAGCACCCTACTGCTACACCACCCCTTGGCTGGTACCCTACTGCTACCAGACAGCTTGCATCTTACTGCCGTCTTCACTCTTCGCGGGATTTGCACTCGCACCCCCACCCAAGCTGGCACCTTACTGCTACCCTGGCTGGCACCCTACTGCTACCCCCATTTCGCTGGAGCTCCTCCGGCACCAACCCACCTCCAGCTGGCACCTTACTGCTACCTCTCATCAGAGCTTGGAGGTGGCGATGCCCCTCCTGCCTAACAACTCCTCCTCTAGGTGCAAAGGCGGACACCTACCTCCATACTCTTTTGTGAACCCACACCGGGTGAGGCGTTACCGCCCCGACTTTCATCATTGGCTAGTCATCCCTATAGGGGGTGCATTTGGGATATCAATTGGTTTCTTTTGTGCCTACGGGCCGAGATTTCCCAGTGGGGGTTTCCTGATGTTTCCTGCTTGTCTTTAGTTAGTCTTCTCTTATTCTCCGAGCTCGCTTGCGAGGTAGGGATGGGTCTGGCTGGGGGCGAGATGTGCGGTAGGCTCCATACCAGAGGGGCTTGGAACGGACGGCTTTTACCTGGCTGGGGGAGGGATGTTTGAAATTAAGGGTTTTCTTTTTGCCATAGCTAGCGCTGCATGCACGTTCTTGTACCCTAATCAAGTAATATATGATTTAAAAAAAAAAAAGAAAAAAAGAAGGCTTCATTTAACACCATCCGCTATCTCAACTATATCTTCGGTGATTGAAATCTATTTCCTATTTAGGATAAACTCAATATCATGTGAAACTATCACCACTTTTCATATCGGCAGGAGGGGTGTAGTATAGGCCATTACTTTTCATCACCTGCTTTAGCAAAAACTCTTCTAATTCTTTCTCTCTTGAGGTCTGCCTTCTTAGGATATTCTACCCTTTCTTTCTGGTATCTCATGATGCCAGGTACCTCACTTTCACTACTTTTGCTGTAGCCTTACTTAGCATCAACATGGTCAGGTTTCCCCTTTTTCATCTCAACATACAGTGGAGAACATGGTTTACAGTATGCAATTATGATAGTTTTCTGTGTCCTCTTTATGAATAACTATAGGAGTTATGTCAGGTCTCTTTAACAGACCACTGTCAATTTCACCACCCTTTTTCCTTACTTTTGATATCACCTGGTAGTATCCTATCTACTAGGTGATACTGTTATGATCCCTGACCAGTATCAGTTCTCAGCAATGAGTAAACAATACTTCTCTCTTCTTATCTGGACGATAGTTCTTCAGCTGATGCCTACGATTGGGTGGGAGAGACTCTCATGTCTCTGGTCCTTATAGCCTATAGTACTCTTTCTCCAACTCTACTCTTATAGTAGAGTTCTCGTCTCATATAGGTCATGTATAAAGATCGTAAAGGTATAATATTCGTAAACACGTAAAGTAATAAGTAGGAAAATAACTTAGAACAAAGCGTGAAGAGCCTATCTACGTGGTCTTTTTTCCTTTTTTTTCTTTTTCTTTTTATTATGATGTATTTGTTGTTATTTAGGGTACAAGAATGTGCATGCGGCACTAGTTATGGCATAAACAATCCCCATTCCTCCTCCTGCCAGGCCTCACCGTATCTCGAAGACCTTCTGGTGTGGGCCTAACCGGATCTCTCGCCCCAAAAAAAGCCCATACCAACCCCTCAAGTAAACCCAAAGGATAGAAGAAACCTAACCAAGAAATAAGCAGGAAAACGTAGGAAGGTATCCATAGAGGACATCTCAGAAAACAAAACAAAAGAAAAACAACACCAAAATCCCACATCAACCACACCAGATATATGCACAGGCAGCAGAAACTGTAGAGGTTATCCCGGGATACAAGGAAACCAAGACATGGAGCTGCCTGTAGGCACGGCCAGGAAGGGTGGAGCAGTAGAGTGCAAGCTGAGGGAGGATATAGCAGTAGGATACAAGCCAATCCAACTGGCAGAATTGAAGAGCAAGCCAATGTGACCATGTCAACTCCCGGTAATCGTGTTCGTGTTATGCTAGGCAGTCCCCAGTAGCAGAAGGCAAGCGATCTTACCACATCTCTCACGTAGTCCCTTGTTCTCCAAGAGATGGCATTACGTAGTGGATGGGATACTAACACTTAAGCTGACTGCGGAGAGGGGTGAGATCGACCCGTGGGCCTGCTGAAGAGTTCTCACAAACCGCAAACTGTGTTCCAAGCCATCTGAAGTACGGGAAGAGAGCGGTCACTGACCGTAAGGAGGGGCCTCGCTAAGCGAGAAAAGAGGTGAGAACGGGCAGCATGAGAGAGGCATACTAGTACCCAGAGGAGGGAAAGCCCAGAAGAGCAGAAGAGCAGAAGAGGTCAGTTAGGGTGGAGATGGCCATCACTCCTAGGCTGAAGCCATCATGGGAGGAGATGGGGGGGTGGATGGCTCGTAAAGTCAAAGCGTTTAGGGTTGATTTCAAGCATGAGGAAAATAGAGGAGACAGAAGATGGCCTATTTACGCGGTCTTTTTTCTCTTTTTTTTTTTTTATCATCATGTATTCATTATTTCTGCAGTACAAGAACTTGCATGCAGTGCTAGCTATGACATAAACAAAACCTTAATCTCAATGCTCGCAAGCATAAAAGAAACAAACCGCACCAAACTGTGAAATCCTCCAAGTAGTGTCTGATGGCTGACACAAAATCCCTCAGAACTAAAGCAAATAAATACAAAAATCATAGCGAAAAATAAAGCCAGGAAAGAAAAAAAAGAGCCCTTTCTCTGAAGGAGTAACTGTAATAGTGGGCCTCGTGGCTTAAGGCTTGAAGCCATAGATCAGAAGCTCCATGCAGTGGGGAGTGGACTCCGGAGAGGGGTTCCAGAAAGTAGGCGGCATGCCAGGGGGAAACCCGGTGGCTGTTACATTTAGGTATCTGGCCAAAGAGTGGAGGGACTCTGTATTGGTCCATAATGAGCTGTCCCGGCCGACATCCATGAGCCCCTGGAGGTGGCGCTCCCGAGGTTCCTTGTGGGACACGCAGTACAGGATGGCATGAGAGAAGTCCTCCTCATCCTCCTCACAATAAGGACAAAGGGGAGAGGGGTCGTCAGTGAACTAGGAGGGGTGGGTAGTGAGATAGCTCTTGCTCGAGCGCATCTGGTGGATTCTGCCAGTGATGAACCTTCCAAGGCCCATAAATGGGTAGAGCATGAGGGTCGGGGCATAGGGGTAGCTGGACGGGAGGGGAATTGGGTGATCCAAGGGCAGGTGCTTCCTTATAGGGTGACAGGGAGGATGGGTCTTCCAAATAAGAGGAGCATAGACCGATGTTAAGCCCCGGATGAAGTGATGATGGTCCTCCAGGGCCTGGAAAGAGGAAGAGGTCGGGAAGGAAGAGCGGAGTCTTGCAGTCGCCAGGTTGGGCTCCAGAGGGAGGCACACAAGTCAGACAGCAGCCAGCCTCTGCCAGTGGAGGATCAAAAGTGGAAGGGGGGGAGTGCTGACTCATATGCCAAGGTACCAACTGGGGTTGAAGAGAAGCAATTCATCACCGACCTCTGGACAGTCCTCCAAAAAACGGACATCTGGTCCAAGAGGGTGAGGCTTGGTGAGAAGAGGTCTGCTCTATAGAGGAGGATTAAGGAGGTAAGGGAGGATGCCAGGCAGTGGCAGAGGAAGAGGGAGAGGCATTTACTAGGTCTAGGGAGTCTCTAGATCGTTGTGAAGGCCCCTTGGGCCAGAGTAAGTCTCCTCATGAAGTGTGACGTAGTGCCTTTAGAGCATGAGGTAGTCACGGGCTCGAACCAGTAACCAAGCCACCAGATCAGTTTGGAGGGGTGGAAGTGGAGGCCTTCCAGTAGGATCGGGATCAGGGGGGGTGGGACTTTCCGTGCCAGTGTCGCCTAGTGCATGAGCTCAGTCTTCGAAATCGAGAAAGATACTCCTAGCCTCTCAGCGTTTGCTGGGAGAGTTTTGGTGATACCTTGGAGTCTCTGGACATTCCTCCGATATGAACCATAGGCAGCTGTGACTACGAAGTCGTCTATATAGGAGAGGATGAGGCCCGGAGGGACCGGAAAGTGAAAGGTTGAGACATAGATGACGAACAGGAGAGGAGAAATCCGAGATCCCTGCGGGGTACTGACTGAAACTTGTGAGAAGATCTGGGGAGCCCCCTGGAAGACCAGACAGCAGGAGCGCCAGTAGAGGAAGGACCTAATCTACGAGATAATGTATGGGTTGACTGCCTTGGTGGCAAGCCTGTCACAAAGTAAGGCGGCGGAGACATTATCAAAGCCGTCCTTGATATCCAGGAAGAGGGTTGAGACCTTGAGCTTGGGGCGCATGAAGAGCTGAACCTCATGGGACAGAGTGGCTACTACATCGAAGGTACTCAAACTGGAGAGAGAACTGGTCTGGTGGGGGGAAACGGGGCCTAGGAAGCGGGTGAGGGTGGTCAGGCGGATTGCCATAACCCTTTCGAGAATCTTGGAGACAGTCGCCAGAAGGACGATGATGCAGAACGAGGCCGGTGTATCACAGGAGGATTTTTCAAGCTTGTCCAGCACAATGCCATTAGCCTTTTTCAGAGAAGGGGGATGGTGCCCGTAGAGAACCAGTGGGCCAAGGTGGGATGTGAGGATGCTGGAGTTCACGGAGTGCACTGTCTTCCAGATCGAGTGCAGTATCTAGTTGGAGACAGGAGTGGAGGCGGACGAAGAGTTTCAGAGGACAACAGTGATTTCCTCTGCCAATAGTGGGAGAACATTCCAGAATGTGCGTAGGATGGCGGGGGGTCTCAAAGACTGCCATTCTGGAAAGATATGGAAGAGGAGCGCCTCGTGGATTGCTGTTGGGCTCACTGCACTGGGTATCTGAGGGAACCTGTCTGGTAGTCTGCCAAAAGCATAGCGCTTCGCAGTCCAGAGTGTTTGAGGGGTAGCTGTTTTCAGGAAATCATTCCAGTATTCATTTTTGGCCCTCTTTATAGCCTTGAAGTATAGAAGCCATGCCCTCTTGGATTGCTCTTTCGACGAGGGGAGAGGATCCCGCAGTACCACATGGACTGTGGAGTGGAACGCAGACCTCTGCGCTGTAAGGTTGATGGACCACCATGGTCTGAACCTGCTAGAGAGTCTCTTTGCCGGTGTGTAGAGCCTAAGCACAGTCCTTAGCCTACTCTGGGCCATGTCGAACCAGGTGGAAAACGTATGGGATGTTGGGAGGAGGAGAGGGGGGTTACCAGGATCAGGACGTGGTTAGATCCCGTTGGGGAGAGGGGTATGGACCAAGATCAAAAGTTGGGGGATAGAGGGGTATTGGCAAATGCCAAGTGTATTACCGAGGGGTGCATATCAGGGTTGAAGGGGAAGTAGGTGAGAGCACCAGGTGGGGTCAATAGACAGAAGCCTTCTTGTAACACATTCTCAAAGAAGGAGGTGGAGGCAGAAAGATCCGAGACTGAGAAGAAATAGCCCGGGTCTGCTGATGGGTGGTGGATGTTAAAGTCCCTGACAACTAGCATGGGTGTGGCGGTGTGGGAGAAGGCAATTCCTAGCAGGATGGTGCGGTGGAAGAGGTAGCCATCGCAAGTGGTATAAAGGTTCAAAACATGAAATTTGGTAACAAAGGAATCAAAAAATCCAATAGAGGAGTAAAAATCAACCGCCAGCCAATCTCTTGCATCAGAAAAGACTGGGAGGACTGAAAATTGTTGTGTAGTGGAAAGATGTAGGTAGCAGACCACTCTCAGCCTACCACTATCAGGGCAGGAAGGTAAACAAGCTTTGAAACCAGCAAATGAGGGAGGACAGTTCCTGTACAGGGGGGGATCTTGAAGGGTGATGAGGGCAGGAGGGAAATCCAAAAGGGAAAAGGAATTAAAAAGGGAGAGAAACACATCTCCGCTTCCCAAGAAGTTGTGTTGTAGTAAGGATATTGGGTTATGGGAGTCTACCTCCAGCGCGAAACTCACAGGGGAGGTGTGACCAGCTATTATATGCCTTCCAGCGTCTCAGGCTGTGGGAAAGGAGTGGGAGATTCCTGCCATGTGGGATTCGGAAAGGCACCTCCATGGGGCTTTGGGGCTGGGATGGGGGGACGTGTTAGGAAGGCATCACCATCCCTAGGGCGGGGTGTCTCAGGATCGAAGAGGGGTAGGAGGAGTCGTATACCAGTTGAAGGACCCGTACCGGAGTTGTTTGTCGGGTCTATACCTNGGGGGGGGGGGGGGGGGGGGGGGGGGGGGGGGGGGGGGGGGTCTCGATGGGCATCCTGTAGCAAAGGCTGGATGCTGGCCTTTGCAGACTGCACACATCGGGAGGGAGATTGGGTAGCAGTCGACTACCGCTCTGAGGTTCCCACCCCTGGGGCAGGTGGCGTTCTGGTACTGGTGAGCCTGTTTTCTGTGGGAGAGTGTACAGATTGAATACATTGTGTGGTCAACCTTGCATCTTGCTGAGTGGTGTCCTTATTCACAGCAATTACAGCATTGAGTGAGGCTGTTAGCCGAGTATGTTCTCATGATCTTGCATCAATAGGAGAAAATGTAAGTGTTGCCCAACATGATTGCCTCATTTTCCTGAGCAACTGTCACAACCACAGATGTCGCTTTCTTGAGGATTCTGGAGTCAAGGTCGGGGTTGAGGTAGTGGACAAAGAGGATATGAACGGTCTTGCCATTCAGGATAGTATTACTGAGAGACTGCAGGAGATAGTCATTGTCCCTTGGGAGGTAGGCTATCAGGAGGGAGTGTATCGCGAGCTGGACCTCGTTAGGGGGAGGGCGAAACAGAAGCCATAGGGCATTGCCCATCGGGAAGGACTGATTCAGCCTGGCTGAGAGCGCGTTAGCGTAGGGGGCGTACGCAGTAGAGGGGATGAAGGGAGAAAGAGCTAGGAGGGTCACAGCACCTCAGTTGTGCACCCGAGCTGAGAAGGATAGCGGTAGGGTGCAGCCGGCCTTTCAGAGAACAGAGGTGGTGATGTCTGGGAAGGAGGCAGCTAGGTGTTCAGCCTGGGAGCGAGAAAAGGGGGAGGACCAGGGGGCGTAGAAACAATTCTCAGCCATAGGTAGGCTCTTCGAAGCTTTTGAGGAGGCCCACCGGCCCGAGCCAGATGCAACCTGGGTAGCTGATGGGGTGACTTTAGCCTTGGTCACCTTTCCTTTCCTCTTCCATCTAGAGGAAGTGGCCTGAGAGAAGGTGGGGGTGCCGGACTGGGCTGACAGCATGAGTACTGGGTGGAACTCTGAGATGGGAGGGTACATGCCATCCCTGTAGGTCTGCGCCTCCCAGGAGCGAGAGGATTTCGCTGCATACATGGCAGGATTGCCATACCATTTCTGGTCTTTAGTGCTGTAGCAGAGGACGTCTGTATCACTACCCTCCTCATAGAGGTGGGACAGCTCGTGAGCTAGGGGTGTGGTGGGGGCAGACGGAGCTAACTCCTTACGCTTTGGGGAAGGGGCAATACGAGCTGTGTTGGAGCTGGATGGCGTAGGTGTCTGCTGCTGGGGTCGGGGCAGTTGGTGGCATGTAGGCTGGGGGAGGGGGGTGGTCAGACGGGACGCAAGATCTCGTACAGACAGCTGAAGAGCGGAGAGTGATGCTACTATGGTGTCACTTTGAGAAGAGGGAGGGGGAGGGTGTTGAGTCTTGTCACACTTTGAGGGGAGGTCGTTAACCAGACTAGAAAGCCAAGCCACTTCTAGCGCTAATTCATCAATCTGAGAGGAGAGAGCCCTTAAAGCCAGAAGAGATATGCAGAGGAGTGGGAGGATGACGGTTTCCCCAGGGGAGAGGTCGTCAAATTTACAGAACTGATCGAGGGGAATATCGGGGGGAGACACCCATGTCCATTGATGATCTTTCGAGGAGGTCGAGAAGGAGTGAGACATGAGGGCAGATTCCTGACACTGAGGAGTGTTCGGAGGGGGGAAGGGAGACTGAGGCCATACCTGTCATGACAAGGAAGACTTAGCTAGAAGGTCTTTAGGAGAGCAAAAACGTATGGGCATACAGGACGCTTATAGTGTTGGGAACAAGATAAAAATATAGGGGAGGGAAAATAGTGGAAGCTGAGTGTGGCCTATCTACACGGTCTTATTTTTTATTTTTATTTTTTTTATCATCATGTATTCATTGTTTACTGTACAAGAGCTTGCATGCCGCACTAGCTATGGCATAAACAAAACCTCAATCTCAAAACTCGCAAACACAAAGGAAACAATTCGCACCAAATTGAGAAATTCTCCAAACAGTGCACAATAGCCAGCATGGAATCCCTAAGGAACTAAAGCAAAAAAAGTACAAAAATCATAGCGAAAAATAAATCCAAACAAGAAAAGAAAAAGAAAAATCCTTCTTGAAAGGAACAAATCTAATGGCGGTCCTCATGGCTCAAGACCTGAAACTATGGATCCAAAGCTTCATACAGTGGGGTGAGGGTGCAGGTGGGGGTTCCCAGCATGCCAGCAGTAGGCCAGGGGGGAAGCTGGTGGCAGTAATGTTAAGGTATTGGGCCAGAGAGTGGAGGGTAATAGTGTTGGACCATAGCGGACTGTCCCTGCCAACGTCCGTGAGCCCACGGAGGTGGCACTCACAAGGCTCTTTGCGGGACTCGCTGTCACGAATGTGGCTTAGCAAGGAAAGGTTTTCACATGACTTATAGTTATGAGTCATAGGTATGTTATGTTTTGCACATGACCTCATTAGAGGTCATGGGTTTCGCACATATGACCACTTTGGTCATATGACATGGTTATGATGATATGTTATGTTTCGCACATGACCTCGTTTAGAGGTTATGGGTTTTGCGCATGTGACCATTTTGGTCATATGACTAGTTTATGATGTTTGATATGACTCACAGTTGTGAGTCATATGTGGCGCGTGACTTAGGGATAAGTCACAATGGCGTGAAGGGCAACTATATAAGGAGGACAATAGGTCC
>JACCEG010000352.1:53609-167472 GCA_014065205.1 Tuber brumale | reverse complement strand
GTGTGATAAGTTTCGGGGTCAAACGGTGTTCGCACTTATAAGATTCTGGACGTTTGCGTATTAAAACCAGAGTGGTACCTCGGAGGCATAGTAGTTAGAAGTAGTCCGCGAACACTCAGACGCGCGATATAAATATCGAAGTGCCTCCCGAGCTTTACAGACATCATCAAGCAACGGAGAAGAGATCTTATCAATATAATATTGTTTTACGCTTTAATCTTTACCTTACTTTTTTATCGAGACGAGCCTTCCTCGACAGATTCTCCAATCAAAGATTTCGGGCCTACGTCCCTCAGTTATATACTAGAGTTTGGCGTCCGCCTAACACGTTGGCAACAGCGGGGAAGTGGAACAGAGGAAATCCGTCAGAGGCGCATTGAGATAGTAGGCTTCAAAGTTAGGCTTCCTAAACGATGGGCCGAAAGTGACGGGACGTTTTTGGCGAAATACTCTAAGAGGATATCCCAGTAGTGGAAGCTATTAGGGGTATACCGAATCCACCCATACCCTTCTGAGATCAGCTGTAGGTTGGTTGGTCCTAGTAATAGGACCCCTCCATGGAGGCCGGCGGACCAAGGGGAAGCATGCTCAGAATGGAAGACCTAGATAAGTTGGAGCCCCTTAAGACGCTGACACATTGGGCTCGGACTTGCGATTGGCACTAGGTGGCCCAGCATGAACTTGATCACTTCATGACCGAAGAGACTACTGGAACTATGGTCAACCAGACTAGAGTAATATAATAGTCTATGCAGACATCTAAGTTGAAGGCCGCTGTTTGGAATAACAAATAGCGCAGTTATCTTAATGGAGGAATACTATTCCAGGTCCGTGAAAGGGTGTGATAAGTTTCAGGGTCAAACGGTGTTCGCACTTATAAGATTCTGGACGTTTGCATATTAAAACCAGAGTAGTACTACGGAGGCATAGTAGTTAGAAGTAGTCCGCGAACACTCAGACGCGGGATATAAATATCGAAGTGCTTCCCGAGCTTTACAGACATCATCAAGCAACGGAGAAGAGATCTTATCCATATAATATTCTTACATATTTTAAATCTTTACCTTACCTTACTTTATCGAGACGAGCCTTCCTCGACAGATTCTCCAATCAAAGATTTTGGGCCTACGTCCCTCAGTTATATACTTGAGTTTGGCGTCCGCCTAACAGCTTTACCGACATCATCAAGCAATAGAGAAGAGATCTTATCAATATAAAATTCCTTTACACTTTAAATCTTTACTTTACCTATTTATCAAGATGGGTATTGTTGAAATTTTCTACTATTTATTTCATAAGTATATTTCTTTTAAATAACTTGTATTTCTCTCCTTCATTATATTTTCTGGGTTACTTATAGATCACAAACATTGCTACAGCTAGAGCATATACAACTAGTATTTCATTTATATTTGATAATAATGATTGGATAATTTGATATATATTTTCTTATTGCATGTACAGGATGTTTCAGTTATTTTTATTTATATACTGTAACCTTTTCAGAAGGTATATTGCATGTTAACTTTCCGCTTAAAATCTCTCACACCATTATAGTTTATATATATTTTATTTGGGATTTTCTTGGCAGTCTTTTTGGGTCAAATTTGTTTGGACTTATGTTTTTTACAAAGTTTTCCTGTTTATTTCTTTTCTTCGCTTAAGTATACACACCTGTATATATAGCTGGTTACCACTCCAAGTATTAGAAAGAATTAAGGACAAGAACTACTACCAATCTGCCTTCCTATTACCATACTCCTTGCTCAAGTGTGCCCACAGTGTATCTTTAATACTGTACCATATTCTTGTACTCAAGCTATTAAGATTGTGCCACTATATACAAATTCAATAGGTTATAAGCCCGGCACATTCATCATCATACAACATACACTTACCCACTTCAACAATCTTTCTACCTCTCTACCTCTAACAGATGAAATTATTGCTTCTTCCATCTGAACGGTTTTATTACTTCCAAACTATGGTTGCAACCATCTCGCTTAAAATTAAACTTTTACCTCCTACAACCCTAACCACTCGAGCATACACCTTATTACTTCTTATAGTGTACAAAGGCATACGATTGGCTAGGCCTATTATTTAAATTTCAACACAAGTACTGATACTTAAGCGACATGGACAAAAGTTCCACTGCAGCTGCTGTACCACTCCCAGCAACTCCTACCCCAGCTGCCAGAAACATCGCCAACAATTCCAAACATTTTTGAGCACCCTCCTACTAGTTAAACTCTATCCTAAAGCTTACTAGACCCAACAACTAAAGATCATGGCATAACATCTCAGAATATGTCCTGGGATTATACAACTGCTAGGATACAGTAACAGAAAGGGAGACAATACCAAAACAGTTCGAAGAGGAAGATGGCAAGAATAACAATGAAAGGATAAACAAATTTAGAGATCGATACCTATGGGCTTTGACCTACTTTCTTGAAACAATAGACTCCCAATGGCTAATCCTCCTGGCAACACATAAAATACCAGTGGCCATATGGAAAGCCTTTCAAGATGAATTTGCTAGAGAAAACACCTCTGCCTTCTTCAAGCAACTCAACGCAGTCCCTGATGCCAAATATGATATAGACACACCAATAGCCAATCATATTAATGCATATAATACCCTTTACAATTGAATGCAATATCGTTGCTCTGCCTCCTCCGCTGATGACCAATATACCTTGCCATTCATTTTCAAATCGTCTTTGAGTCGCCTGAAGTAAAAGCTGCAGTTCTTCTCTGTTCTCTTTCTGCATCAATGAGTAACATCATTGACAACCTCTAAACTAAGGAGGACCTTACCTACTATCATGTCTACAATAAACTGTTGGACTTGAGACCTTCGGTTAATTCTGAAGCAGACAAAGCGTATAAAAGCACTGTTGCCAAAGGAAAAGAAAAGGGAAAAGAAATAGTTTGAAGGATGCTAGCCAATAACACCAAAGAATGTACCTACTGCAAAAAGCATTACTCCACTACGCGGTCAGAAGGACATACTTGGAATGAGTGTAATAAACTCAAGGCCAATAACCAAAAGAAGAAGGAAAGAAAAGCTGTTAATTCAGCTAAGATCTGAAAGGAAGAGATATCTGAACTAGTCAGTACATCCACCTCCCTCCTCTCTACATGAAGAAACTCTCGCCCACTCAATTGGGTAATCAATCCTGCTATAAGCTCACACATAACAAGCAACCTAGACCTTCTGATAAATTATGTACCTAGTACAGGTACCGTTAAGTTGGGAGATGACTCTGTAATAGAATCATGCAGTTCAGGAATAGTTAGACTCATGGCTAAAACCTCAAAATATCATGTAACTCTGATAGTCCTGCAACAAGTATACTAGATTCCCAAGTTGGGTAAAAGTAACTAGATGTCATAGCGCACTGTGGTTTCGATAGGAAAAGGTTTTTCTTTAAGTAGTGAAGAGAAGGACTTGTTCATATTAGGGAAAGATAAAAATAAAGTGGTTTGGGGAAACCTAAATGGTCAAGATTATGTTATGCAAGAAGAAAAGGAAGTAGCGAACAAGATGACTTACCAACAGTGGCATGAAGCACTTGGACACCCATCGCCTCTTTACCTCCAAAACAACAACTACAGTGACAATTCATCAATCCTCAAAGTTCCTAAAGATTGGGGCTGTAAAACCTGCATCACCTCAAAGTCAACAAAGCACAAACCTGAAGCAACAGAGAACTGATATGAAAACACTTTCGAACTAATCCATTTGGATCTAAGTGGAATGTTTTCATCCTCATCTTTTGGCAACTCCTAGTACTATATCTCATTCATTGATGACTGTACACGATACACTTGAGTTTGTCCTATTAAAGCTAAGTCGGATACCATAAAAGTGTTCATACAATTCTTCAAAAAAAGACAAACCTAGGATAACGATATTATTAAACAATTCCAAACAAGTAATGGAGGAGAATATGTCAACAATGAAATACTAGAATTGTTACAGAAGCAGGGAATTATTGATGACGAAACCCCTCTTTATTCTCACAAATCTAATGGGATTGCCGAACAATACAATAGGACAATAATCACATCAACATGTTTTATGCTAACAGGACTACCACTATACTTATGGGCTGAAGCAATCACAACCACCGTATACCTAAGGAATAGACTCCCTAACCAATCTATAGGAAATTCAATGCCCGATGACTCTCTCTTCAAAAAAAAGCTATTAATAAACCACCTTTGTCCCTACGGGACCAAATGTTTTGTCCATATACCAGAGAAAATACACAAACCCAGAACAAAGTTACAGCCCTGAGCGATAGAAGGATACCTTGTCGGATACACTTTTTCCAACAAGATATATCGAATATACATCCCCTCACTGCATAAGATTTCTGAAACATAACAAATGCATTGGACAAGAAAAATAATACAACCATCAACTCCATCAGAATTATTAACCGAACCAGAAACCTATGCAAGTGTCTTCTACCACCTCTCCCCACTCTAGATGAGTTACCGGAATCGAATGAAGAAAAGATATCTCCAAAACCAACCATCAAAGTACATCCTCTTCCACTACCAGAAAATCCAGAAGACTATGACGAACCCACAACACTGGAGGCAACCCCAGAACCACCTAAAGAGGAGGAACAACCAGAAGAACCACCTGTAATATGGACCAAATCTGGAAGACTTATTCGCCCCCCCCAGTACTATAGCAAATACGTCAAAGTACAAGCAAACAAGAACCCCATGATATATCACTAAGTGATCAATAGCTCGCTTAAGGAACACTGGACCTCAGCTATAGATGATGAGATAAAGGTACTAAAACAGAATGGGACTTTCCATGAAGTAGATAAGCCAATAGGCAGAAAAATAATTGATAGTAAATGGGTATACAAAACAAAACGGAATGCTGATGGTACACTGGAAAGATACTGTGCAAGAGCCATAGCCAAAGGTTCCTCACAAGTACCTGGGTTCGACTTTGAAGACACCTTCGTACCAGTTATCCATTGTGAATCACTCCATTTCCTGCTTGCAGTATGTGCCAAAAACAAATGGCTACCGTGACAATTCGATGTTAAATCAGCTTTCCATTACGGCGAATTGAAAGTCGAAGTCTACATACAACAATTACCTGGGTACAGTAACAGAGACAAAGTATAGTGACTTAACTGATATCTCTATAGACTTAAGCAATCTGCGAATGAATAGTATACTCTCCTCACTAGATACTTAACCTTTAGAGGCTTTACAACATCCTCCTCAGACCCATGCATGTTTGTTCACAACAAATACAACATCTATATATCAGTTTATGTTGATGCCATCGCTATATACTCAGCCGAAACCCTTGAAGCTACCTCTCTGATAGAAGCCCTGAAAACGGGATCTGAGATCACTGACATAGAGGAAGCTGCATTCCTGCTTGGCCTCCACATTACATATACATGAGACGGTATACATCTTACCCAAGAATGATACATCATGTCAATTTTCGAAAGGTACTCCATGGAAAACTCAAATTCTTTCTCCACAACCTTACCGAGAGGCATTCAACTACGGAAAAAAACCAAAGAGGAACAGATACCTGACCCTTCTATATACCAATCGATAATAGGATCACTTATGTATTTAACCACTGGCACAAGACCCGACCTAGTGTATACCATTTCATTTCTCTCTTAATTTTCTTCATGTCTTACGAAACAACACCTTAAGGCCGTGAAACATGTTTTATGATACATCAATGGTACAAAGAATATTTGACTCTACTACACGTACACTACTACAAACGCTATCGATACCTATGTCAATGCTAACTTCACTGCTTGTTTAGATACACGCCGTTTCTTTACAAGATTCATTCTTCTTTTCAACAGTACTTGTATCTCCTAGCGATCCAAGAAACAAGCTTCAGTCGCAACTTCTACAACCAAAGTAGAATATGTGACTATATCACTGGCTGTGCAACAAATCCAATGGTACATCAAAGGTCTTAAAAACATCTGCCAAATAGTACCTATCGCCTTATATGCTGATAATACTGGTACAAATTTCCTATCGACAAAAAATCAGTTAAACAAATGAATAAAACATATCGAAATACATTTCTATAAAATACGCAAAGAAATCGATAATGGCTTGTTCATGCTATTTAAGGTTATATTGTCAGAAAGCCTAGCCGATATATGTACCAAGACTTTAACGAAACCGGCACATGAGCGTCTAATGGGACTATTAGGCTGTAGATAATGAAGGGAAGTGTTGAAATTTCCTACTATTCGTTTCATAAGTATATTTCTTTTAAATGACTTGTATTTTTCTCCCTAGTTATATTTCTGGTTTACCTATAGGTCACGAACATTACTACAACTAGAGCATATACAGCGGGTATTTCATTTATATTTCATCATAATGATGAAATAATTGGATATATATTTTCTTATTGCATGTGCAGAATGTTTCAGTTATTTTCATTTATGTACTACGACCTTTTTAGAGGGTGAATTGTATGTTGTTTTTCCACTTAAAATCACTCATACCATTACAGTTTATATATATTGTATTTGGGATTTTCTTGGCAGTTTTTTGGGGTCAAACTTGTTCACACTTATGTTTCTTACAAGGTTTTCCCATTTATTTCTTTTCTTTGCTTAAATATGCGCACCTGTATATATAGCTAGTTACCGCTCTGAGTGTTAGAAAGAATTAAGGACAAGAATAACTACCAACCTGCCTTTCTACTACCATACTCCTCGCTCAAGTGTGCCCACAGTATATCTTTAATACTGTGCCGTATTCTCGTACTCAAGCTATTAAGATTGTGCCACTACATACAAATTCAATAATTTCTTTCTAACACTCAGAGCAGTAACCAGCTATATATACAGGTACACATAATCAAGCGAATAAAAGAAATAAACAGGAAAACTCAATGTTAGGCTTCCTAAACTATGGGCCATAGGTGACAGGACATTTTCCACGAAATACTCCAAGAGGATGTCTTAGTAGTGGAAGCTATTAAGGACATACCAAATCCACCCATACCCTTCTGAGATCAGCTGTATATTGGTTGGTCCTAGTAATAGGACTCTGCCACGGAGGCTGGCAGCAACTAAAGGCTATTGACAGAGGGTATAGAGAGCAGAAAATATGATAGTTTCCTTGAAATATTATTAATGCTAGACTAAGTTTCTATGTTCCTATATTTTCCATTTGTCTAAAAAGTTTTTTTTTTCCAGTATCAAACACATATGTATACAGAAGTACTTCATGGAATTAGGGGAAGTAATAAATATGTAATCCCAGTTGGTAGTTGGTAGGATATGTCAGGTATTTGGAAGGTATGATATTATTTAGTTAGAACAATCATGACTGTAGCTGTCTATCCATTTGCTGATAATATTATGTAAGTTTACCCTGATGGTGTTGTGTACTTTTTCTTCCTGTACTGAGGGGTGCGAACAAATTGGTCATGCACCACTTGTCAGACACATCCACTCTTGCCTCTGCACAAGTGCTTTCCTCCTTTCACTACAAAGTACCCGCTACATACATTTGCTATCAGACTATGCAGGTTAGAGATCCTCACATTTTTTTCAATACTCCACGGTGTACTACTGCTACTGCTCACAAATTTTCAATAGTCTTTTACTATGATATCACATGGCCCGGTGTCTCTCTCACTCATGGTCTCATATCTAGAGTTAGTAGCCATTTGCCAAGCACAACCTCCGAGCAATTGCCGTGGCTTCTGTTCCGTGACGGCGATGAAAATGCCAACAGTGCCCTTACGCTAGCGTGTTCATAAGACAGTGCTGGGACAATTTCCCAACTTCTACTTCTCCGTCCTCTCGTTACTTTACTTCTCCTCTCCATGTCAGCGCACGGACACTCGCAGGGGCCTATGATCTAATACTCAAAGGCAATGCTCCCAGTCGCCCAGTTGGACAGCCGTTCGACTATGACTGGACGGGACGGCAAGGACCAGGTTTTCATTTATGGATACCATATCGCTCCATTTTTCTTATTTTTATTTGCATTCTTATCTTGACTTGTTGTAGCGCTAGTGTGTGTCTCACTAGGCGCATTAGCCATCTCACACTTGACTGATATCGCGCTATCCGGTCCATCCGAAGACTAGACAGTCTCGTCATTTGTCGTCCCGCCCCCGTCTTGGACGGACCGTACGACTGGAAGCCCTGCTCAAAGGTGACCGCTTGTTGAGCTAGAGAATGCTACTAGGCAGCCAAGTAGATGTAGAAAATTCAGCAAGCCACTATTTCCTCACTTTGCTCTGGGAATCTTTATCTCCTGCCAGAAGCAAGACAAATTATTCCCCGAAATAATAATAAATTCAGCCATCATTGATCCACTTCTAATCCCTGAAAAATCACTCACACGCTAAGCGATCATAGCCACCAACAAGCTCTGCGCTGACACAATCTCAACTCCTCCCAAGACCTTACCGTAGCCCACCGTAACTTGTAGAATCTCTATGAACTATCATTTCTGCTCACTAGACCGCGGGGGGGGGGGCTGGAATATAGAGTAATAATATTATATCCTTTCAGACGAGCCGAAACCCAGGGCTATGATACTTTAACCCGCCATTCCTCCCCACTCCACTCCAGAAGTGCCGCCAACCCAATACCTGTGAGCACGGCACCCGCAGAGGACCAGAAGACTAACACCAGCGAAAGCTACATTTGGATCCTAAGATTTTGTGTTCTCTACCGAATATCTAAGGAATTGTGCCCCCCCCGGAATTGTTTTTGGGTATTCCGGTGAGGAGGGGACCATACATGTACCTGCCTACGGTACCCCCGTGATCTAAGTTCACAGCCCATCACTCGCCCGAGTGAGTTTTTTTCTGTTGGATATCGTCATCCAACCTACCACAGGCCATGCCAAAGAGATATCTGTAAGTCGTGGTATGACATCTCTGAGAGAGTCTTTATGTATTTAAGGGACCTGGTTATCCCACCTGGGGCGGTGGTTGCCACTAAGACGCATTTCCTATATACTTTGGTCCTCCGTTCTTCCCGGTTATCACAGCATTCTGTGCCCCGAAGGAGCTGGATCTCCCGGTGAACCAGGCTTGGTGATATTAATAACAAGCAATCCATGTAAGAAAGAAACCACATGAAATAAAGAGCACGATGCCTCCTAAAGCGCACATATAAATACATAAGTTGAGTCAAAACAGCACACTTCTTCCCTCCGCCCAATCAAACCCTCCAAGCAGAGGGGGGGTTAGGACAGACAGGCATTTGCGGCAATGCACACCCTCCCGCTCCTACTACTAACCCCCCTTCACACCGCCCCCATCCCCGCGATGAGCCAAAAACTCTCTCCCCCTCATTAATTATCCCAACAAACCAATCTATCCTAGACACCTCTCACGGCATCCAACACTCCGCGCAGCTACAATCCAATAGCGGTTCCTCCAGCGACGAGGTAAACACATACATGACCCTCGACGCCCCCGCTACCACACCCGAATCTTCAAAGCGCTCCATCAGGTTCACACTCCCCCCAGTGGCTAGTGGCGGATACCAATGGTGCGTCGACGGCAGGAATATGGAATTGCTGGTGCTGGACAGGGAAGTCCAAGAATTACCCAATTGGGATACTGGGTCGAGAAGGCCGCCCACTGGCCTGGTGTTTAGTACAAAGGTGGGTTTGGACAGTGGTGATGAGCTGGCTGGGGGGGATGGCCTGGCCTGCACGCCAGCTGGTGCTGGGATGTAATTCGAAGTGCGAGTTGACCACAGGGGGAGTAGAGAATTTGGCTTGTTTGGTGAGTTCCCTTTCCTGTTCATCTCCGAGTTATCGGGAGATGCTAAAGGTTAGTAGAATTGATGGAGCCGCGGATGGGACCACATCGATCAGGGAGTTGTAGAGAGGGCTTCTCTGAGCAATAGAAAGGTGGACGGACAGGTAGACTGAAAGAGGGCTGTGGTAATGTCCATATTGCATGTATGGAGGAAGTGAGGAAGGGCAGTGTGTTTCATCCCATTTTATTTCTAAAATCGTAATTCCTAGCTTACCCATCTTTAGTGCCTCTTTCGCATCTACCCTACCGGCGTCTTTAGAAATACTTCCAAAACCGCAGAAGCATAACCTTGAAAGTTATCACCTAACCCATAGCTCCACAACGGAATGACAAAATCTGATTTAGCACAAGATGTTAAAAAAATAATATAGAGCAGTATCCCTTAATTGAAATTGGCTCCAAGAACCTCTCCAAAACCAAACACCCTACCCTTTTTTTTTTGTCATGAATGTTCCCAACCCCCATAGCATACTATCCACCACCCTGACTCTTATGAAGCATTAGATGTGCCGACTCCTATCGAGATATTGCTTCTACAGTATCTTAGCTTGCAGGTAGTCGCGCAGAGTAGACCAGAGTAGAGTACTCCAGAGCTTCCAGTAGTACCAAGGCAAGCCAAACAGGAACATGAGAAGTATTATTCACAGGATCATCGGTATGTTAGAACTTGGTTACCCATCTTCCGCATCTCTCGCATCCTCGCATCCTGACCACTCTCATCTCCAAACCCACGAGGTGGAAGCTCTGAGGATGATTACTTTTGTCTCAGAAGCTCCCTCCGTCAAAAAGAAATTGTGGATTAAACCAAACCCCCCCGTTGAGAACCCCCTCGATGAGCCGAAAGTCCAGCTCCCGAATGAGAGAGGGCGCTCCACAGTAACTTAAAAAAAAAAAGACTCAACCCACGCAGTAATGGATAACGTGATCGGCATGAGACACACAATATCACGCGGTGCTACACACAACATCCTAACACCACTACAGCACTACCAGTCTCTCCCTATTGTTCCTTCAAACCAAAGAGAGGAAAGGCAAAAAATAGCTACTCTGATCCATCCCACGATTTCAAGGATGTAGGGAATCTTGTCATCGATTCCCGGGAGACACAGCTAACCATTGGAGCAGGATTCATCTCGTACGGGAGACACCTTAGAAAGAGGAAAAGCAATCCAATCCAGGACCTCAATAGGAGTCATTGGGTCTGAAAGGTCCCTGACCAACCGGGGCTCACAGAAAGCTCATGTCCTTTAACCCCTTCAGCCTCCCAATTCCTCCACAAGGCGAAGGTTATATACTCTCCTTCACCACCAGATGAATCGCCCAACATCAAATTCACCACAAAGTAGGAATTGAACTCCTGACTGAGTTCCCGCAGGCCGCACATGGGTTAGTTAGTTCTCGACATCTTAGCCGCTGCGCTAGCTAACTTTTTTCCGCAATATGACAGGTGGGAGTGAACAAATACTTATCCTGCTTGAGGCAGATTTTTTTTTTTTTTTGGTCCGAGTTTATGTTAGTGCTCTTTGGTTATATTATACCGTAGGAGGAAATGCTTCCTCAAGAGAGGAGAAATTGTAGACATCAATCGCTATTGGAAACGACGGGAACCGCCCTGCACCTAGGGGAGAAATTGCGGCGGGGGTGCCAGTGATAGGAGAATGTAGGTTTGGCTCAGAGCAAGGCGGGCCTGGGCTGGCATGGTACTGTAGATTGTTGATCCCATAACGAGGGGAGCACTGCACCATTCATGGCTTATGATAACCTCGCCCAGTGCGCTATGCCTGGTTTTTTTTTCGAGAGGCAGGTGATATGATACAAATTAGTTGTGCCGCCACAAATGATCACTCGTGCGCATACAAGGTCCGCAGGGTTCATGTTTTCTTTTACAAACACGCGGGGACTAGTGTGATGCTTGCCTAACAAGGCTCTCGGATACTGGAGCACGGATAGTTCTCCTTTCTTTCATGGAATCGAGTTTCTTGCTCATGCTCACCGCCAACTCCACTGCACTTCCTGGAGCATAGCAATGGGTAATACTGGCAATGCTATCATAGAGCACTCCTAGAAAAGTAACGTGAATTCTATATCCATACACTTTGCCTCCTGGGGAATAGTATGTGTAAATCAATAGACACAAGCCTGTTACGAGTATCGGCGCTGAAGTGAGGATTTCTCTGGCAGGGATGTCTTCTACTCATCCTGGGTACTGTATCATACCGTCGCCCTTTTTCATCTTTTTCATCTATCCCCCAACACGAAATAAACCCTGCTCAATGGTTCATCATAATATCCCTTGAGAATCATGCACAGCACCCTCATACCACTAACAGCACCACCCCAGACCAGCCATCCCCGATTGGGAAAAAAAAGAAAAAGAAAAAAAGCCAATATTCCCGGAGCCTTAGGACGCTGCGCGCGGCAGTGTGGCAGCGAGTGACACAATGAGTACAGTACAATGCTGGTAGTCGCGATAAACCATGGCCAGGGACAACACAAAGAAACTGACCGTAAGAGAGAGAGAGAAAAAAGAAAAAAAAAAGCTTAACTCTGAACAGAGCGGTTTCCCCCCTCGGGATTTTTGGCGGTACCGCATTGGGTTATATTGGATAAGATAGTTTCTGTTAAGAGGTGTTGTGTTTGGGAAAACCGATATGGTGCCCGCTAATATAAAGAAAGGGTGACAGAATGACCTGGTTTTTGATAGAATGCACGTCCACAGAGAAGTTAATAAGCAATGTTGGGTAACTTTCCTCGGCTTACATTCCTCACCACTTTGACAAATCGCACTGTAGATCGATTTGCACAGCACAAACTCTGGGCTTTGGCTGCCACAAGATATATTTTGCTTTATTGTGGAAGGGTTTAGAAGAAATCCCTTTGATGGTAGAGCAGAGAGCCACGGCTGAACGATTTGGGATTATGATGGCAACTGGGTGATATTGAATTGGCCGCTCAGGCAGAACCGCGAGGAAGTATGAGGGCTTGAAACAAAAGTGGTATCTCCCAAAGACGAAATACCATCATAGCCTTGGACAGTGAGGACATAAACTTTACAAAATAAACCCCCCACCCATAGTAGACATTGGTCGAAATATCAACACGGGCATTCTATTCCCCTGTTCTTGTTTTGGAGCGCATCGTATCAGTTTTCCATATATATATTTTTAACGATAAATCAGGCTATCGTAGTTATCACTGACAGCAAGCAAGTTCGCACAGAAAAAAATAATACTGCATAGTAGATACAGCCAGCAAGTGGAAATACCAAACGTATGATGGCAAACGCACCATCGTAACCCCGAGATTACTGCGGGGAAAAGAGATATGAGGACGTCCACCTGCTCGCTTGATGTGATGCACAGAGACAGAGCGGGGGCCAGAGGCAAGATGGATTGATTAAATAAGGAAGCAAGCAAATCCAGCCATCGAACAGAAGAAATCCAAATGACAAAGTAAAATCAGAAAAGAGGAGCAAAAGTCAGAGTACACCCTCCAACCGCCAACTAACCAGCTCACAAATCCACAAACCCCAATCAAGTATGAACGAAAATGCCTAACGAAAAGAAAGCCAAGCAGAGAAGAGCTATGCACCCCCAACCCCGGCATCCCTAGGCAAATACAACCACCTCAGGAAATAACACTCCCGCATCCCAAACATCCAACCCCCTCCTCCCACTTGCCCCCTCTCTCACTCCACTCCTTCCTACCCCTGAGATCCCTAACAGCGGCTATCACAGGTCCGTTGACTTCCGGACGAATAACCACTTGGAAAAAGTCTTCCTTTTCGCTCCCCGTCGCTGCATTCTTCCCCCTTGCATTGGAGGATTTCGGGGTCTGGGGTTTTGAATTTGAGGCAGTGGCTACAGCTGCGGAAGCGCGTTTGTTTCCCCGGGTTCTGTTTGTGGCAATGACACTTTCATCTTCCTCTTCCGAGTCTTCCTCTTCTTGGCTGTCGTTGGTAGGGGAGGGCGGACCTTCGGTTATTTCTTTGTGAAGCTTCTTCTTGATGTCCGCTATCAGGCACTCTTCGTGCAGCCATATTTTGCACGAGGTGCAGGAGTACATAATTTTATCAGGGTTGTAGTAGCCGCGACATTTGCAGTGTTCTCTGACTTCCTATATCGCCACTATCAGCCCCGCCTTCACATATTAAAAAGGTGGTGGTACCATAAGCATCTGAGTAGGGTAATCAAACTTCTGCCTCCAGAAGAGATCCGGCAGATCCTCCTCCTCGTCCAATTCCATCCAATGCTTGACAGTCGCCCTGCCACTAACAGTCATAGCATCTATGATCTCCATATGGTTGCTAGCGATGATCTCCTTCGCCCCGTGGTAGGGTTGTCTCCCACCGGGCAGCTCCTCTGGCCAGTAGAGCCAGTACACGCGCAAGTACACATGGGACTCATCAATCGCACGGATTTCCAGCACGCGAGCCACCCAGAATTTCTTGTCATCTGAGGCGCCGAGGTCCGTGCCATGGGGAATATTGCTATGGTTTACGAAGATGTACTCGTTTAGGGCGAAATTTTCGGTCCCGACTTTATGTATATAATGCGTTAGTCATCAAGTGCAAGGAGAGGGGATCGAAAGAACGTACCGACAAAACTCCGGTACTTTGTCAACTGATCCCATTGCTTCCTTGGCTTTATAGCATAAAGTGTGGAATCAAACGGTATCTCCCTATCAATCTCCTGATGCTTCCGCGACGCTCCCACAGGATTAATTGGAACTCCGGACTTGGTGTACCTCTTTGCTTGCCGTGGCGCGTGGCTACCAACAGCGCTACCAGCACCACCCTTCTTTTTCTTCTTTTTCTTTGCTGCTGGAGTGGCGGCCTTGTACTCCACCGTGAAGGGGCAGTCGGATACTATTAGGGGCGGATTATTGTTGACCGATGGCTCACTCTGCTGTTCCTCCGGCGACTCTACCGCGTTCTCACTAACCCCTCCACCTCGCTTGCGTTTTGGCGGCATGGTGGAACTTGTGTATCAAAAAATGGGGGGGTTTTTTTTTCGCGTGTCTAAATCGCGTTTCCGTTTCCCGAAATAATGATAAGAGCGGGAGTAAACGGGGGCTGAGTCGATTGATCGACTCGGATTGAGTAGAGAATTTTTGACTGCGGGCGATGAGGATGAAAGAGCACAGCTTGTGGTTGCCCGCGGTACTCGTTCGCTGCTGTGGGGGGAGGTGAGGGCACGGTGGGTTGTTGCACGATGCTCACAAGGATGGTAAGTGCTCGAGTACCAGCACAATAGGGCACGTACAGTACAGTACCAGCAATTCGTTGCGCTCACTCAGTCGCCGTTGAACCGACCTATCGTAGCAAAAAGAAAACAACACGAGACACCAGGGATTAGGCGAGTACCGTGTCGGTGCTCACAAGTTAATTCTTTTTTCTCAAGGCCGGAGAGCGAGAATGAGAGAGTGGATGAAGAAGGGCAGGGACGGGTAAGGAAGGAGTGAAGGAAGGAGGGGCGAGGAGCGCTGGCGGTGCTACTGTAGAAGGGGGGAGGGGGGGGGCCTTATGGTTCACCTCCGTGCAACCCGTGTAGAAAATACCAGCAACGATGTGGGAATCCTTTAACCGGGGCACTTACGACGCCCAATTTCAAATTACCAAGACTCTTCAAAAACAACCCTTACCCTAGTTTCCTCTCCATTCTTCGATAGAAAAGATGCAGGAGAATCAACAAACAGAAAGTTATCTAGAAAATACTACCCTTTGAGCGAGCTATAGGGTTTCAAAATTAGGTGTACTGTGTGACTCAAATGTAACACCCAGCCATTAAATGTTTAAATTGCCAATGAAGCAGAATTCACTGATGGTTAACTGCCTGCTGCATTGGGCACCAATCAAGGCATATTACTAAGCAAAAAATGTCCTCAGCCCTCTCTCTAGTTTAAGCTTTCTCCCACCATGCCAGGCGATGGGTGTGAGCAAGGAGATTGCCCTGCTGTAAAGACCGGTACTGTAGGGTAAACACTCCATTGCATGATACCGGTATCTGGCACTCCAGCTGAGTGAGACAAAGTTCGGGATACGGTACTCGAGTACTCGTACAGTACTGAGTACCGGTACTCGAGTACAGTACGAGTACAATACGAGTTGTCACAAAATGGCGTTTCCCTTGGTTGCCGCGTTGGAGGCTCTAGTACGAGTACAGTACTCGAGTACCATACAAGTGCTGTGAACAACCGATGGGAGAAGGAGAAGGGGAAGGGGAAGGGGAAAGGCTGGAAGTTTCACAATAACCGCATACCTGCACAACACTGGAAAACGCATACCGGTAGTAGTCTACGGTACCAAACTACCACGAGGTGGTCGCTGTGTATGGCGTTTGGCGATAAAGTTTAACTTAAGCTATGATAAAGCACCCTCCAAGTCAAGCCCCATACAATGCCATGCCGGAACGCCTCGCCATCACTCACGCATCTCCACTCGATTATGGTGATGATGCATATATGCACCTCTCCCGGGGGGCGACAAGACGCCGAGATCGAGCAGGCATACCCTACCATGGCACTCACTGTGCAGGTACGATCATACAAGCGCAAGTACCATAGTTGTGTACAGTCCAGGTACAAGTACTGTACAGCACAGTCATGAAACCAACATTACGCCTCCTTGCTACTGCTCGGGCTGTATTTTGTTAAGTCCGTGGATTGATTTAGGTACAAGACCCGTGCTCATCCGCTGCAGGTTATGGCATAAAGGCCCAACGCACTAACAAAGAAATGCATTCCAACCATGCTTAATGCCTTCCCATCCTACAGTCCCTCTGGTCCAGAACCAACCACTCATCCTCCCCCAATATAGGAAAGGCAGGCAGAAAAGGAAAAACGCCATACCAGTAGATATCAAAACAAAAAAAGAAATAACTGTTATGACAAATACTCTCAATTTTTCACTGGTTCAGCCTTGTGAGAGCAAGCAAGAGGATCTACAAATACCAAGCAGCCTGTTTAAAGTACCATAATATGTTCATATTGTGTGTGGTTCACCCATGCCAGTATCTAATTCCTGGCGGTAGTGAGGAATTTCGGTTTGTAGAGTTAATGAACAGTTGAATTTTTCTGTCAACACGAGTACAGTACTAGATACGGAATTAAAGGTTGTGCTGTATGTGCTAGTACATGTTGTAAAAATTTCACCCCCTTGGATCCGATTTTAGATCAGGAATTTTTATTGTATCGGAAGAGCTTTTTTCCCTAGGATTTATTCTTTTTCCTGAGAATTAGATCAGGTCTCAATAAATAAACAGTAAAAGTTCAGTCACATTTGCTACGTTTTCACCAACACCTCCTCCTTTTCAGATATCATACTATATTTAAACCGCCAGATATTCTTACCTTGTGTGGTTCGTACACAGGTCACTACCCGTAGTGACTATGACAGTAATGGCACGTACAGTACAGCACCGTACCTACATACATAACACAGAGAGACGGACTTAGTTGGATTTGACTGGCTCTAACCAGACATCCAAAGATCTATCAACAACATTGCCCAGTTGGACTATCTGTCGATTCATCTGTCTCTAAACTTCTGTTGGATTCTACCGGTACACATAAGAAAGAAGATGGGATGGGAAACAATTCTCTACTGCGATATTATTATATCCATCGAATTAAGGCTATTGCTATCGCTATCGGTATATCATATCACACCCGCTTACTACAACAATTCTGATGCTGCCGCCGCCAGCGAAATGTCTATCGTAGAATGGGTACAGTACCGTGTGTGCGATACCAGCACGCAAGGCGCCCAACTGCAGTAACATAATCAACCATAACACAAAATCTCCTCCTTATCGCGAAGTGGGCTCACTACCTTTCACCCATCTTCTCCACCATCCGAACCTTCTGTTCCAATTCCTGGACCCACCCCTCAACTTTGCCCATATTACCCTGTATCGTCCCCCCACTCTCCTTGACCACTGTTTCCACTTTTTCAAGCGCAGCCCTCCACCGCGCGATCTCGCCGCCCATCTCTTCCTGTCTCCTCTCCAGCTTGGTCAGGTTTTCTGCCGCCTTTCCGGCGTCAGCGTGAATAGTCCTGAGACTTCGTAGGCGATCGAGAACAGCCGGCAGAAGCGGGCCGAGGTTCTCGATCGTGGGGAGTGCACCATAGAGTGCGTTTATCTTGGCTTCTCGTTCGCTTGTGTCTGGTAGTGGGGCGGTACTTCCCTCTGAGGAGAGTTGATCGGCTTCCTCCCTTCGAGCATCCGCGGTAGCCTTGGCGGCTTTCCTGGCCTCTGCTAACTTTTCTGCTTCCAAGGTGAGCTGTTTTACTCGTTTGTTGACTGCATCGAGGGATGGTGTAGACGAAGCTGTCAAGACAGACATTTGGCGGCTGAGTTCGTCGAGGGTAGGGATCATGGCCGAGTTGGGAAGTTCATTGTCAACGTTCAGGGTAGCGAATGCGCTCATTCCGAGGACCTTCTCGAGGACGGTAAGACGCTTGTCGAAGTCTGCCGCCTTGGCCAGAGCGTGAGATTGCTTGAAGGCCGGGGCGTAAGTCACTGTATATGTTGCCGTTGAGCCATCCGTCGTAACAAGCGCACTCTCGGACGCCTTGTAGTAGAGGAGCAGCTGTTAGCGGGTTCTCAATATAAAATTAAGAAAAAAGTTACTCTCACATCAACTGCAGTCTTCTTGCCACCTTGTTCTTGAGCGTTTAGCGTAGTAACGCTCATAGCAGCAGCCAACTTCTTCGCCAGCTTAGCCTGAGCGCCTCTCTCCTCCCCACTCACAGTCTGCAGCCCCTCAAGAACATTACTCAACTCATCAATGCTCGACTTGAACTCTACCACATCCAGAATATCCTCATCCTCGTCATCCACTCGCACCTCCTCCTCCCCTTCTCTCAGCCCCGCCTGGGCCGCCCCATCCTTCTCCACCCCATGTCCAAGTTCTTGCTCCCTAGCCTCAATCTCACCCCTAACCTCCTCAACTTCCTTCCTCAGCCTAGCCACTCGTTTCTCCAACGTCTCCTCACCAAGCCCATCACCATCTTCGTCATCCTCGTACTCCTCGTCGTACGCTCCAGCCCTTCTCCTCCGCCTTCTAGAACTAGCTCTATAACTTCTTCGCTTTCCACTGATACGATCCGAGAAGTCAACACCCGTTGCATCGATATCGCTATGCTTAAAGCATCCCCTCGCATCCGCAGGTTTTAAATGGCCATAGCTGATTGTTCCACAGCCGTCCGCGCCTTCACCAACTTCAGAACCGGTGGTGGAATGGGCTGCACTAGTCGATGTCTGGAGGGTGGATATATCCTCCGCGAGGTCCGGGGTTTCGTATACATCTTGTGAAATGTCCTAGGTGAGGAAAGGATTGTAAGCTTGATTGAGTCCTCCACACTTCTTATAGGACCGGAAAGCATACTAGATCTGGAAGGGCGGCATATTTGGAAGACATTGAAGCTGGCGGTGGGGGAGCCTGAGGGGTAAAGGAAAGGTTTTTGGAGGTTCTGAAGACTTTGTGATTGATATTTTGGCTTTTTCTGGGGGTGGCCCTGGGTGGGTGGATTGGCGGGGTTAACGTGATGGACAAGTTGCTGCTTGGTAGTAGCAAAGGGGTTGTTGTTGTGTTGTGTTGCTGAGCAGGAGTTATGATACGGCAGAGTATGCAAATGCGGCTCGGATTTCATCGCAGTAGTCTGAGACCAAATGTTTATGCTGGGTCCAAAAAACCCTAGGAGGGTTAGGGGGAGTTGGGCGTGAAGAGGCATGCTATGAATCCCCTCTCAACTACAGTTGCATCTGGCTATGGTGAACGCCAAGAATTAGCGCCTCAGACCAGTTCCTGCGAGCACAAAAGTCAATTTACACCGGAAAACAACCTGCTATAGTGAACCCCCCATAGTAAAAATCAGTGAACGCAGTCTGTAGTGCTGGTTCTTGGCGTCCATTATAGCCAGGTGCAACTGTATGCCCGGTGGTTTTATAAGCATCGAGCCTCAGGGTTTGGTGGGGAAGTTGGCCATGATCGGTGCAGTGGGGGTGGTTCGGGTCGGTCAACGAAAATCAACAAGCATTGCAAGTACTGAGATTGTGCTCCTTCACCGGTGCTAACCAGCCGTGTTCCAATTATCGCAATGCGGGCATCATTCTTCCGTATGATAGATCTTTGTGCGCTTTGATATCTTGCGCCACGAACAAAGACACTGGGATACCTGCTGCGTGCTGTGAAGCTTTGTGGCGTAACATTGTGCTTCACTTATTACATTACAAGTTACGTAGAGCAGGGTAAAACTACAACAGTGTGATCTAATCCGAAACGTATATTTTGTTTGACTGCTACCGGCATCGCACCAATGGTATGATCAATGCAAGGGGGCGTTTCTATACTGTGCTAAGACACAACACTTGTGCGCCCTCCCACCACATGCCTAAAACGTGTATTGCAGAAGGCTTAAGAGTCCTCTGAAGCAGCAGCGCTGAGGGGGGGAAAAGAGGCATGTTAGCATCGAACAAAACAATCTTACACTACAAAGGGGAGGAAACGTACCCAGTAATAATCTCAACCAGCTCCCCAGTAATGACTGCTTGCCGAGTACGATTGAAAAGAATCTGGAATCGATTGATCATGTCACCAGCATTCTTGGAGGCATTGTCCATGGCATTGCGGCGGGCAGAGATCTCGCAAGCGTGACCTTCAGAGAGAGCCTATTCGAGACCAATTGTGAGATGGGGCCATAGCATTTCTAGGTAGGAGAATTTACCCAGAAAATAGTGTTGGCCAGGGCATACTCGCGAAGATTAACAAGTTGCTCGTCTTCAATCTCGAAAGCGGTAAAGTTCGCTGGATTTTCGGATTGTAAGCAAAAGGTCAATAACGGAATAAAGTAAATCCAAAACGGAAGTTATAAAATCGTTCTCTCAGAAGGAAGGCAACGGAAATATCCACACGGTTTTGCGCTCTTGGATAATACAATAATATTTTTACATCCGAATATTTTTCATCATCAAGAGGGGTAGTATAGGAGGGAAACATAACAGGGTACAGGTGGGCTTGTGGAAGTCTCACCTGAGTTCTTGATGGTATCTTCAGAGAAGGCATAAATGTTACCAGGCTCGTAGGAGATAGCAGATTTGAAGTTGTTATAAATAACCTCAATATTATCGTAATCTTTCTCCAGCTGGAAAATCTGGTCCGCGATAGTCTGAGCCTCGGCAAATGTAGGGATGTCCTTTCCAACATTCGCAAAGCTCATAACAATATTCTTCGCAGAAGATCTACCCAACTGCGCCTTACTCTTTTCGCCCAGAATAACAAGGTCCGCATTAGGAGTTTCCAGCAACTTTCTGCGGACGGCCTTGGTGATTTGTGAGTGGATACCACCGCAGAGTCCTTTATCGGATGAGCAGGCAATGATCAAAGTCTTCCCACCTTCCTGAGGTTTGGTCTCGGCCTTATCAAAGACAGTGTTCGATGTCTGACCGTAGGTACGGGATTCAGACATAGCGCGCTGAGCACGGGCAAGTTTCGTGGAGGCGACGATCTTCATGGTGTTTGTAATCTTCTCGATATTCTTGATGGACTTGAGGCGTCCCTCAATTTCACGAAGAGTAGCATAATTATTGCTCTGAGCTGGCCTATCAATTGGATAATTAAGTCAGCGATGGATCAACGAGTAAAGGACGAAGATTGAACGATAAGTGGGGAACAGACCGGGTAGTAACAGAAAAAGCAAGCGAAAGGGCAATCGAGCAATTACCTGATGGAGGCAGCAGCAACTCTCTGAAGGGCCGGCCTGGCTGCCCTGGACAACATGGTGGGAGAGGAAGGAAATATTTATTCACGGGGAAGGGGGGATAGGAGGGGAGATGGATAGGAGGGGCGGTTGGTGAGAATGGGACTGGCCAAAGAAAATAGTCGGGAAGGCCGGGGACGATGGATGGGGGCCCCCGGTTCTAAATTTCCTCTTTCACCCGAGCAGATCTCCACAGCCAAAGTGGGATCTGGTATGACAACGCCAAGATATCACTCATTCAATCGTTTTGATTCTCTTAACTGAATTATTTCGTAATTACTTAGTCAGCAGAGGCAGGTCGAACATGGTAACATGGTAACAAGCGTCGGGTCCCTCACTCGGCTTTTGGCGTTTTTGGACTTTTGGTGTTTCTTTCACCCTTCCTCGTTCTCCGGCAGCACCAACTCACTCCCCCCCCTCCTCCTCCTCCTCAACCACACGTCCACGCACACACCCAACACTCACCTCCTCCCCGTTCCCGTCCTTGACCCCCTCGCCTCGTTGTTGTGTTGCGTCCAGCACGGAACCTCTCCTTCTCTCAACCCCCTCCCCAAGTCAAGCCTTTCCCATCTCAGCTTCACTAGCTTTTGCCCTCTTGTCTTCTTCCTGCAGCAAGTTAACCCAACATATCATACCATCTTCTTTCTTTTTCCCCTTCGTTCCTTCATTTCTTCCTTTTTCCTTTCACACCCTTACCTGCTCTTCTTCCACACCCATTACGGAGAAAACACCAACTGCCCCGACTCTTTTTCGCTAAAATTCACCTGTTATTCTGCTACTGTCGTCGTTCGCTGCTGTCTCCCGCCCTGAGGCTAAAGGGTTTCGTGCCGCCGGTCCCCTTCACGCTCCTTCTTTGGCTGCGGCTCTTAACCCCCTCGTCAACATCTCCCACCCCCCCAATCCCTTCACCCACTCGTCCTTCTTTTCACAACGATAACCCTCCACAACTTCGCCCGTCCTGTCCGTTTTTTCTTCCTCGCCTCTGGGGCACAAATCCCTACAGCAGGCTTTTTTTCAATTGTACCGCATCATTCCTACCTGGAACAGCGCACTTCTCCCCCACGGTAGCCTCAATCTTCCTCTGCAAACGGTTCACCGAGGCCTCTACGCATCTCGTCTAAAGTCAGTACGCTCAAATTACGATCAATTTCTTATAGTGGGCTTTATTCCTAACAAGCGAGCGTACTCCGCTGCTGCTGTTGCAATAATGTCTTCATCAGAAGACGATCTCCCTCTTGCTGCCGTGCGTGGCGCAAGGACAAACGGTATGTGAATATTATCATTCCCCTTGCCAATTTAGTGCTTAAAGGCACGCATCGGATCAACTTTCAGAGTACTTCAGAGGCTGCCGCTTCCTCGTTAAGACACGACTTCTATATTCCTGAATCGGTCGAAAGCCTTACGATGGGAACGTCTGCTAAGTAGTGTGGTTTTGTGTATAGGTACTTCGTCGACCGTGTCTGCTGATACCAACGGAACTACCCCTGGCCCTATTCCCACAAATAAAAACTTAAAATCTGTGAGCAGCAGGCTTGACAAAACGGCAAATAAATCTACAAACGGTGTACGTCCTGTTGATGCAGGTGGCATTTCTCTAGTAAATGGATCGGTTGAAGACAGTGGAGACTTGAGGCATGGCAAGAGAAAGGGCCACCAAGCTCCGATCAAGGAGAGCAGTAGTAGTGAAGATAGCGATGCTCCTCTGGTAAGTTAGATGCCTCCTGTTCTGAGCGTTTTTTACGCGGATATTTGCATAATGAAACGTTTTAAGCTGACAATTTCGAGAACAAACGTCGCCGAACCAGCAATGGTACCAGAAAGGAGAATGGGTTTAAACGGGAGGAATCCTCAAGTGATGATGATGACGTCCCTCTTGCCAAGAAAGCGGCAGCTAAACGTCGGAGTATGCCTTTGACTACATTATTAGTCAAACGAGAGAAGAAGCCCCCGGCACTCCCGGGAGGGGGCTCCTCTGACTCGGATATCCCATTGGCAACCGCCAAACTAGCCAAAGAGAAGCAAAAAATAGAGCAGAAGGCTGCGAAACCTGCAAAGGAGATGCGTGTCGAGGAAAACAAAGCCACAACGGCTGCTGGGGCGAAGCGTAAATCAGCGAGTAACGCCAACACATCCGAACTAGCAAAGAAAGCGGGGAAAGCACCACCCAAGAAGACTAATGGGGTCAAAAAGGAAGAATCCTCCTCCGAGGATGTTCCTCTTGCCAAGAAACGAAAGGGTGCTGTTCAAAAGCCTATCGAAAGTACAAAAAAGGCTGCTGGCAAGAAGACAAAAGACGTTGATACGAAACCCATTGCTGCCAAAGGAAAGGGAAAGGCAAAGGAAGAAACGCCCGCCGAAGCTGACGAAGAGGAAGAAGAGGAGTATAAGTGGTGGGAGAATCAGGCAGAGACCGATGGTACCCAAAAATGGACCACTTTGACGCACAACGGTGTACTCTTTCCTCCGGCTTACGAACCTCTCCCCAAGCACGTCAGGATGAAATATGCCGGGGTTGAAGTGACATTGCCGCTTGAGGCAGAGGAGGTTGCTGGATTCTTTGGTGCTCTGCTCGATACGCAACATGCTTCGAACCCCACCTTTGCTGAAAATTTCTTCAAAGATTTTCGAGCCATATTAAAACAGTCTGGAGGTGCTAAGGGTCCAGATGGCAAGGTTTGTAACTTGATAATTCCATACTGGCATATGATACTTACGTGGGTTTAGAGTGTCGACATCCTGTCTTTTCAAAAATGCGACTTCAAACCAATGTACGACTACTTTGAAGAGAAGAAAGCAGAGAAAAAGGCTCTAGGCACGGCTGGGCGTAAGGCGTTAAAGGCGGAGAAGGACAAGGCAGAGGAGAAATATCTCTACTGTTATCTTGACGGTCGTAAAGAGAAAGTTGGTAACTTCCGTGTGGAACCCCCCGGACTGTTTCGTGGTCGTGGAGAGCATCCCAAAACCGGGATGGTCAAGGCGCGGGTTCAACCTGAGCAGGTCACAATCAATATCGGGAAGGAGGCAACTGTGCCGGCTCCACCACCCGGGCACAGATGGGCAGATGTCATCCACGACAACACTGTTACTTGGCTTGCAACTTGGAAGGAGAATATCAATGGCAATATCAAGTATGTAATGTTGGCGGCTACGAGTAGCCTAAAGGGGATGAGTGATTTCAAAAAGTTTGAGAAAGCCCGCGAGTTGAAGGTACATACCCTAATCCCGATATTCCAACCATTTCATGAAAACGCAACTAACCCCCACCGCAGAATTACATAGATCGCATCCGTGAAGATTATACACGGGACCTTAAATCTGAGCTTATGGCGGACCGCCAAAGAGCCACGGCGATGTACCTCATCGACAAGCTCGCACTCAGAGCAGGAAACGAGAAGAGCGATGATGAAGCAGACACGGTCGGCTGTTGTTCGCTTCGTTATGAGCACATTACATTGGAGCCCCCGAATGTTGTTGTATTCGATTTCTTGGGTAAGGACTCGATCAGGTTTTACCAGAAAACCCCTGTTATTCATCAGGTGTTTAAGAACTTGAAGATTTTCAAGAAGGCACCTAAGACCAAGGGTGACATGATCTTTGACCGTCTTGATGTAAGTCGCCCTTTTAAGTCCTGTAGTTGAATTAATATGTTAACATCACCTTTAGACGACCCAATTAAATAAGCATCTTCAGAACTATATGCAAGGACTTTCAGCCAAAGTGTTCCGTACCTATAACGCATCTTGGACCATGCAGGAGCAATTGGACGAGATTCCGAATGAGGGCGCTGTACATGAGAAATATGCCGCATATAACCTCGCCAATAAGAAGGTCGCTATCCTCTGTAATCATCAACGGACTGTGAGCACCACTCACGAGACCATGATGCAGAAGCAGGAGGAAAAGGTTAACCTTGATCTCCTCACCCATTCCCTTACCTTTGATACTAACGAGGTTTGAAACAGATCAAAGGACTCAGGTACCAGAAGCTTCGTCTAAAGAGGATGATTCTTTCTCTCGAACCAACCCGCAAGAAGAAGAATTCCGCTTTTTTCAAACCTGATCCTGAAATTGATGACGAGGAATGGATCAAGGAGCACCAGGTTTTCCTCGTCGAACAGGAGAAAGAGCGTATTACCAAGAAGTTTGAAAAGGAAAATGAGAAGCTTCAGGAGAGTGGAGAAAAAGGGCTTAAAGACAAAGAGCTCAAGGAACGTTTACAGGTCATTAAAGAGATGGAAGCAGAGTTCAAGACGGAGAATAAAACCGGCAAAATCGAACCTAAGCGTGGAGCCACTGTCGAGAAGCTCGAGGCCCAGATCCAAAAAATGGAGGAACGGATCAAGAAGCAGGAAACTGAGGCCCAGGTTCGAGAGGACAACAAGACAGTCGCCTTAGGCACCAGTAAGATCGTATGTACCCCCCCTCGAGTTTTACACACTCAATTATTAATGACTCAATAGAACTACATTGACCCCCGTCTCACTGTCATGTTCTGCAAGAAATACGATGTCCCCATAGAGAAAATCTTTGCGAAGACCCTGCGGGATAAATTCAAGTGGGCGATTGAGTCTGCCGATGAGGATTGGAAGTTTTAAGTAACCTCCAGAATCCATCCCCTTCGCCCCCGAGGGGAGCAAAATCCACCCAAAATAAATTATTACAACGTTCTTGGATATACATATCATCTGGTCTTTGCTCTGCATGCCGGTATAGCAGGTCGGGGTAGCATCATCATAATCACCCTGTTTCCTGTTCTGGACAATGGAGCAGAGAAGCAAAAAAAAAAGGAAATAAAAAAGAGAATCCAACTCCTTTCTTAAGGCTTGTGTAAATTATTCCAGATTCTGTTATTACTCTTTCTTTCCCCTTCTCTGGCCTCCTTACTTTTCTCCTCCCCCATCGTATTACGACTACTCACTTATTCCTGTTCATCACCTCCTTTCCTCGCTGATTAGCGATTTCCCTTTCCTTCTTTTTTTTATTTCTAAAATGCCTATCACGCTTGTACCAAAAACTCTATTTTATTCATTCCGTCGTCTCTGTTTTTCCCCTCCTCCCCCTCATTCGCTCCGCTTTGCGCACGGGGAGGAGGGAAAATGATCAAAAAAAAAAAAGGCACGAATTTTCACTTCGATTCATGTAAGTAGCTTACACCCCCCCCCTTTTTTTTTCTTTTTTCTTTTTTCTTTTTTCTTTTTTTCAGTTTTCAATTTTCAATTTTCCTTTCTATCATCATATCGCCGTGCTTTTCACGTCATAGGCTTCGTATCGTATCTCATCTTATCAATTAGATGTGTGTGGTTTTTCCTTCCTGCTCCCCTCCTCTTACCTTTATAGTGGCAGGTGAATGAACGAAAGCTCGTGGCAATGATAACTTTTAGTCATTCACTTCCCTGTATTTTAGTTTTCTACTTTTCGTTTGTAGTGGTACTGTGGTGTAGACAAACTACGGGAGGAAGGGAGTGGGGGAGGGAAAGAGTAATGTATGATCTCTACACGAACTGACGGACGAACGGTGGGATTGTAAATTAGGGCACCAGTGGATGGATGGGTGAATGGGTAGACAGATTGGGGCTAGTTTACGGAAATGGAAGCGGGCAAGTTGAGAGGAGTAATTAGATCGGTCAGCTGGTTTTTGTTTTTGTTTTCCCTGAGAATCTGCAGTGGCAATAGGCTGTGGATGTCGTGCGGTATTTGGTGCCATCCTAGGTCAGGTTTTGGTGGTCGCGAGTGAGATGTTGTGGATGAATAATGGATGGGTGGGTGGGATAATGCTTTTTCCGGGGTAGGGAAGGGGTAGGGTAAGGTACGGTACGATCGGACAATTGAATGGGTCAGGGGCGCATAATACGCGTGCGGGTGTGTTGGTGGGGGTTCGGCAGGTTTGTGAAGCTAGGATATGATAGAAATGTATCGTTGTCGTTGGGTCGATACCAGCACTGTACTTTTAGTAGGTTAGAGAATCTTGCCGGCGAGTGGGGGTCACAGTAAAACTTTAGTAGGGGCTGCAAGTGAAAGGTGGTATGAATGAAAAAATTTTAATGATGGTGATATTTTGTATCATACAATTCGAGAACGCGGGAGATGTGAAAAGACAAAAACATAAGCTATTTCTTTTCCTTCTTACTCTCTAGTCCACCACATGGAGGAAGAGGGTGAAAGGGGGGGGTGAAAGACTTCTTCCCTCCTCCACCAACCGAGTTCACTTCTCTTGGTATTTAAAAGGTGGGAATAGAATTAAAACCTCCCCCCCCGCGAATCATCTTCTAGCTGCCTCCGCCATGGCTTGCCCATTCTCCCCATTCTCCCCATTCCCCAGCTCTATCGGCGGCCACCAATTCAGCCGCCGATAGCTATCAATCACCTCCCGCAGCCCTTCCTCCGTTATCTCCGGCACGCGGTACCTGAACCCTGTGACCTTCTCGAAGCGTGCGCCATCGAGACTGAGGTCGTCGTCTTTGACAAACTCGTTATCTAGGTACGGATTTATAGGGCCGGGTCTGGTTATACCGGCCTCGTTGAGCAGGTCGCCCCACGGTTGGAGGATCTCGTCGTTCTCTTCGTCAACAGCGGAGCCAAGATTCAGTCTAGCAAACGACGAGACAATTGTTCCGTGGAAACCAGTTTTGATGCCAAAGATGTTGGAGATGTGTTTTTGGAGGGTTCCTTGTGCTGTACCTCCTGGTTAGGTTTCGTGATGCAAAAAAGGGGGGGGGATGGTACATGTGTCTCCATGATCAACAACGTTGAATACCGGCGTGCTACCCATTGATTCGTCCCAATTCTTCTTACCGGAAGTGTGCCAGTCCGCCGCATGCCATAGTGCCCGGGCAACATCGGTTACGTGTACGGTATGTGTTCGTAGATCCTTCGTCCAGAGCCACTTCATCTCCTCCTTCAGATAGGCATATACCCTCGCCATGCACAGTATCGTCGCGATAACCTTCGAGCAATATTCTCCATAAACGTTCGCCAATCTCACGATGACCAAGTTGAGCCTATCCACGGGAAAAACATCCACACGATGTCATAATTAGCAACACGTTATCAAACTTAGCAAACCTCCCCTTCACCCCTCTCCTCTTCACCACCGCCATTAACACCAAAAACTCCTATCACCAAACAAACAAGCCAACCAAACAATTTCATCTGCACAATCAATTCACTCACTCTCACCCCCAACCCCCAACCCCCAACCCCCAACCCCCACCCCACCTGGTCCCGGCTTGCCTTCTTATTTTCATTTTTGTTCTTTGTTACGCACCCTTCAATTTGTTTTAGTTCATCCTCCGCTTGCAGTTTGTACTTTGCCAGCTTCAACCACGGCTTCAGCTTGTCGGTCTCCTTACTAGGTTCCCGGTCACTCTTGTAGACTGCCCCAGTGCTGATCTCGACCCAGCACTTGACACCCTTCCTGGCGGCTTCTTTGGCAGCGGTGGTGGAAAGCTTCAGGGAACGCTGCTTGTATATCTCGTCGTCTTGGGAGTACCTCGTGTCACCTCCACAATTAAATACGTAGTCCCATGTGGAACCGTCCGGTCGATTAAACACCTTTTCACATGTATCTTTAAATTTTCCAAGTCCGGAGTTATTTAGCTCTTATCCCTCGTTTCTTCCCTCCCCTTTTTCCCTCACCGCATGCCCCACTACAGCCCAGTTTGAACTAGCGGGGATAGCGGTGGTGTATGGGGGAGGGGAGTAAAAAGTTTGGTATGCATTGGGGAGGAGGGAGGGGGATGCATACGTTCTCGCGAGAGATCACCCTGTTGAAATCTCTCCAACGTGCAAACATCAGTAAACTCCGGTGCAAGCCACGCTAGCTGCGGTAATTGCTTGTCTACTATTCGAATTTCGGATGCAAGGTTGTTTGTGTGAATGTATTTCGCTAGGAATCGTCCTATGAAGCCTATTCACACTCGTAAAATAAATAAACAAATAAGGACCCTTTGGTAATCCAATTGACTAGCAATGATTGGCGGGAGGGGGTAGGGCATGCGTGTATCCAGGGGAAGGGGGGGGGGGAAGGAACCTAGGCCTCCTATGATCAGAACACTAGGCTTCGCATCTGTGCCTGTTGGTGCTGGTGCTGCCACTTCTGTCATTGCGACTGTGTCTATCGTAGGTTTTTGGTTTTGGCTTGCGGTTCCTTTCAGCCTTCTGGTCTTTTAAAATCAAGAGGAGGTTGCTCGGTGTATCTGGTCTGGAGGGGGGGTATGCAGTTTATGTAAGAACGGATAAATAGGGCAGACGGGAAGTATTCTCGAAGACGAGAGAAGGGGGGGGGGAATCCCCTGGACAGGTGATTGAGGCAACAAGGGGAAAGCAGAGGGAGGGGGGATGATATTGGAAGAGGGGTGGTGAACCCGCTTTACCTAGGTATAGTCTAGTGCCAGTACAATACCACGCACGGTACCACACGCTAGCAAAAGGCCCTCGAGACCTCGAGGAGGGAGAAAATAAAAGAAAATTCTACCAATAACCCGCCCTCGTTGCTTGATTATTATTACCCTCCCCACCTATCCTCTACCCTCCACCGACCCTGTGTGTAGCTCCAATACCTGTTCTGTGGCTAGAGTGTCTCAGTCGTACACGCCAAGAAAACAACTCCAGTACAATATACTCGAGTAGATTGCGAGGGGGGGGGGTAAAATAATCGGAATCACAATGGGCCGGAAGGTGGGGTTTCTGTCATTTGTTCAATATTTATTGTTATAATTATGCTTTCTATATCTTTAATTTCCTTCGGGTATTTCATTTATTTACTTATTCATTTATTTATTCTTTTCAGGATCCGGGGAACTGCGCGAAGCGGGATGAGCTGGTTCTCCGGCCAAGGAAATGCTATCTGTCCGGGAGGGCCAGAAAGGCGCCGAGCGGGAGTAAAAGTGGAGGAGAGGGGGAGAGGATGAGGAGAGGAGAGGATGAGGAGAGGAGAGGATGAGGAGAGGAGAGGAGAGGAAGGGAGCCCGGATGCGGGTATGATATCGAAACGATCGTTCGGAATCATGATCAATCACGGCTAACTTGATAGTACAGCTGCACCCCGTTATCCTGGTATAGCGGGGGCCCGGAACAACTAGGAGGGAGGGGGGTCGGGGGACGGGCCTCATCCATCACTAGCTGTATCTTGACAAATTCTCATAGGTGCTGTCAACACCTCTCAGGGAACATGCTCAGAAAACATACATGCAGCCTCACCCCTGAAGTTCTTCCTCTTTACCCCACCTCAGGTGGTAGACGTCGTGGGTTTGTACCAACGCTGGTCTTTTGCACTTTTCTAATGAGATAGTCACTCCTCCAGCTTCGATTACCCCCTTGTACTAACGCTGCCTCCTCGCCTCCCCAAGCGCACTTCCCCTGGGAGCTATCAGGAGATCCGGTTTAGTAGGTTAGATTCCTCTGGAAACGGGGGGGGAAGATTTCTCGGGATGTCATACGAGTCCAAGGCCCCTTTTCTGGTTCGACGGGGCAAGTTCTGTGGTGGTTCAGAGTGCCACAGATTTTGTAAGATTCAACGAGGTTTCTGGTTCAGCATGGTTGGGATAGCGGGGTCCGACGGTACTGCTGTATCGGTATGGGAGAGTGCTCGAGCACTTGTAGAGTTTGGTTCGGCATTTTTTTCTCTTTCTTTTCTCACCCCCCCTTTCCTTGGCTCTCATGGGGAGGGGAACTAGATGCTAGACGGCAAGCAGTCCATGTCTGACCGACGATGACCAAGCAACCAAAGCTTGCAACCCCCGAAAGCGAACACGGACCAACTGACTGGGAGTAAGTGAGTGGAAACGAAGCGAGAAGCCGGGCGAGGTGCAGTGAACGCCACACATTCTGCGAAGGCAAAAAACGCCGACATGCATGACAGGAAGGTTGGACCACTCCTTCTGAAGGAATAGCATTAAAGGGAAGGTGGTTGAAGCAGCAGCGACAGCACGGGATGGGCCACCTTCTCCCTCCGACCAATTCATAACTCAACTCAATGAGGAGAGGAGAAGGGGAAAAACGAAAAATCCTTCTCCTAACCAATACATACTGATATGGGACACCGGCCTCCTACCGCCGGAGTGACCTAAATACAATGGAAGTCAAATTACACTTCCATACTGTATCCACGACTCTACCTGAACTAGTGCAGTTTGCTAATATCGTACAAAAGCGGTACCTCTTTCTTTTTTCTTCTCCTTCCATTCTCGAAAAGGGGGCAACACATTTGCACGGAGATAGATGATGTGTCTGATATCTACAGAACGGCATTCGTAAAAAAAAGTCATGTATCTCGGGGACACTCACGCACCCGCATATTCGGTATCATATCACACCATGTCACTTACGGATCACATCAAAGCGGTATTAGATGAACACCACTTACCTCAGCCCCCGCCTCTATCTCGGCGGGACCCAGCTGCTATCTCAACATACTACATCCCCCCCCCACACACACGCAAGGTGCAAGTGCGGATTTTCATTGAGGTCATGTGACTCCGTAAGAGGAGGGTACTCAGGTATTGGTCAGCAAGAGGTGTCAACCAAATCCGCGGGCACGACTGAATCAAATACCGGTATATGCGTCTACTTGGCTGAATGGGTGGACCACGGAGGTTTAATAAACAGCTTTTATAAACAGACTGATAGGGTACTGCACTGTAGGAGGGCCCTTTCGATTTTCACAATCATCGCAGACCACTTTCAGGTTAAGGTCACCTCTCTTAACGGGAAATTACTTGCTGGGGATACAGTAGTCATTTGTTACGTTAATTACAATATACGGTAGTCAGATATTCACCTTCTAGTTTTGCGTGAAAACGTTCGACGGGATTGCAGATCCAAGGATCCCAGAGGCGGCAGTAGTAAGTCTTTTGTGGATTCCCCTGGCTCATCCGCACATTCGTGGGCTAGGTGCGATCGAGGAAGAAAAAACGGAAACCGTTGATAATTGATACGAGCGCCGTCAAGTCCCCATCACGGCCAGCCGTGTGGTATTATACTACAAACCGTACTAGTAGATTACTGGTCAAGAATATATTGTACTGTACAGTATAGTACAGCACCCAGCTCGAGCGATATTTCTCGATTCTAAAGCGTGCTGCCAGACCTCCTTATCGTAGTGACAAACAAAATACTCTTATCATACACACACAAGAATACATTACACTAGCAATCATAGCCAAATCCATACTGCCAACTCAACCTTCTGTTATCATATGTACTAGTACTGTACAGTACACAAAATAGCACGAGGTACTTAGTTACAAATAAACCGCGGATTTAACAAAAAAAACAACAACACAAAATAGCACGATAGACTACCGGTAATTGGAACCACTACAGCCAAGTCCCTAGAAAGCTGTTACCACTCACCCACCTTCTCTTCTTCCTTCCCTCCTCCACTCACCATCCTTCATCCATCCATCCGTTCACTCATCGGTTCGTTTATCTCATCATTTTCAGGGGGAAGAGAAAGAAATCGGGGTCGCGCCAGAGATCAATCATCAAATATCACCTCGTTGTTATAGCCTACCTCTGGCTATTGCATTTATTGGGTCAAAATTACCTACAGTTATTGCTGCAGGTTCCCTCCACTCTCATATTGGGTTCAAAGACTTAAATTTGTTCGAATGTTAATCTTTTTGAATAAGAAATGCGTGTGTTCTGGATATTGGGGGCGTTGCAGCGGGCAGGTGTTGCGCCATTTTTGTCCACCCCTGGTACGAGTACTCGAGTACAGTACTGTACAGTACTGGTACAGCACAGCGCTGCAGGCTGTAAATTTAAGATCTCTCGAAATACACTATTTGATTATCAGCGGAAATCACCCCCACCAGCACACGATAGGTTAAGTCTAACTGGTTAAGGGAATTGCGAATACTCGAGTACCAGTTAATGAGATCCAACGCGTCCGGTAGACTAATCTTATATCGTGGCAGGGAAACACCGATCCTTCTGGGGAGCATTCGCCTCCGGGTCCGGAGATTACTGCACTCGAGTACAGGGCTGGTGGAGATGGCGGATTTCAAGAGATTTTAGGTTACTGCATATGCGGGCCACGGCAGACCGGAGATGGGCGTGATTGGTGTGGATCGCAATGGTATGAAGCGGTTCTGGTGTGCCAGCGCCGGCACTGTATTAGCTCTTGAGATTCGCTATCTCCATCAGCTCGCTAATCTCGTGACTGGGAGGCAAAAGTCCTTGGAAAGGATCAGTGCTTTCCTAACATAGTCCTTTGGCTGTGTTGGATTTTATTACCTGGTTTTCGCAATTCTACTAACTTGCCAAACTAAACCTCTCGTGGGCCGATGCCGCGATTTGCGGGGCTACTGGAGACCTACGGAGATAGAAAATCGAAAGGGCTTTTATGGTACCGTATCGGTAGGTGCGAAGTACAGTAAGAAGAAAGTAGGGGAATGTCGGCTTAGATGTGATGGTTCGTATTTTTTTTCTTTTTTCCTTTTTGACAAGGTGCTGGACTTGTCCCGGGCAAGAAGTGTTGTACTAACAGCATTAGCACAACCCGAAAACAGGGATTAAGGAAATATATGGTAAAAAATTTGTGAGTATCTGAGTGCCGATACGGAACGTGCCCCATGTTTTCAGGTGCTTCTTGCATGGGGCGGGTAAGTTGGGGTGGAGGTATGATATGAGAAACTGGTTTGGATTGCGGGTGTAGCGGGAGGAAAGTAAGCTACCGGTATGTTGGTGCATTGTACAGTACTGTTGCACCAATTCCTAGCGGTATCTTACGTGCTGACTTCATCTGACTTATGATGATACTACCTTATCGTGCAGCATTGGTGCTTCTAGAGTGGCGTTAAATTGGACGAACAGGTGGGTGGGCGGCGGTGATGTGATGGTGGGAGGGAGGGTAGGGGGGGTGGTAAATGCTGTGCTTGAGCAAGTGTGTTTTGAAGTGCTCATGGAGAGGATCTGGTTGGCTTCCCTCTGTGTCGGGGGCGTTAATTTGGTATCATATTGTGTACCGTACAAATACTCGAGTACAGTGCTTGTATTTACGCACAGAGAATTAGGAAATCGCACGTGATTCTCCCCGCTCTCTCCACCTCTTAGAATCCCCGTTGATCCGCCGTGCTTGGCAACCGTCCTTTGTATTGTTCTGGTGGGCGTTAGGGAATTAGGGACTGTCTCGGTGTTTGAGCTAGAACCTCAACTCTTTCGATACGCGAACTACGAGCAGATTGTAGATCCGATGCCGGTATTCCGGCACGATTACCTGTTATAGAACTCCTAGCGGGGAATCAAGATATGCAACTATCCAAGCCCAGGCAAGTGGGGGGGATTGAATCCTGCAAGCAGACATATCGCAAAGTCTGCGCTCTGGCAGGTAGACCTCACAAGAGTGGGTCTAATGTTGCAACCATGTTTGCGCCATTGGAAGGTCGGGCCGAAATGGCTGCATCAGGTAGGATGTGTGAGCACCTATCCAGAAAGGGTGACATTCCTCACCATCTACAATGGTAAATTCCCGAGGTAAAAAAGGGGGTTGCTGACTGTGTTTGCCCTGAACTTTGCTCTCTCGGGATTTCTTGCCGGATCTTCAAGAAGCTAGGGTGCTATATTCTTTGAGAATGCCGTCGGAGATTTGATTACCCCTTGGGCAACAACGTCATCTCCTTGGTTGGGCCAGGTTTGGGGGGGCGGTCTGGGTGTGAGGGCGAGGGCGGGGGCCTCGGACTCCTAGAAATACGGTAATACAGACTAACTTAATCCCTGACGACAGATTTCCGAACACTTTTTACTCTCATTACTTTCCCGGAACGTCTGCGAGTGAGTCAGGGTATGATAGAGTAGGGAAGTTATTGCGGAGGTGGGGGGGATGACATCTCTATCGTTAACTACCGGGAATATAGAGAGAGAGAGAACCATTTCGCTTCATTGGCACTTTTGCGCACACGCCCGGCACTCCCAACGCCACCTACTCTCTCTAGCACTTGTCTTTAAGCTTCCGGATAACCTATTACCCTGCGATTGAGTAGAGTGCTGCTCCCCGAAACCACATATTGACCCCGCCAACACATTGAGAGGTCCAAAGCTAAATCCTGTTTGTGTTCCCTCCGTTCCAAGTTCGTAGGTGGTGAAGTGGAAGTGTAAACTACCTAGAATACCACTTTTATCTACTCCCGTTTCCTTTATTTACCATGATGCGAGAAAGTATAGTGTTGAAGAGCTTATTGAAGTAGCGAGTGACTGGCGGTGCGTGGGTGGGGTTTTTTTCCTGTCCTAGGGTGTATCGATACACAAACAACTTTCTCGCAAGAGGGTTACTTAGCGGTAATTTCCCGGATTCTCTCCCGTTTGAGCGATCTGTTAGAATTGTTTGAGCTATCTTGTTGTATGCCCTTGGTTTTGTTGTGCCTGCCACAGATATTTGGAGATGCTGTTGAGAGGCTGCTGCCCCAATAAAATGGAGCTTCACATACAGCTGACTTATTGGAGATCTTGGGCTTCCGGAACAGCGGCCGTGCGTTGAGCTTGCGCTGGAGATTCATGACTCGTATTCGTGCTGGCGCTTTCACATCCTGCTGAATATCGGACGGCTCTGGGGAGTGAGTTATGGTTGGGATGATAAAGAATGGTGTAAAGATCTTGGTATCGTTGGAAAGTACTCATTTCTCCGGGGCACCAAGTTAAGTGTGATATCATCCTTCGGAGTACGTCGAATTCAGTAACCAATCTCCTAATCACAGGTCTTTGTTTGACTTTTCATATTTTGCGTCCTAGCCCTTTCTCTATACAAACACCGAAGGATAGGTAGTACATCTTTCTATCATTCAAACGAGAAAAAAAGAAGGGGGAAAGTGCAGGAAAAAAAAAAGCAAAATATTTGAACCTTAAAGAACATAGAAATAGGGAAACAACAGGCAAATAGAGCATAATGGGGGTTTTTATTAGCGCAGGGTCTAATGCTTAAATCGCCCATACATACCGAGTTTGCCAGAGGTGAGTCATCGATCTAGGTAGAGACGCTGCTGAATGATTAAACTCACTAGTTTTAGTGTCGCTATGATGCACGTGGCTGATAAAGGCATATAGGCCGGTAAGTGGTACTCTCGCTGCCAATAGAGACTCGCCATGATACCTTTGCATCGGAGAAGTTTGCGGACAGGGCTGTATCTGTGTATCGGTAGATGGATGTATACGAATGGGGTCTGTTGCGGAAACGGCGAGTATAGAAGTATTCGAAGGGGATAAGTTAAGGAAGCTTACCAAAAGAGACCTGAACGATTACGGAGATATTCTCGGAGGGTGAAATGGATCAACCGCACAGCCGAAGCTTCGTAAGTCACAGCGACAAGCCCTTGACGACATCTAAGCAATGCTCCTATCGAAGAAAAACCCTCGGTATTGAGACCATTTGATACTATCCCAACCGCAAGGATGTATCACAGCCCACCTACCTGCAGTGGCCCGTCCGAACGAGAGACCCCATCAAAATCGTTATCCCGGGTGTTGGCTTCTCACCACCCTGCGCTTTTATCCTTTCTAGGGTTTCACCGTACGCATCACTAAGCCTGGGCCATTAGTCATTGCCCTCAGCTTTTGTCTCCTGCGAGAGATGGCCGTTTCAGTATGGGATCGCCTCGATATCCAGAGAGACTAGCTAGGGTGCGTACATATGGTATGTCAGTAGATAGAGGAGTTTTACCGTGCCACTTGTCCTACGTAAATTTCTGGGATATTTTCGGGAATACATTCCGTGATACGCGCCACCAGACTCTCATCCATTACGTCGGGATATGTATCCTCATCCAGTCTGACACGGAGATATCTGACTATATTATCTTCGCCACGACCTATGGGTATAGTGGTGCACCCGCCGCGGGAGTTTTCCGATCCTGCCCCGCATGTCCGGCCTTCCAGTCAAGGATATTGGAGTTCCTGGCGACTTCTGTAAATTTTCTCTAAGTGAACCGATACTCTATCACATATTCATTCGTCTAGAGCGTCGATGCATAAAGGTGCGCCGTGAGCACACGATTATCTGAGACATCCTGATAATTTCTGGAGGCTGCAATCCCCGACCACCAGCGACCGGTTTCTGGCCTTCAAAGACCTGGACTATCTCTTCTGGTATTTTTTCAACCCGCCAACAACCTGCTTCACAGGACGCCTAGCCTATTTCTTGCGGATTGCTCCGGGCAGCGAAGTCGAAATAGGGACAGGCAACTGCAGCATTGTGTCCTCCAGCCCGATCATATAAAGTGCCTATCACCAGCGAGTTAACATTGCAGCTTATCGGCAACAATACCCTATTCTTTCTTTCTCCTAATAATCGCCCCTCTTATCTCTCACCCGACATAGGTTTTGCCCACCCCAGGATTGCCGTAGCAAAGCAATGCTAACTTGTCTAGTTCAGCTCCTCCATTTCCATCACACCAATTTCGAAATTCGGCTGTCCCCAAGCGCCGCTTCCTCACGTTGTCAACATGGCAAGCCCAAACGCCCTGATGTCATATATGAAGCTAACCAGGCCTGAATTTCAGGCAGATCATGGGGAGTGGTAAAGTTGTGTGACATGTTAACACCCGGAATGGAAGAGTGGAGTGTATATTATCACTGGAAGCTTGAGAGATCCCCGCCGCTTAAAAATACTGTAGACTATGGGTTATTGAGGGTCGGTTTCAGTTGATGGGAGATCCTGGGAGCTGAGAGAAGGGGGCCATTGTACAGTCTTATATACTATGAACGGCGATCCAACGAACTCATAGTAAATTTGTAAACTCGATGTTGAGTACCATGTTGATGCTTAAAAAAGGTTCACTCCCTTCCTCCCAGCTTCATAATGTTCACCTGTCCCAAAACATGCTTGACTACCCCGAAAAAGACATGGGGGGGCTCCCCGTTGCGCAATTCAGATAGTGTTTGGTGGTGTGCCCTCTTGAGCTCGCATCTTGGGCCTACAAGTTGATGGGAGGTTTTTCTCATGACCCCTCTCATTTAGTATCTGTTCCAGAAATCTTGAACTATACTTTTAGGACGGCTTAAGAGCTTTCCAATATCATAGAAGAAATATTCCCCTCCCTAATAATTCACCCTTTCTCATCGTCCACGAGGCGACCGCCCCCTAGAGACATGGTTGTGGAGTTGTTGGTGGCGGTGGTAGCGTTTGTCGGGGTGTTGTTCAGCAAGCGCTGATTGGCGAAATGCTTTAGTCCAGCACTGCGCGGTAAAAGCGCTTAGAATCCGCTGATAACCCAATAGTGCATTTCAACAAATTTTTTTACCGCACTATACAGCACAAGTACTCTGCCAGTAGCACTGTGAAGGAAGGCTACCCCTAGGTACTAGTCCATCACATTAAGAACTTACCACCTAGAGCATTAAGCTTCGATAAAATTAGCCCGGTTGTAGATGAATGGTAGAAAGAGGACCCCCGCGATCTCGTACCAGATTCTCCAGAGGTATGGCGAACCAGGAGTTCCGACCTCCAAATATATTACCCCACATCCCTCCAAGCACAGTTGGAGGTGTAAACTCCTCAAAACCAGCTTGAGGTCCGGGAGATATTAGTGGCCAGAGCGACGACACGTTTTGTCTGTGAAATTGTCTTTAATCAGAATCCAGGATTTCATTTCCACTTTAACTAATTTGTTCAGAGAAGGGTGGGCTTTCCTTCCGGAATACGTTGTCCAATTCTGTTAGTGATTTAATGGCGTTATCTTGAATAATCGCTCGTGCTCTTGTGAGATTCAAATAGTTCATGTTTTCTTATATCATAATATACACACAACAGCTGATGCGATATGATGCTTGCTTAATACAACTCTTGGATGCTGGAGCATGCACAATTGTGTGCAAAACAGCATGCAACCCGAAAGCCGTAGGACTTTTGAGCCACATTTTCTTTTGGGGAGGGTAGGCGTTTACCCCGTGGGATAGGTCTCCGGTCAATTGTTGGTCGATTTGGTAACTCAGCAAAGATTGAATCTTGTGATCATTTTCCTCCGCGCAGATGGCTGTCTCTCCCTAAAGCTCTCTAACCAGAATTGATCGACCTACGATAGAACGGAATTTGTTTTAAACCCGCATGACGTTAGCAGAGGTCTAAGCAAGGACAACTGTAACGCACACGGGGACCCCGGACGGTCCAGGAAGCAACTGTTTACGTACATACCTTGTCAAGGGTGGATAAATCACGTCTGGTGGGATTGCGGGGAAGAAATATAATAGAAATCGCAATATGAAAGCCTGATAGAGGTGGTGGTTGTGGAGAAACGGTGTTGACTCCACGTGGATGTGGGGGGGGGGGTGGGAAAGGATGGGAAAGGGCGGGTGGGTGTAGCGCTCTTATATACCAATTTTGTGAGCCCTAACTTGGAGGTACTAGGTAGGAGGTGGTAGGGAGAAGGGCAATCTAAATTGACTTGTTATAATAATTATGATAACGGTAAAGGTCTCATATGCCATTAATGTTTCAAAAAATCCCCTCAAATGCCACAGTACCCTCAGATGCCACAGGAATATATTATGTAAGTTTTGCTTCTATGTAAATAAAATACAAATTAATTAGGTTTCTTGATATAAATTATTTGCTTATGCCCTGTTCAGAGAACCACAATAAAAAAAAATACCATATTTCTGAAAACGGTATATTTTCTAATATAGCAACAATTATTAGTATAAATACAATTCCAATAGCATAAGTAGATAGAGAATGGAAATCTACACATGCTATGTAAATTTCAATCCAATCAGAGATATAATAAATAAGTAGTATGTGAAATAGTAATGTTGCAAAATATTGTATTTGTGGTATTTTTTTATTGCAGTTCGCTGATCAGGGCCTAAGTGGATAATTTATATTGAAAAACCTAATTAATTTGTATTTTATTTACATAGAAGCAAAACTTACATAATATATTCCTGTGGCATCTGAGGGTACTGCGGCATGTGAGGGGATTTTTTGAAACATTAATGGCATATGAGACCTTTACTGTTATGATAATTATGAACCTGTGCCAAATGAAAACCCACTCTCGGGCCACAGCACCAAATAATTTATTTGAGCTTAACCACCTAGCTGCAAACTTGATGAGGGAGATTGTTCTTGAACTATATTTTTTCTTTGGAGCACGAAGTTAAGGTGGGTCTGACATCCAAACATCTTTCAATTTACAAGGCTAATGGGGTGACAGCATGTTTGCTAGTTTGAGGTCGGCCGGTATGCAAAAGGCATTTGGCCTCATCAGAAATAAAACGCAAGGATGCGGCAGTATGTTTACGTTCTTGATACCGGTATATGTCGAAATAGAGAAGTAAGCTGCAGACTAACTGAATCTTGTACTTAGGGTGCGAGTATAAATCTGTCGAACTTTGGTCCGGTTGGCCGAAATTACGTGTGTGTAACGCGAATTATGCAGCAAAACTGGCCATTTACGCTAATTTTTGGTGAAGGAAAAAAGTCTGTCGAACCCTTGGCACAGTGGCTGGGGCAAAATATCGTTCTCTGAATAGTCAGGAAGGCATAGAGCCAACCAAAGGATGTTCGACAGACTTACCTTGAATACCCTGTACTAGGGGTTGGAAAAAGGTCTGTGGAACTCTTGGTGCCAAATCACATAGTAAATGCTGCCAAGAGTTCGACAGACTTACCCACAACCCCCGGTACTTTAAAGAGTGGATCCTTCAAAACCAGAGCCTTGTCGGGGCCTTGGGAGGCTCAGGTATGTTGATCGCCCATGCGCAGTGTGGCCACACCAATACGAGTGCGGCCGATAGATATATCCGTCACGTGAAGTCAGATAAGCAAAAGCAGCATGTTGCAACCAATGCATATATTCCTGTCTTCACCACTTAGTTTGCAGAGAGAGCGAGAATTAAATGAGAATGAGCAAACTTCCCCAAAGCCATCCCCACCTGATCGGACTCATATTTCTGATGTTTTGATCATTTAAAAAGATTTATATTATGTTGTTATGAGCTAAAGATATGGGTATCCTACTTGCTTGCGGCATCAACAATATGTGTTGCGCTGGTTGCATTGTGCCGCTTTTGCTTATCTGACCCACGTGACGGATATATCTATCGGCCGCACTCGTATTGCAAAGGAGCTCTACGATTTTCGCACTTCCATCAATGCCAAGTTTACCAAGGTTGATGCCTGGTTTGCCACAATCGATGCCCAGTTTGCCACGATTGAGAGAGAACTTACCAAACTTCATGATCAAAATGAAGTTACCCACATGTCAGTCCTCACCTCTGTATTGAAAAAAATGAAGTTCCTAGATGGTGATAAGGATAGATGAGAGAGCTCTCTAAAAATATGGAGAAATTGTTTAAGTATAAGGAGGTTGGCGGAGGGGATTGTAGGAGCTTGAAGAATGTCAACAATTGACAGTAAGTTATAAGATTTGTATTCAAGGGCCATGTGTACTAACTGCGATTGTAGTATTATTTTTACTCAAAGAGTTTCAGTAGGGGGCAGTGAGATGTTAATATTTTTCTTTTCAATAATCAATTAAAGGCCTTTATAGTTTATCTATCCTCTTATCAGATTAACTATCTCCCTGCAAATTTCTGATCCTCATACTAGGGGGCTATGGCCTCCTCGTACAGTGATTGGATCCCTGCCTGAAGATAGTCAATTTAACAGGAGGATATGGCAAATAAAAATAAAAAATCAATATTCTCTTGTTTTAGCCTGGGAGTTTTTTTTGCCTGGCTCCTACTTAACTAGACAACTCCAACCATCCTCAACAACTCTTCCTTAATAATATTACCTCTGCTGATTGAAATAAACATTGGAATCTATAATAGTTCAAGCATCAAAGATTGAAAGATGTCTCAATCCATTATCAGAGGTGATAGCAACCCCCTCAATATGAACAAATTAATGTGTGGAACAATTATGTAGTTGCTGATGATCAGTCTGAGCTCTAAACTAGGTTATTATCCTAAGAGCCCATGTTATAGCATTTGGACAACCAAGATGTTAAGATATCCTACTTCATTATGTATCTGAATATACTAATCCAGTACTAACAGTAATCCAAGGAAATACCCAACTGGGTAGTAATATAACAAGTAGGAAAGATAAGTACTACCAGGTAGGTCTGAGTCCTGAGTAGGTGAAACTAACATCAAGCTAGTTACTGTGGTAGGAGAACAAGGGGATTTCATTACAAAACTTAACTTAAATTCAATAGTAAATTAGATTTTTGGCTCTTTCTCTCCAAATAGTAGTCAAGAAAGTAATTTAAACTTTATCTTTTCATTTTTTCAGTATTACTAGTATGAAGAAAACATATTATATTGTATATTAGAACTTTAATATTAACTTGAATGTACATGGTTGAAGAAAATAGTAATAATTAAAACCTAATTACTAATTCCATTCCCTTAAAAGATTCTAATTTAATAAGCAACATGGTATTAAGACTACTATTCAGCTTTAAAAATATAATACATACTTGATTACTTTCAGCACCTATTATACCTTGGTACAACAAATTTCTACAAGCAGCTTTAATCTAAATTTTTTTTTGAATATCAGATACTTGATAAAGTAAAATATTTCAATCAATTTACTTTTAATTTTCTCTAGCTTTCTACACTATGGTACATAATACAAGCCTGTGTCAATAGAAAATCCACTCTCAGATCACAATACTATATAATTTATTTGAGCTTAACCACCTAGCTAGAAAGGTTAAGTATATCCTTGGTATGATAGCTCAGAAAATATTTCTGATCCACCAATGACCTCTGTAGCATGTTTTATAGGCAAAAAACTCAAAATTTGTAAAATCTAGTTTTTGGTATCATAAATAACTATTTCTTCTTAACTACCTGTAGAACAAATAATAAGAGCTGATTCTTAAGTAGTTGTTGTGTTATTTAAATTTAAAGTGTCTCAATTTACTATTTTCTGCAGGAAGTGTTAACATAAAAGTGGTCATATCTCAAAACATTTTTCTTGGAGTTGCTGTTGTTGCAACACCTTTTTCTACTTTCCTCAAAAAAGACCATAAGTCAGGTTTTAATTGGCACAGGCTCATATTATTATAATGCTATCATATTTTCAAGAGAACACCTTTTGCTCATCAACATTATCATAGTTTTTAATCAATTTTTTCTTTTCAATTTTTGTAGCCACAATGCCTGCTTGGAACTTAAAATGTGGTGCTAGGTTGCCAAGGGGTACGGAAACTTATTAGACACAAGTGTACGCACGGCGTGCCGTCGCCTAGCAGGGAAATTCAGGGATGTCAGCGGGCTCACAGTGTAGAGGGTTATATACTGTCATACCGGGTGATTCATGTGGAACCTCTCCTGCCAGGGCCGGACCCTATGGGATATCCTGTGATACCGCGCGAGGGACCATACACCGCGACCTCGGAAATGGGTATTGGTCGAGTGAGCTCCTGTGATTGACCATTAGGCCACGCCAGCATAGCACTCGTTTGGCCGGCGGAAAAGAGCATGATAGGCAATAAAGCGGAGTAGAGTAATGTGCCAGTGGTGAGTTCATTTCAGTGTCGTCGCAGACAGTACTTAAAGCCCCGCTAAATCATCTCATTTCATCCCAACCACTATATTTTCGTATGATGCAGCACAAATTTAATCACCAACCCACAAAACAAAACGAAGAAAAAGGGAGCCACCAAACCAAAGCAAGTAACAATCACCTCCACTCCCACCTCCATGCCTCCTCTCTCTAATACTCCTCATCCTCATCCTCCATATCCTCCCCGTCACTATCCCCCTCCCTAAACACCCAAATAGACCTCTCCCCCCCCGGCCCGTACTCATGATCAAACTCGAGCCAGAATGGCTCCGTCTCCACGCCCCGCTCTTCAGCCAGCTTGTCCATCCAGCGCTTCACATCGAACGCGATTGCTTTCTCGCGTTGCTGAACTTGGCTATTATCCGGGTCGTCCGGCATGTTGTCGATTTCAAAGAATATGCCGACGCTGCCTTGTGCAGCTTTCGGGGGGATTGATCTCTTGCCGCTGCTGTCCTCAGTGGAGATGAGGCGGGTGTATGAATCTGAAGTTCGAAGGTGGGAGAAGCTGGCACGGAGTTGGGTAATGGGGCAGGTAGTGAGTTTTGTTATGTTGGTTGTTTGGTTGGCCTTTGGTGGTGGGGTCTCGAGTGAGGACAGTCTGGGTTTTTTGGGCTGTTGCTGAAGGATGGGAGGGGGAGGAGGATGGGGTTTCCTATGCCGCGGTTCCGGTTCTACAGGTTTGGGACTGGGTCCCTGATCAACTTGACTCGATAACGCAGCCGCCGCCCTCAGGAACCTATTCTTATGCGGCGACTTTAAAGGCTGGGTCCGCACAACGTCTGGATCGTCATCGTATCCCGGCGGCGGCTCATCGTAATCGAGCTCTCGTTCGTCGTTTAATCTCCGCCGTTTGGGCTGTTGGTCCCGAACAACCCTCGGGACGCTCTTCGAGGGTGGCTTTTGATACCGCCCCTCATCTTCGTCGTCTATATCCTCGTCGTAGTCTTCGTTTATTGGTCTTCCGTGCACTACCGATGGTGCGGCATTTTGCGGACTCTGCTGGGGCGCTTTCTTAAGCCAACCCCGCATGATTTCCGTATCTCCTTGAGGAGGCGACGGCGAGGAACCGCTTGGAGTCGGGAACGTTGTGATCATCCGTCGTAAGGACGATACAGGAGTCACAGAGTAATGAAGAGTCGGCGAAGAACCAAATTGAGGGGATGATCTAAGATTGCGCGGTGGATCAATGACGGTTGGGGGACGAAAGGTGCGTTTAGTCACGCTGAGGCCCGCCGCTGGTGAGAAGGGCTGATTAGATCCTGATGCAGGGGAGTTCATCTTCGCAGCAGTCCAGGGGTTCGAGGTGGCAATATCTCTGGAAGCTGCCTCATCGGCCCGTTCCTCAGCAAGCTCACTTCGGACCTGCCTTTCTACTTCATCCAAAACTAGATCATTCTCGTCTTCGTCGTAGCCCGAAGACATATTAAAGCCCCAGTTTGTCGGCCTCCTTCTGGGCGTTTGTACCATCCGAGCAGGTAACACAGCTGGGGGGGTAGGCTCTTGATCGAGCTCCCCAGGGCGTGCAGGAGAGGGCGCATCCGTTATAGAAAACATTGGGGGTCGCACGCTGCCATCCCTATTGTGTGACCTATGAGGGCTCTCTTCCCGTGCCTGTACAGGCGGCGCTCTTCCTGGATTGGCAGATGTGGATCCAGCTGCGGGAAGATCCTCATCAAGCTCCATCATCATGTTCACCTGTTGCGCTGCCATTTCTTCCTCATCCTCATCTATCTCAGGAGCCCCCGGGGGTTTAGTCGTGCTAGGCTTCGGGTCTCTCTTCCTAGCAAGCAAAAGCTCAAAACCACCCGTCATCATCTCTACGCCCTTTCCCGCCTTCCCCCCAGATCCACCAGCACTGCTCTTAGTCTTTAGCTCTCCGTATAAGCCCTTGAAAATCACCTCTACGGCTCCGATAACCCGGTCCGCGTGAAAGAACATGACGTCGTCCTTGGCCGGCTCAATATTCGGATCGTAGGTCCCAGGAGGACAACGCAAGTTGAGATAGAGGAAAGGATCGGATATGGCAGAATCAGGTGAAGATGCAGACTTAAGGTAAGATTTATACAACGACAAGATTTGCTTCAGAGTGCCCCGAGCGCACGATACCGGCCGACTGTCCACAAAAACAAAATTCGTACATTGCGGCTTCCTGCATATGATTGCCGGATCCGAACCGGGCTTCGGCATAAAAGCTTCTACGCCGATTTTCTGCTCTTCCGAACCTCCCTCTATAACCTCTCCATGCTCGGTATTTATCCATTGACAAGTGGCGACAATCTCTTTCCCAACAGCTTTCATAACCGCCTCCGAAACTGACTTGCTCGGGGCATATACGATATCCTCGCTCTGCCCACCTGCCGCCTTGCTTTTCTGCGGCGGTGCCAGTACCCTTAATGAGAACCGGCAAGCTGGATGTGAAAGGTAATACCTTTGCAACAGTGTCCTCACTTTGGATAAGTTCTTTTGCGCAGCCTTGATGGCGTTCTACCCCACCACACTACATTAGCCAGCGCTATTTCCCAAAACCCTCCCGCTAATAGCAACAGCAAAGGCAACAGTACCTCCCGTCTTACAGGCAAAAACTTAAAAAAATCCGTAACCCGCACAGTAGTCCCCTTCATAGCACCAACCGGTTTCCTCGCGGTAACCTTGCCCACCCGATCACAAGTACAAGCCATAGCAACCTTCTCCCCCTCAACCATAGTAGTGATGACCAGCCCACCCGCCAATTCCGCAGCACTGGCCAGGGCCTCCCCCCGGAACCCCAGACTGCGGCAGTCCTGGATGTCTTCAAAGTCCGTGATCTTGCTCGTGCAGTGTCGCACCGCCATGAATTCGCGATCCTCGGCGGGGATGCCGTGGCCATTGTCCTTGACCTGGAGGACGTCGAGGGTGTTCTGGGAGACTTCGATGGAAATTGTGGTCGCTGAGGCGTCGAGCGAGTTGTCCAGGAGCTCTTTTATTAGTGAGGCCGGGTCCGTTAGTACCTGGCCCGAGCCGAGAGCCCGGACGGCGGTGGTGGGGAGGGCTTGGATTCCCATGTTTGATTTCCCCCCACCTCTCCCTTATGGACAGTGTACTCTCGCCTATGCAAATCCGTTGTCGAGTGAAGGGTTCGTGATAAAAGGTGTCACGGCCCGGATTTGTGTGATGGGTGTTCGATCTGGTGGGATCCCTGGGAATGGGAAGACGCGGTTGAGGTAATGCAGATGATCGCTCCCGCCACCCCACGCGATAAGGATCACGTGATTGATGTGACGCGTTTTTTTGTTTCAGCAACATCCCTTCACCAAAATCCATTTATCACACAAGGGTCAGGCATAAAAAGGGGTACGGAGCCGGGGGGGGGTTAACGCCCATTTTGGTCAAAATCAGTATCGTAGTACGTACCGGTACTCGAGTGTGCCGCAGCCAGCCAGTCTAGAAACCATTACCTCTCGACAGATACAGTGAAATAAAGGCCAGTTACTCCATCCGCCAATCACATCTCCTCAAAATCGGCCGAGGCAAGAGGAAATTGAGATCCTACCAGAGTCATGTTTGACCAGGTGTACAACTTGCTATGATACCGAAATTTTAGTTAGGCACTGTGAGAGAGGCTGTGGATATGGTGTCGAGGGGGGCGTTGTTCTCAAAATACGGTAGAAACCAGCGGGCTTAAATACAGTGCAGTACTGTACATGATGAAGACTTCACTCCACGCCTCTCATATTGAGACCAGGTCCTCTTAGAGAGTCGTAATCGATGACTATTGTAAATTGTGAGGGCAGCATACCACCAATCCTCCGATATAATATCGCATTTAATAGCAATATTTATACCTCTCATAGTTACTACGAAGACCACAGATGACCCCTCGAGGGATCGAGGGGGCTGCTAGTCAATAGCGTATTCCATCCACGAGTCCGACAGTATGATACCCACGAGTACAACACCATACCTAATCCTACCGCAGACTATCATAAATCAGAGTGAGAAACCAATCCTTAAAATGTAAGTGATAACTACTAGTACTCGAGTACAAGCACAGGTATCAACTAGACCCTGGCAAAAAGGATAATGTTATCATACTCAGATATCCACCATTAAAAGTGAGAGTCGCTAAATGCAAGCCTCTACAATTTCCAGTTCTTCCAAATTATCCTTAAGTCTCTCCGACCAACCCCTACCCTCCCATCACACATCCCCGCATCTCCACACTCGACCGACCGCCAACCCCACCACCCCTATCAAGTTATTGATATCATAATATCTACACGCGAGCGACACCGTGAACCCCCAAAACACATACCCAAACATTTTTCTCTCACCCGGATACCCTAGTATTACAATAATAATATTATTATTATTATGATAGTAATATTATCATACTTCCGTGCTCTATTACCTTCCCCCGTATGATACCAACAAAACACCAAAGCAAACCACCCGAACGTTCCAAGAACCAAGGTGTAACCTCACAAATGCAGTTCCCACTTCCAGAACATCAACCAGGAACCCATAACACTCGAGTGCCGTACCCTACACGCCAAGTAACTGTCTACTCCAAGGCAACCCTGCATCCCAACGAGTGACACACCATGACCGGCATATTCTCCTCCTATCATAGATGTGATACACCGCTAGCTACGGTATCATGGCCAAACAACGCCTAAGCACACTCCTTTCACACCCGGTCCCTGAAAGCCAAGCGCTGTTAAAGGCCCGGGAGAAGGGCTGGAAATGTAAACTGGCTCGTGAGCGATGCAGCCAGCTCCGGATGGCAGCTGTACGGAGTCGTTGACTATTTCCATGACGATCTACATGTGATCCCGTGCCGCCTCGGTGCTGGGGTGCGCTCTCGCTTGTCCTGCTGAGTTACTGTCGCGTCCGCTGTTCTCCGTTGCGGAGGATAGGCTATAAGCTTCGGTGTCCCTGCAAGCGCTTTGGCTGGCATCACAGCTCGCTATGCGTTTGTAAAACTGCTGGTTGGTTGACGTACCTGGGTTTTGTCGGGTATTGCGAACCAGGTGGGCAGGGCTCGATACATTGGTGTAATCACATGGGTGACGAACTATGCGCTACTCCCTCCACCACCCCGAGATATTTCGTGAGTGTACTATGATAAAGGAATTCCCCAATTTATTTTTCTTTAGACGACCTTTCCTTCGGAGTTTCACCAGGAGCTGTATCCCCCGCAGATATCATACTACAGTACTCCCAAACACCCCAATTCACTCACTTATCACCATCACATCGGCTCCGCCTCGCAAACTTCCACAGCTCAAGCGATAATTCAGAAAGCATACTTTGTCCATTCAATAAGCGTAGCTACCTACATCTACCTACCTACAGACTACCTACCATACTTTGCCCCCCACCCAACTGATTACGTAGAGCACAGCCCAGGCACGTTACCCCACAACAAAAGGAAGAAAGTAAAATAAAATAAAAAGAGGCTACTGAGTGATAAGACATGAAAGAATCCATCCATTCATAAAGGCAAACGGGGTGTAGGGGGAGAAAGAGAAAACCGAAGACGAAAAAAAAAAAAGTGAGAAATGTGATCTCTAGAATACAATATTCGGAAGGAATACCCAGGGCCTCGAGTAAACTGGAGATCGGAAATTAGTGGCATATGGTACCTATAGTAATAGGAGGTAACTACCGCAAGGTCGCCGCCCTCATCAAGAGAGTGCTAGGGCAGCTAGAGAAGAGCAGGTCCTGGGGGGAAAAGGAGAGGAGGATAAAGTTGAAAAATTGGAAAATTTGAAGGGAAATGAAGATCTAGGCGGGTAAGAAGGAGAAAAAGATTCTGAACCTCTCCATCTCCCAATTTCCAAAGGTTCCAGTAGTGCCGTTAGCGGTGCCATTGGTCGTACCGTTAACACCGTTACTAGTGCCATTTATAGCGGGACGTTGGATGGTAGTGACGAGTGTGCATTCCAGGGTGCTGACACTCCCAGGGCTGGGGCGAAACTCATAAGGGGGTTCCTCTCGCTTTTTCTGCAAGCTGGGGTTAGGGCTCAGGAGTCTTGGGGTGTTGTTGTTCACTCTGAGCTCCACAGTTAGTTTGTATGCCCTGTTGTGCAGATTTGCCATCGACAAAACGGGAGTGAAGACCACGAGCCCGGCTTCTGGAGGAAGGTGAATCGAGAATTGCGTCATCAACTTTCGATCGTCAGGAAAGAGCTCCTGACTGAACTTGCTATCAGTGCCATTCAAGGCGGCAGCGAGACGTACGCTGCCTATTATGGCAGTACTTGCATCTGAGGATAGCACATCAGTTCAAAGTTCTAAGACGGTATATATGTAATCGGAATTGAATACCTTTGCCGTCAGGGCGGTACCTTGGCTCCTCGGGCCCTGCATTAGGCTTCGGTTGCGGCAAAGCCGGAGGCACGGGTGTAGAAGCATTGAGCTGAGGGGCAGGGGAATTCCCATTTGGCACAGGTGTAGCACTATGCCGTTGTGGAGGAGGAGGCATTGCTATATTTGGTGCCGGTGAAGATACCTGGGGCTGCGGTGTCCGAGGATTAGACCTAGCCCGCAAGGTTATCGAATCATTTGCCGGGCTTCTCGATCTCCCGCTCTGAGTTGAAGGTGTCATATTCCCGGTGCCTGGTTTTGGTGATTGGGAAGCCGGAAGCAGTAACAGATTCTTTTGGTCACGTGGAACAGCTTGTGGAAGGAGCGATGTTACCGGCGTAGGTGGGGTAGGCTCCTTTTTTGATCCCTGGGGAGGCTTGCCGGGTGAATCATTGGATCTTCCTCGGATAGATCGTGCGCCATTGGTTTGTGCAATAGCTGGGGACTCAAGTCCTGGAGATGGCCCATCAGCTGGTGCTGCACGTGCCGTGCGCAGACCATTGACGGGAGGCTTCTTGGGGACCCGCTGCACCCGTTGCGAAGGTGGAGGTGAGGATTGTGCAGCCGCGGAGGGACCATCCACCGCGGATTCCCGGCGGCTCCCAATATTGAGTTTAATTCTCGGCCCTCTAGGAGGCTCTTGCGGAGGTGATTGTGTCTGGTGTACGTTGAGACGCAATCTGATACCACTTCCGCCACCTTCCACATTCCCAACCTTTACTTTTGCCTCACTCAGAAGTTTATGGAATTGCGTCTAGCAACAGGTGAAGAAGGATGTGTCAACCACACCTTTCGCTGGTACAAAAATGGGGAATCGTGTACTCACGTCTAATTTACGGACATCTTCCACGATGCTACTCTGCTCGTCATTGTACTCTTCAGCATTTGAACGAATCAACTGGACTGCTGACTCGAATTCAGCCCATGTAGGGTATTCTCCAAGGACTATCCTCTTTTTAATGAGGTTGAGCGAAATGGGTTGCTTGATTACCCGAAAATATTCACCATGAAGCTTTTTGCTTGGGAGGTTAATGAAGAAATGTGCAACCGACTCGCCCCTAGAAAATAAGGGCAAAAACGTAATGTTAGCAAGCTCGTGACGGGGAACTCAGCGAGGAAACAATTATGCGACAGATGATAAACGGCCGCTCATACTTTAGGAAGTAAAGATTTGGTTCTAAAGCAGGGAATAAAAATTTCTTTTTTTCTTTCTTTCTTTCTTCATAGGGATTTTAGAAGGGGAGATCCCGCACAGACAGACTCACTTTTCATCGGTAAAGGCCAGCAACTCATCAATAATCTCATTTTGTGCCCGTTGTAAAGCTGCCGGATCATTTCTTGCATTCCTACCCGAGATTTGCCTGGTGTGATTTGCCTGAAGAGTTTCGTCTTCCTTCTTGACATGCCGATTAGACTGTTCGGCAATAAAGCCCTCCACAACATTTCTTATTCTCATAGAATCGCTATGGACCTGACTCTTGGGTTTGTTATATCCAGCGGCATTCTGACACATCAACAAGAAATCTGCCTCCGCGTCTGCCAAAGAAGCATATTCATTCCTATGAATCTTGGCCTATCGCACCAAACAGTGAGCATGGGGAGGAGTTAGGAAGGAAGATGTTGGCTTGGGGGGGGGGGGGTTGTTCACGTACCTGTATCTCGGCCAAGGAGATGGGCTTCGTGACTTTTTGGTAATAATCGGGATAATCATCCTTTTAGGTTGGTCAACATTTTTAACCCATTGGCTAGAGTTATGGTGGAGAAGCGAGAAGCCTACCTGGGGCACTAGCACCTCAAAGTGCTGACGGATAAAGCGGTTCCTGATCCGTTAGATAGAGCACGGGAAAGCACCAGAGAGAGCTAAAATTTAATCGAACGAGGAGGGTGGCTATAGGAAGGGCTGTTCAAAGGGTGCGGGGGTGGAGTGGGAATGGCAAAGGGGGGGGGGGGTGAGCGGGATAGTTTAGAAAAGGGTGAATGATCGATTGCGCGGGATGGTACTGTACCTCTCCTTATGGTTCCATACAGTGTCGAATAGAGCTTGGGCGATAGCTGTAGGAGTATTCAAGCCCTAAGAACCGAACAGTGGAGCGTTCGTCAGTCAAAATAATGGTGGAGCAGAAGCTAAGCTTCGTCCAGGGATGTAAACAAGCAAAGGAGCGGGGAAGAAAGGGAGAAGCAGCTTCCATTTCCCTCGCATGTCTCCCAAGTCTCGTGCGAAAGCGTTCCCCACGTTTAGGGGAGAAGGCCAGCGTGAAATGGGGAACCTCCCAGGAGCACGGAGTCGAGAAAACTTACCGATTGCTTGCGCCGTTTCCGAGCTCGATCGTCGCTATCCGGCGTTGGCGATGCGTGCGAAACCTTGCGCTTATCCATCTCACAAGGTATCCTGTGGTTCGAGGTTTCGTCGGGTTATATATATATCGAGGGGGAAACGCGACCGAAAATTCGCGACTGGAAGAAGGTTGGTGAGGCGCGCTTCTTTTCTTTTTTTTTCTATCTTTTTTTTTTTTTTTTTTTTTTTAATTTTTTCTCTAATTTTTTTTACACCAGTAATGACCCGCGATGCGCGGGCTATGATGGGGGAGAAAAAGTGGCAATGACGGCCAAGTTTCGAAGAGGAGGAAGAAGGCGTAAAAAGCGTAGATAATTTAGCAGGGAATTATGGTTGGAAGTGGAGGGTATTCGACGGTCGGTATGGCTCTGCGTTTTGCTTTCTCTGGTGGTGAGATCGTGGTCGGCCGGACAGGGCAAAGCCACACAGCCCCAGTCCCGCCATGATTTACCAAGGATCCCAGGCATTGGGCAGAAGGCGCCAAGTTTTTGAAAACAACAATTCAATTTTCCTTCCAGCCACAGTAAGGGCGCCACACGAGCCACACAAAACAAGCCCGACAGCACCAACGATATGATAATAATATATTATTATTATGATACCAACACCGGTACGCTACCGGTACCATACTTGGGCTTAGGGTCAAGAGTCTGCTAACAGAGTTGCAGCAGTCCACCCTGCCAGTGAATTGGGTTACCATTCAGTCTACCCTTCGATGCTATTCTTTTAGAAGAATAAAATGAACAAAGAGTTGCTACGATATCATACCAGCATAGTACCGTATGATGCCGGTATGATACATGGTTGCCTCTTCTGCTGCTATCATGCCGCTGCAGCTGTCTGCAGGCGCCCAGGGCATTTCTCGCCACAGAGCCCGTAATTAACGATGCGGTACGGTAATCTACCGGTACTCGTACAAGGTCCGGCAAGAAGTTATGGAACGGTTATTTGAGGTTAACCAGCCAAATACATCCCTGTCTGTTCCGGTTAATGGGTCCCTACCCTTGTACCCCCATTGTACAAGGGTAGGGACCCATTAACCGGAACAGACAGGGATGTATTTGGCTGGTTAACCTCAAATAACCGTTCCATAACTTCTTGCCGGACCTTGTACCAGCACAGTATGATACCGGTACGGGTACCCTTCTCCCCCTCTTCTCCATCGCTTGTCCCTCACCTCACCCATAGTCTATTCCCGAAGCTTCGAAGGTCATACTGTACCGCCTGCCTGCCATTGTATCATTTTCGCACCTGGGTGAGATCAGTACCGGTAGATCACGATACCCGGTCCGGTAGTCTACCCTCTTCTCCTTTCTCCTGATTTTTCTGTGCGCCACACGCCAATTTTTATTCCTCTCCCAATCCTGCAGACCGGCAGCCGGTGCTTGGAAAGCTTGATCAACAGCAACCACAAGTTTAACAAACACAGCCACTCCCCGCAGCAGCAGCAGCAGCACATCTTCTCCTCTACCCTACGTACACACTACGGTACCAGTATCATAGTTAGTAGAGTCTAGAGCGTCTAGCCTATCACACCACACACAACAGCCCGCGGAGCCGCCCTAGACAAACTTTCCCTCTTCCTCTCTCAAGTGAACAGGTAAGCTTACCCTAGCATCAGACCGACGCGTCCCGGTCCGTCCCTCTTCCTAAATACTGTGCCCCTCTTCCTTCCTCTCGCCGCTGTCCTGTTATCTCACCCTTTCATCGCTCTCCCCCACTCACACCACCGACAAACACAGCAGTTTCCGAGCGGCAACCTTTCATCCCCTTCTCCCCTTCAACATTTCCATATCCCTGGAATCGAGCCATGGAGAAGACTTCAACCCGTCAACGTCGTCCACGTTTGTTGACTGAGAAGGAGAGGGATCGCTTAGAGGAATTCGTTGATCTTATTCACTATTCTGATCGGTGAGTCCGCAATTCTTCCTACACAAAGCACCATCATCATCTAACCTCCCCTTCCCCGGACGTCTAGTTACTCCGATAAGCAATATGAGTATAGGTGGTTACCCCTGGGGCTCACGCGATCAACGAAACCCTCCCGCACAACCGGTGCGTAGAGATGGTGCTAACTGTTCCGCGATTATAGACATGTTATGCTACCAAAGCAAATGCTGAAACAGATTCCCAAGGATTATTTCGATACCGAGACAGGAACTCTCAAAATCCTCCACGAGGAGGAATGGAGAGGGCTTGGGATAACTCAGAGTTTGGGATGGCAGCACTACGAGATTCATGCTCCCGAGCCGCACATCCTACTATTCAAGTAACCTCTACCGCACACGCCCTCTCCAATTTACCCAGTTTACTGATATCCCCTCTTCCAGGCGACCCAAGAACTTTCAGACGAATACTCAGTAAAGAAAAATGTTGCTTCCCTCCTCTTCCCTCTATTCCTAAAGCGGAGTTTTGATGCATCTGCTCTTAGCATCTGGGCGACGAAACAACGAAAATGGATGAAACAAGACGACGACCACGAAAACTCCTTTTAATCTTTATCTGTGTCAATGGTGAACCTGGAAGCTACGTTTATGACATCAACTCGTTTCAACATGGCTTTGATGTTTTTATCTTTCTTTCTCTTGCGAAACGGGTTGAGATGTAAAGTGGGATAAGCGAACTCATTTGTTTTTCTCCTTCTTTTTCTCTTTTGAGTTATATGCGATGGATTTCCTTTATTCTATATTCTCGCGCCCGCCTCCTCACTCCTCTCAACTGTCGTGGTGATATTGTAAGCCGAGATTGATCCGAATCCATACTCTTTTTCTTCTCTTTTTTTCCCTTTCTTTTTGCCCCTGTGTATATTGCCGCTACTCCGTCACCTGTAACTTCATCCGGGTCCGATACTTTCTGCGTCCGAATTTTCATTCTACCGTATTTAAGTACGATATATGGTGGGGATCATAAAGTTTGGTGATACCCCTCGGTGAATACGGCTGATACGGCTGTCGTGGAGAGGGTATGATGCCGGTATTCTCGACCATGCCGCTCACTCGCCAGCCACCGATCTCGCGGACCGTTGTATAATAATACGTACTGTAGCATACCGGTACCGGCAGTCGATCAAGTTTTACAAGCCAACTCCCCCCCCCCCCTGCCGAACCATGGTTTTGTTCAGGCAAGACGCCGGTACCCTCAATACCAACCAATTTTACAATATCGCAATATCGATGGATCACGGGCAATGCTCGTTTGCAATATTGTACAGACCAGGAAATTGGCCCGATAACACATTTTGTATCATATCGTGATATGTACTTAGGGAAATATGGATTGTATCGTGGTTCCACATCCTTGTAGCCACGTGCTCCCGCGATCTTTCTCTGGTATCGGTACGTATCAGATTCAAGGGTCCACAGTAATCTTTTTTTTCTTTCCCATGGCAAATCTAGGCTAGGTAACCCTCATTTGTGAGGGGGAATGCCATAGGGCTGAACTTCAAGTTGGGAGATGTATTAGTCTAATCTGATATGTAGGAAGTACTCGAGTAGTGTGGTTCGAATTGGTTTTTGGTAGGGACATCTGTGGGGTAGACTACAAGTACCATACTGACTTCTGCACCCACGACACAGTAATAATATTATTATATTACAATATTATTATTATAGTAATGTTTTTGTGATGCTGTTTTCCCTTCTTTGCAAACGTCCGGCGGGATTGCACATCAATGATCCAAACCCAGATCCAAGAAAAGCTGGAGTTACCCTCATACCCTGCCGCAGGCATTTGATAGCTGATATGCATGATAGGAATTATGAATAAACTTAATCAGATCTGATTGGATGAAGCTGACCACCATCAAGCTCCGGGTAACGGCTTGCCAAGATCCCTGCTGCTAGAGACCCAACAATCGAAATCCTCAGGAACCAAGAGGCATAACCCTATCCATCGTCACAACCAAAGAGAGTCCAATTCAGTTTTGTAAAAGTATCCATCGGTGCTTATATTCCTCCTACTTGTTTTCCATCCATACCTTTCATTTTTCATACATATTTTCCCATCCTCGATCCCCTCGCGTTTGCGCGTGTGGTTGCCTCCTCCGTAGTCAGCCAAAATTCCAACCCTGGAAAAATAAATTCTGGCACCTTGAGCGAGTCCAGCGAAAGTGGGAACCCAACCCAAATTCATCCAGACCCTAAGCAACAACCGAAACCCCCCAACTCGCACGGAAAAAAGGTTGTTCACGGGGAAGGGGAGCACCGACACCAGCGAACCTGTTACCGATAAGAGAAGGGGGGGTCTAGAGGTTTTCTTCAACCAATTCCTCTAAATCATGGCCGATTCAGTACCGGACGACCATAGTTCGCACGGCGCCACCTCCTTGGACCCCAATGGCGCTGGTGCGAATACGAATTACTTTGAGAACATGGGAAGTATGGATTCACTCGCGACCGCCGCCCATGCCCAAGCAGCTCAGCAACAAGCGTCTTATAGTCCGCACCAGACTACGGCTCAGCAGGCGGCTGCAGCTCATGGTATGGTAGACCCTTTATTCTACCTGAATGATCCGGCCCAGCAGCAGCAACAAGCTCAACAGCAGTACTACTCGCAGCAGGGTTATGTGCAAGGGCCCGGTGGCGGCTACCCTCAGGGGCCTACGGCGGAGCAATGGCAGCAGGCTTTATCTTTGGGAGGGAATGTCAATGTCGAGTTCCAGCAATTGTTCAATCATATGCAACAGTATAACCACCCTCAACAACTCATGCTCCAGAGGGGTCAACAGGTTAATCCGGGAACTTTGGAACAACAACAACAAGGGAACATGGGTCAGCCTACTGATATGGTTCAGCGTGTCCATGCACAGTCGCAGGCTATTCAAGCTCAGAAAAATCATGTCCAACAGCAACAGCAACAGCAAGCTCAGGCTCAGCAGCAGGGAAACTTGGGTCAGGTTCCCGATATGGCCCAACACGCACAATGGCAGGCTCTTCAGGCTCAAGAGCAAGCCCAGCGGCAAGAGCAACAACGTCAGCTCCAAGCTCAACAGCTCCATGCAGTCCAACAGGCACAGCAGCAGCAGGCACAGGACCAACTTCTCCAGCAGCAGCTACAACAGCAGCATCAGCCACGACCGATTATAACTGCTCTTCCACGGCCCATCGTGCCGGGCCACGGCGCTTCTGCGGAGTCCTCCAATCTATCCTCACCATCATCGAATATCGAAACTACTAGCCCCATGGATCTTGATTCGGCGCCAGCGTCCGCAAAACCATCATCGACCCCCACAGTAAGAACGGTACCGGACCGGACGTTGATTAAGGGTCGCGCCGACTTCCGCCCCAAAACAGCAATCCCGCAGGATCTGACAGCGGAGGAGTACGCAAGGCAATGCGTCCAAGCGGCAATTGCTAGCAGACTCCCACCATACGCTTTGCATCCGAATGAGTACGCTCTCCTGAAAGACCACATCAATCACCTGCAGGTCACGACCTATATCCACATACGGAATGGTATCTTACGATTGTGGCAACGGAATCCACTCGTTAGCGTTACCAGAGAGGAAGCAGCAGGATGTGCAAAGGATTACCGGTTTTTCGATGTAGCTGAGGTGGCATATGAGGTTCTGGTGAGAGGTGGTTATATCAATTTTGGGTGCGTGGAAGTTCCGAGCACCATACCTGCAAACCTGGGCAATGCGAAGCGCGGGAAAACCATCGTTGTTATAGGAGCCGGTATGTCAGGGCTGGGATGTGCTAGGCAACTAGAGGGCCTGTTTACGCAGTTTGGTGACAGGTTGCCCGCAGGTGAGGGGATACCTAAAGTCATTGTGCTGGAAGCGAGGGGGAGACTGGGTGGGAGAATATATTCGCATCCGCTGAAAAGCCAGGCCGGAGCGAGTTTACCGGAAGGAAAGCGGGCGACTGCGGATTTGGGGGCGCAAGTCATAACTGGATTTGATAACGGCAATCCCTTAGGTGTCTTGATCCGTGGCCAATTGGCATTGCATTATCACAGCCTTAAGGACAATTCTTCCCTGTACGATTCCGATGGAACTCTGGCTCCAAAGGATCGGGATATGCTGGTTGAGAGACTTTACAATGATATTCTGGATCGAGTATCCATCTTCAAGCAGAGAGGCCCACAGCCGAGGACAGTGGAAGGAGATAGGGAACTCATAGACACTGGCAAGGACCCGACTGGGGAGGGCGGAGATATGATATCAAAAGTTGAGGGGACGATTGCGAGTGACCTGCGCCCATCGACCCCCGTCCCATCTGGTCAGGACAACACATTTTCAGCTAGCGTCGACAAACTCACTGGGAAGCCATCGACAGCTACTGGCTCGAGCGCCAGAATTCCCGGGGTGGAACAGGTACGAAAACTTGGATGGGAGCTCAAGCCCGGCACCACTGGGCAGGAAACAATAATTTTGGAGCGCCATGGCTCGGATTCACGGCACCCGACGTTGGGTAAGACGATGGATTCCGTGCTTCGGCAGTATCAGGACATCATTGATATCGCACCGCGGGACCTTCGATTAATCAATTGGCATTACGCGAACTTGGAGTATGCCAATGCCGCCAATGTCGATTTGCTAAGTCTCGGCCATTGGGACCAGGATGATGGGAATGATTTCAGTGGGGCGCATGCTATGTTGCTGGGTGGTTATACGCAGCTTCCGAGAGGATTGTGGTTGAGTCCCAGGAAGCTGGATCTCAGGACCAGACATGTAGTCAAAAAGATTTCGTATAATTCCAGTAAAGGAGTAGAAGGCGGCGCGCGGATCCAATGCGAGAATGGGGAGACTCTTGACGCCGATAAAGTGGTTATCACTGTGCCCTTGGGGGTACTAAAGGCGGAGACGGTAACGTTTGAACCACCCCTCCCGGACTGGAAGAGCGGAGCCATTGAACGATTAGGGTATGGCCTGCTGAACAAGGTATATAATTTAATCCAATTTGCTCGGGTCTTTCTCTTGCCCCACAATACTGATACGTAGGAAAGGTCATTCTCGTCTATGATGTGCCCTTCTGGGATGTAGAAAACGATATGGTTGGTCTCCTGAGGGATCCTCTCGGTGATCCCACAATACAAGAGAGCTATGAATCCAATAGAGGGCGTTTCTACATGTTCTGGAACTGCACAAAGGCAAGCGGGAAGCCTACTCTAGGTATATAAAACCCCACATCCCTCCCGTACTATCGTACAATTACTCGGATCTTGACAGCTTACTAACTACGTTATTTCTAGTGGCTTTGATGGCTGGGGATGCCGCCACACAGACTGAGCTCGAATCTGATGACACATTGATTAATGAGGCAACGACTGCGTTGTCAAAAATGTACTCAGACAAGTCTGTCCCGTTGCCCACAGAGACTATCGTGACCCGTTGGCAGAAGGATCCCTACTCTCGCGGTAGCTATTCATTCGTTGGATCTGAAGCCACAGCCGATGATTACGACATCATGGCGAAGCCCGTAGGAAATTCCCTCTACTTTGCTGGCGAGGCTTCATGTCGGGCATATCCGGCCACTGTTCACGGGGCATACATCAGCGGCCTTCAAGCTGCCAGCGAGATAGCGGGATCCATACTAGGCCCAATACAAGTTCCCTCACCCCTGATCCCACCAAAGCCCAAGTTTCAAGGTTCGTATAGCTCACTCTCGGGGTCTAAACGCAAAGCAGAAGACTCAGTGATCGAGAAAGCCCGCGAACTCAAATCTGCACGTCTAGAGGTCTACGAGGAGCAATTGAAGCAAGCGCTCGTCAAGGCACTCGGCGAGCGACCCACAAAGCCAGGACGCTCGGGTGCCAATCCGTTCCTGTTATACCAGAAGGACCACTGGTTCATCTGTAAAGCTAAGTGTGACGAGGCTCGGCGGAAGGCAACCAACAATCCCGAGGCGAAGGCTACCAGGAACGAAGTCCGCGCTGCCCTAGGCCAGATGTGGAGGGATGCGCCGGAGGACGAGAAAAGGCCGTATTTGAACGAGACGGAGAATAACAAGAGGAGCAATGCCGCGAGCGTCACGGAATTTAAGAGAAAACTTGCCGAGTGGGATAAAGCTGCTGCGAAGTTTAGGAAAGAGTGGAAGGAGGCGAACCCGAGCGTGCCGAGTGAAGATGAGGTATTATTGGCGAGGCAGGCGGAGTTGGAGGTAGGATTTCGATCTCCGGCCATTTACTTGCTCGCACATGCTCGAGGATAATGATTGACCGACCGACTGACTCCGGGGAATTCACAGATCGCCGAGATCAAGCGAAGTCGAAAACTCAACGGCTTTATCGACTCCGATGATGAAGGTTATTAGGGAGGGGGAAATTAAGAAAAAAGGTAGTATTCAAACTGTTCGTCCCTGTCCCTATCCAGCACTAGAGGGTTTCTTGGGCATCATCTATCACCACGATGCCAAGCAGAAAATGTTTATGGCCTTACTCATTTCCATAGGGGTATACAGTACGTTCACCAACGGCCCAGAACCAAAACCAAATACCCAAAACACTTTCATTATCTTGTCCCTTTCTCTTCATCGTATTACAGGTACTACCTTTTCACTTTGTCACCAATTGGCTTCATTCCTTCAAGTAATTTCAGGGGTTTTTTTATTTTTTTTCCTTTTTCGGGCCTTTTCCTTTCGGTATATTTTTGCTCTCTTTTCCTAACCCCGGGGGGGTTTTTTTTTTCTCCCTTTCTTACCTTTATCTGTAACAATAGCTTGAGATTCCGGAGGGGTTTTTGTATTGTAGTTTCATTTTTCTATTTTCTTTTTCTCTCCTCTTTTCTTTTCTTTTTGACATCCTGTCTTCTGTCCCGGCCCCGGCGACGGAATTCGGGAGTCGAAGAGGAAGAAGAAAAAAAATTGGCGCATGGTGGGAAGCTGGAGGAGGGATTGATTGATTGATTGAAAAGGAAGCCCTGTATCATAGGCTGGGGTATCATATCGTTGTGCAGGCCATCCCATGAGACAGCTTCGGGAGATTCCGTCCAGCTAATCTGTTAACACGTGCGACGTTTCAGCGGGTAAGAAACTGAAGCCCTCAGATTGGCCTGAAAGGATAGGTTGGTTGCGGCAGGTTACTCGAGTACAATAGACTATGACAGATAGCCACACACGCAAGGGCGGAAAGAATAAAATAAAATAAGTTACATGCGGTATCGGTATCATACTATCCTGTTGTCTGCTGATCTCGTATTTCATGAGTAAACACTCGAGCACTCTAGTGTTCCTAGCGATACCCAAAGAAGCGTACTCTTCATCATCCAGGAATTTCCAAAGTGTGAACTACCGGTAGCTTTGACCTGGAGCATGATAAACTGCGGAGCCCCAATTTCTTTTGAACCCGAAACCAACCAACCAAGTTCTATGAGAGGTCACTTGTAGAGGGCAATCCACTACCACCACCACTCAACACTTCTTCCTTCCTCCCCCCCCCCATTTCTTTCACCCATTCCCGCGTTTGTCCTCGCATTCTAACTTTGCACTTCTGGTTCCCTTCTACGGTTTACCCAGACCACCACCACCAAAAAATGGCAATGTCAGCCATCTCAGCACCCGAGAAAGCTCTCCGAGTGCGAGAAAGTGCTTCCCCCGCAAACCCCTCCCTCCCTCCCGGCTTACAATAACTAACAACCATCTAGACTCTGAGAAAGCCGTCCGCAAGGAAATGCTCGGTGTCCCGCTCGAAGTCCCATACACTGTCCTCGAGCTCATCGGCAAGGGCAGTTTCGGCAGCGTATTCAAAGGTGTGCACAATGAGACGAAGCAGATTGTTGCCGTCAAGTCCCTCGACCTCGACCAACACGACGACGAGATCAAGGATATACAGAAGGAGATTGGATTGTTGAGTCAGTTGAAGGCGGGGGATGCGCCAAATATTACGGCGTTTCATGGGAGCTATTTGCTTGGGTCGAGGTTGTGGGTCATCATAGACTTTTGTAGTGGAGGGAGTGTGCGCACTTTGGTTCGTCTTTTTTCTTTTTTCTTGCCCTTGCTCAGGGGGGAAGGGGTGCTGATGTGGAGTGGGAATTAGATGAAAGCAGGTCCTATAGATGAGAAGTATATCAATATTATTATCCGGGAGACGTTGACGGCGTTGGGGTATTTGCATAAGCATGGGATCATCCATAGGGATATTAAAGGTATGTCTCAGTCTCGCCCTTTTGGCACCGTTTATCTCCTCTGTGGCCTGTGAATTCTACGATTGGGTTAGTCTAGAGGTAGTTTGCTGATTTATGTGAGTTAGCGGCGAATATTCTTGTTGGTCAGGACGGGCGTGTGCAGCTGTGTGACTTCGGCGTGTCCGCCCAGATCGCTGGGAAGAATGGGAAGAGGAATACGTTTGTTGGAACACCGCAGTGGATGGCTCCCGAGGCGTTATCGGGTGGTTTATATGATTCAAGGGTTTGTTTGTTTGCTTGATTGATTGCCTTCGCTCTTGTCTCGGTGCCAATTTTTTTCTTCTCACTCTGCTTTAATCTTATAGATTGATATCTGGTCTTTCGGCATTACCATTATCGAGATGGCGAAGCAGAACCCTCCATTATTTAATATTCCGCCAAATAGGGTCGTCGACATGATCCCGAGGCTCCCACCTCCGAGGCTTGAGGGCGGGAATTGGTCGAACCAGTTGAGGGAGTTTGTGGCTTTGTGTTTGAATGAGGTTCCGGAAGAGAGGGCTACTGTGGATGAGCTTTTACGCTCAAAACTGGTGAAGGCTGCTAGACTACCTACCTCCGCCATGAGGGAGCTTATTGTTCGGTATGATTATTGGGCGAGTAGGGGCGGTGTTCGAGACTCTATGTGGCAAGCTACGCTACAGAACGACATGGATCACTTGAATGCTACTTTGGCCAGCGAACCTGGGTGGGACTTCGATACCGTAAAGTCCAGACTTTCGGGAGTGGCCGGATTCATGCAAGAAGAAATTGGCTCAGTTTCTAATGCCTCCACTCTGAGACCCCGCCATAGGAGTCCACCTATCTCTGAGGCTGCCCGGCAGAGAGCTGGAGAGGGTCTTTTCCGACTTTTCCAGAGTCCCGAAGAGGAGGCGCAACAAAGACAGCAGCAGAATGGTCAGAGGATAGGGTATGGGGCGCTGGGTCCAACATCGGATTTGCAGTTTAGGAGCGGTTCAAGCACTCGTTCTGGAACCCCGGAAAACAACATGATATCAATACCTTCCTTTGACGGCAACGGGATGCGTCTTCACGATAACAGGTCTAACAGCCCTATTGGCCAGATCATCATGCCTTCTATGCCCTCGGACGAAGAGATTATTCGTCAAGCGCAGGCAAAAGCAGCTGCCGCCGCTGCTACCCCTTCTCCGCCTGCACCTCCAGTCGCACCAATTTCTGCACCAACACCTCCACCGCTTGCTCCGATGGCCTCTTCGGACCGTACACCAATGGCTCGTACGAGACCTCACAGGGCCGATTCTGCTGGAGCTTCGGTTCTGCGCCCGACCGGATTGTCGACTCCGTCACCGACCCCCGATGGCCAGAATCGCGACCCTTCCCCTAGGAGACCTTCCACGGCAGCATCCGCCCCGTCTTCCCCTCCTCGTCCTGGCAATTATCAACAAAACTTGACGGGGCAGAACGGACTAAAATCTCATTACCCCCCCCCGAAATCGGCCGAAGGGAGTAGCCCGGGGACTAGTGCGCCCCCCCTTCCTATCATCAATAGCTTGCCGCATGGAAAGCTCCGCAGTGTAGAGTCGGCTCCACCTCACGGCAAGTCCCGTTCACAGGATATCACGGGCAGAGGCCTCCAGAAACCCCCGGTCAAAGCCAATTCCAACAGGCCGAACCATCTGAACCTCGACCTACCCGGCAATCCTCACCACAATGGAAGCGGTGTCCCGAACGGAATGCTCCCACCATCGCCTTCCCGCCCGACTTACCCGTCGCACACCCCGCAGCACTCTTTCTCGTCTATGCAGGGAATTGGCGTCTCGGGTATCCCCCGCAGTGAGCAAATGCAACCTACCCTTGTTGACGCAACCGAATTCCCGACCATGGAACCCCTGAACCTAGCCGTAATGTCTTTAGACGCCGACGATCGGCGCGTTACGGATGAACTCGATAGGATGCTTGCGGGCCTTGGTGACGCCATGGAGTTTATGGGAGTGAAACTTAAGGCGCTTAAAGAGCAGAGGAAGCATGAGAGGGAGAGTATGGAGGAGGAAGATGAGGATGGGGAGGATAGTTGAGTTGTGTGCTAACTTTGATACCCTAGTGATTTTTATCTTATTTTTCTCTTCCCGCCTTTTATATTTCTCTCTTATCTCATCTCTTGAACGCTTTATAGCAGGTTAGGTTAGGCTAGATATTTTTAGTTTCTCGGTTTCCTATAATTTCTCTCTAAATCCCTCTTCCCTTCTCTTCCCTCTTTCCTTTGCGAAAAAACAAACTTTTCTGTGTGAATGGCGCCTGGGTTAATTGCGGATTTTTTGCTTACTTGCTTGATTAATTGGTTAATTGGATGAACGGACGAACAGGATATAACGTATGGCAGTACAAGAGAAGGGTATATATCACACTCACGATTTTCCTAATGATCATCAAGTCTAGGTTTCTTCCTTATTCCTCTCACTAACGATTGTGGTCTCCATTACTCTACTTGCATTGACTATAAGATCTTTTATTATTTTTATTCTCGTTTGTTTGTTTCTTTGTCCATTATGTTTGGGAGTTTTGGGGGGGGGGGTGTTAGCTAGTTTAGTTAAGCTTGTTTGATAATATTATGATAGATGGGGGGGTTCTTTAAACGGGTCTATCTGGTTGTCGAATGATTGAAGGTTTGAAGGGCTAGTTTGACGAATTCGGGTTGAAGCTGTAGCTGTTTGGTGTGATGGTGGATTTCTCTATCATATGATACGAGTAGCTCCCCAGAATACCACTTATCTAGTGAGGTTTACTAATCGGGGATTCGAGGACTGGGTGAAGATTTGGATGCTATTTTACCATACTTGCATCTTCTTACTCGAGCATTACTCTTACCACACCATTATCATGGCACATCAGATTTCACTATGAGCCCGAGTGGGTTGTGGTGAAAGCCCCGGTCCCTAGCTACTAGTATCATAGACTGCCGTAAAAGGTGATTTCGCTCAAATCTCTTAACCGAGTGAGCATACATGACTCGTTAGGCCAAGTCCCGGCTCCGACAGGGATAAGCAAGGGATGCCCTGTGCTCGCCAAGATATGATAAGAAGTCGCCAAGCTAGAAACAATAACCACAACGACGCGTCGCACAAAATTCCATCATAAGCCTCACCACCACCTCCACTGTCTCCCAGCTCCCAACTCTTCCACAACCAACTTTTACCCACCTCTCCTGACTATCCAAAAGCGAACAAAAAACCATCACCACCACAAAACAACAAACCTAGAAAACCCAGCCAGCCATCTGTCACACCTAAAAAGAAAGGGGGAAAAATGTCACCAGTACACCCCCCACCACCGCCACCGCCATGCCCCCGCAAACCCAAACTCCGCACAAAAGCACCCGCTCCCCCACCATTAACCCCTGCGGAGCGTGCGGCGGCAGAAGCACATCTAGCAACCCAGCGCCTCGCCAGTCAATCCCGCCTCAAGGGTGCCTGGGAGAGCATATTCGAGCGCTACTCGCAGGACTTTGACGGCGTGGCGGATGAGATTGATACATTGACTGGCGAGGTTGTTGTTGACAATGGGCATTTGAGGGGTTTGCGGAGTGGTGATGGTGGTAGGGAGGGGTTTGATTGGGAGGGGATTGTGAGTTTAGAGGCTGGGCAGCGGGAGGAGGGGGGGTGGATTGATGAGGAATGTTTAGAGTGTAAAGATAGGGATGAGCTTGATGATAGCTTCTGTCGGAGCTGCGGCGGCGGCGGTGATGGGGTAGGGGGGATCTCTTCTACGCCAGCGAAGACGCCGCGATCGAGCCCTCCTGAGACATTGTCCTTACCTCTTCCGTTACCGAAGGTGAAGGCTGCGGATCCGAAGGATTGGCTCGTGGGAGACGTCTCAGAGTGGATGTGCGCGCTGATTGAACTTTCACTGGATGAGGTGGTGGACTTGCGTAAGCGGGTGGTGGGTGCTGGAATTACGGGAGGACATTTGCTCAGGAGGTTGAGGTTTGATGACTTGAAAGAGATTGTAAACCTTTCCCCTCTTTGCTTCTGATTTCTTTCAGCTTGGAAGACTGACAGATGGATGGATGAGGTAGCTGGGCATTGCTTCGTTTAGTAAGCGGATGGAGTTATGGAACGAGGTGCTGAGGCTGAGGGGTGGGTTTGCCCCTGATGGTGGTGGAATTACAGAGTCATCGCCTTGTTTACCGATGCCCGTGCCTGTTGTGGATTCATTGGAAGAGGATATCGACGCTGATACACCGACACACACTGGGCGCGGAAAGCTATTAGTGAAGGGGGGGAAGGGGAAGAAGAGGGCTGTGGTTGTCGGCTTGGTTAGTCCCAGGATGGCATCTGCACAGACATCGGATACACCGAAGCAGAGATGGGAGGGCAATGGTGAGGGGGCGAGCCCAGGATTGGGGTCTTTGGATTGTACGCCGGGTACTACTAGCACGACTACTGCGACCGCTACACCAACGCGGAACATCAAACATACAGGCAAAGTCGGGGGGTTACCATCACCTGCCACCGGTATCGCAGGCACTCCAAGCCCGACAGCAAAGCAGCGGCAGCAACCGGAAGCTAAAAGGCAAGAATCACCAGATATCATCACCACCAGTACCCCAGCACCCATCACTACCACTACCACAAAAACGCCTAGGCAAAAGGCAAAAGAGAAAGCAAAAGTTTCCACCCCATCAGTACCTGCTGTCGTTAAAACCCCCCTCGCTCAGGGAACTCCAATCCCAAACACAAACCCGTGGGCCCCCCCACCCCCCGGTTCGGACCCCTTCTACTCCCCGATCTGGAACGACGAGCATCCGGACGGCACGCCCGCCAAATTCCACAGCTCAGCGATGCGCCTACCTCTCCCCCTCCCCCTCCCACCGCCCAAACCCAAACCCACATCTGCCGCCACCACTACCAAACACGGAGCCAGGAAGAAAGGGCGCTCAGCATCTACCACCCCTGCCGCTACAGCCAACACCACCACTACCCGGTCTATCCCTGCTGCCACGATAGCGAGGCCACAACCATTCCTGACACCGGCGCCACCGAAACGAAAACGTAGCTCATCAGCCACTAGCGTTACCATTGGCTGGACTACCGATGCCAGGAAACGACAAAGGTTATCCGGGAGGAGCTTTTTGAAGTTTGGCGGCGGGGGGGACGATGGCGAACTCAGTAGTGGTGGAAGCAGTCCTGTTGGAAGCCTGCGCCGGGAGAAGGGGGTTATTGTTGGCAGGGAGAATACGAAAGGGGGAACGGCAGAGAAGGCGCATAAATGCTGTGGGCGTAGCTTCTGCTTTGGGTGCTTGGACTTGGAGGGGGAGGAGGATGATTTGGTTTAGGTTGTGTCGGGGTTGATTGGTTGGTTGGTTGTTTGGTGGGGTGGGGGGGTTTAGATAGGTTTGGCTTGTGGTTCTGTTAGTTTTTTGTATGCATGCCTTATGTCTGGGTTAGTTATGTAGGCTTTGGGGGGATAGAGGATGGGCTAAGGAGTTTACATGTGTATAATACTGTTTATGTATGATATACACTTGTGGCATTGTTTCGTTGTGTTGGCGGTGGTAGTGGTGGTGGTGGTGAATGGTTCGTCGAACCAACTTTCTACCTCCCGAAATATCACTCGTGTATGTAGGCACCGCGCGCAGAGACATACCCCAAAGTATGGTAAACACAAGACACAATCTACGATTACCAAAAACCCCCACCTGCACCCCTTCCGCAACCCCACCGGTAGCTACTATAGTTATACCGCGAGCACGTATCACACATATTCAATCAGATACCGACCAAAGCAATACGATATCCCGAGTCCCGGTAAGTATTATGCACGCTGCCGGAGTGATCACTGGTATCTGCCAGGGCGCCCGCAGGCAAAACTGTATGGTACTATGGACAATAGTTTCCGACCGGAAGGGGACGTACTGTATCATGAAGAGAGCCGGAGGTTGAGGTGTACTGTACGGTGTTGTAGCGAAGATGATGGCCCTGTCGGTGTGTTTCAGTGACCAACCAAGAGGACAAAACCTATGACACCCCAACCGTAAAGAGTGGTGGTGGGTATGAGGATTGGTATTTATCATAATCACGAACTAGGGTAGTCTGTCCTGTCTACAGAAAATTCTTTTTTTTTTTTTCAAAAACCAATGTCAGCGGTTAGGGTTCTTCTTATAAGCGCACTTAAAACCCCCCTCCCCCCTAAACGTGACCCGGCGAGGAGTGAGTGCGAACATCCATCCATCCATTCACGTTTTAATTTATGCTATGGCAGGGGGGAGGGTATATCATTATAATAAATACTACGATATATATAAAACTGCGCGGCATACCCGTCACAACTTCTCACTCTTACAGTTGTCCCGGCTTGAATTAATTAATTATTTATTCATTCGAGGTGGATAATAACTTAAGGGAGGGGGGGTTTAGTGGGAAATATGAAGTGAAGGCTGATATAATAGTTAGGTAGGCAGGCAGGCAGGCATAGTGTGTAATAATATTGAAATATAAGGAGCTTTTTATATATATATATATATATCCTATTTGTGTGGTAGGAATAGGAATAGGAATACTCGGTGGGAGGTATGGTACAGTACTGTAATACGCTGGTGGTGCCTGGTGGGGTGGGGGGGGGGTTGGTACCATTCTATGCGGTAATACTGTTTTTTTTTTTTTTTTTCCCCACTATAATTATCATAATAATTATTATATTATATCCCCCACCTCTGAAAACCAAAAGATACCTGAAAGCAATAAACCCAATATCAAACCAATTTTACAGTACTGTACACACTAGTAAGTACTGTAGTTCCTAACCGGTTATATCATAATAATATTATTCAAAGTTGAGAAGAAAACCGGCACCCTACCCACCAAACCATGATAAAACTTTTACTCTTTTTTCTTTTTTCTATCATATCATACTCTACAAAACTTTTTTGAGAAATCCAAAAATATAACAAACAGCAAGCTTTCCCCCCAAGTGTCCGTCAGTCCGTCAGTCCGGAAAGTTATAGTTATCTATGTATCATATGGCGGGTCGGGAAAAAAAAAAAAAAAAAAAACCCCCCCCCCATAATAATATTATAACATTCTCACCATAGAATCACACCACCGTACAGTTACCCTTCATGAAAAAAAAAAATCTGGAAATCTGGGGGGGGGGTGGGGAGGCAAGTATCATATCCAAAAATTTCGCTTTCTTTCAATACCGGTAATCGGGTTTGAAATGACGAGCTTAATTGAAAACGAACCTTTTCCAAAGTACAAGTAATGTAAATGATGAGAATCCATGTCTAACCTAGCCCCTCACCATGTGAACCTCCCTCCCTCCCTCCCCGTGCTCCAACGGATCCGTGAGCGGAGCTGGCTTGGACTCTAAAGCCCATTAAGTGTGGGGGGGTGGGGGGGTTGCCTATAAGTGTAAAAGAATATACTGTAAATTGATATCAGGATAATATTAAATAAAATTGAAACTTCAATTCTCGCCATTTTTGTTAAACGGACCACCACCACAACTCCACTTTTTTGGTCCAAACCGCCAACTTGCTATTATTGTGGTTCCTTGTTGCGACTCACATTTTTGCCATTGAAAAAAAAACAAAAAAACAAAAAAAACAATGGTGACCATATGCGCCCTGGAGTTACGATATTATTGGTGGAGAGGGTGGGTTTTATGGGTAAGATTTCACGGGATTTCATGAAATAAACTTCGGCATCCATATTTTACACCCTTTTAATTGGATTTACTTCTCGATTTATTTGTGGGTATCAGGTCCCATGTGGCTCATTGGGTTGAATTGGCCAAGGGGTAGTCTACTACCGGTACTCTACACACTTCGATGCCGTGGCGAGGCGAATGCCGCTATGGCCCGGTGCGGATTGTCGTAGCTCATGAGAATGATAGTCTACTCGAGTAGCTGCACACCGATTGATGGATCGAATTGAGTGAGAATGGCGCGATAAAACTAGATCTACATCCCGTGAACGCACATGCCAGAACCCTCCCCCTCTTCTCTCCTGCAGATCTGGCGGGTCTAGGGCAAGGAATTGGCGTCAGAGCAAGTATCATGTGTGCCCAGCTTAGCTTAACATTCAATCTTTTTTCTTTCTCTCAACCACCCCTTCCCCAGGAAAGCTACTCGAGTACTAGCATCTGACAAGTCTTAACGAACACATTACCCCCCTTTCCCGCTTGGCAGCTTTTCATCTCGTTCGTTCCCATACCTCACATAATACCAACATACCCTACCCACCCTAGCAACAAATACGCCGACCCTCCAAAAAAATCCAAAATCCAAAAACCGAAACAAGACAAACAAAAAGCCAACTTTCCACGCAATGACGAGTAGCGCAACGTAGCGTACCCAAGTAGACAGAACAGGTGAGAGGACAAAAGCCAAGAAAAAAGGGAAAGAAAAAAGAAAAAGACAATCATGACTCGCGGCAAACGTTATGATGATAAAATCAGATAGCCTCCCAGTGTTGATTGGTGATGATGATGGCGATTGTGATGGTGAAGACAAAAAGAAGAAAAGAAGGGAAGGGAAAGGAAGGTGGTGGTGGTGGTGGTTATTACATATTGCGCCTGTGTAGAATGGGGCAAGGTGAGTGGGGTGGGGTTGGATGTGTTTATAAAAGGAAGCCAAGGAAGAGGAAGGGGGGCACACGGACAGACAATCGGACAGAAATATAGAGAGAACGAAATAACAGATACTGTGCTCCTCCTCCGTTTCCCATCCGCCCTTCGACTCGTCGGATATTATGTTACTCGTAACGAACCGCCAGAATGAAAAAAAGGCTCAACGGGTGGATGGGAAAAGTGAAAGAAATCGAAAGAGCATCAACTCAAACAAAAACCCCCTCCCCCATCCCATACCCCAACCTCCGATACTTCCTCGAAGCATAATACCTCCCTCTGCCTCTCCTCTCGGGCCCATTCATATCCCCCTCCTCCTCGTCCATAGCATCCTCCCAGCTAAGCACTTCCCTACCACTATTGCCCTCCGGGTACTCCTGATAGTAAGCGCGCCCCTTACACCTCTCAAACTCTATTAGCCCCCCAACGCACTTATCCGCGTTAGCAATGAAAAATTCTTCCCCGGTAGGCGCAAACTCGATTCCTCCAACCTCGCCCCAGAATTCCAATTGTTGCATAGAGTCCCAGGAAGTTGCATCCACGATCTGCACAATGTCGGCGGGTTCGGCCATTGCAAGGACTCTCTTGCCCCCGTATCCGAGCGGGGAGAAGCGCAGGGCTCTTACACCGGCCATTTTCGCAGGGAGTACCTTCAAGGTCTCATTCAGTTTTCTGGCATCCCAGATACGTACCGTTTCGTCCTGGTTCCCAGTGGCAATAGTGTGCCCGTCGTCGCTCCAGGCCGCAGCGAAACCGTAGTCTCTGTGTCCTGGGAGGACGAACTGTGTGCTCCCGCGCTCGGCGTCGCAGATGAGTACGTCTGTGTGATCCCCTACCACGACGCGCAAGCGCGAGTCTGGGCTCGTAACGCTACAGTTCACCGGCCAGTCATATTCATGTTGAGCATTGAAAGCTAGAGTCTCACAGTCAAGGACACGCACGTGGCAATCGTTTGATGAGAAGACAGCGTTTGGTGTATTGTTGTGTCTATTTCGGACAATCTGGACGTGGTTTGTTATGCCACTCTCATTCTTCGTCACAATCCCCGTGATGGGTTTCGCGGATGCCTGGGCAAAGAGCGGTTTCATAGCATATTCCCCATGAAAGCAGCCTGCGATCACTACACCAGACTGACCGGTACAAGCACTCAGCGTTGATATTCGGATTTGATTCCCGCTCCAGGAGTCCGGGTACGACAGATCCATCGTAGTCACCGTCGATCCTGTTAGCGGATTTGTCCGTAGAACCTTCGCATTACCAGCGTAGAAAACATCGCTTCTGGACACCACTCCCAGTAGGTTGCGCAGCTGGAAGTGTATCAGGCGAGGCTTCTGCTCCATGTCCATCCTTCGAAATTTATAAAATTGGCGATTTGCCGGTATACTAGGCTATTCATCCCAATCAGCATACCGGTATCGTGAATGAGGCCCAAAAAAACCAACGAGAGCGGAATGCAGGGTAAGACGGGTTTGTGGGGGCTATATGCAGAAGAGGATGTTCGATTAAAGTACCCGTATATCTGCTTCCAAGCCGAAACATTGCATCCGATGTCTACCGGAAGCACTCACTTGCCAAGTGAAGCCCCCCCGTAAAATCAAGAAGAGGAAAAAAAAAAGCAGAGCCTAGAAAGGGGGAAAAAAAAAGGAAAGAAAAAAAAAAGAACAGAGAGGACAAACGACTTACCGGTTGCTCAGGCTCAACATCCCTCTCGTTCCTATAGTTGATATATTCCTTCCGCCGAACACCCCTGGCGACATCGACTGTGATCCCTAGTTTCTGCCAGGGAATCGCCTGGATATCGCAACCATCCCTCTCAACATCTCGTCTCGTAATCTCTCTCGGTCGCGGCAGCTTCTTGACGTCTGCAGCAGCTACCGATAATTTCTGATAACGTGCCGGGTTCATCCTATACCGGTAGTAGGCGTGAAGACAAAACTTTGCAAAATCGTAGTTGTAGTTTTCAATGTCTTCAAGGGGCAGGTTTTGTTCAAACGTGTGATCAGTTACGCCCTCAATTTCTTCATTTTCAGTGAATGTCCCGCCGTCCAGAACGACGGGTGGAAGGGATAGGTATGTTGCGGAGAAATGGAGCGGGAATTCAATGGCAAAAGGGGTGGGTGAAGGGGAAAGGGAAGGAGGTGTGGGTGTGTAGTTTGCGAAGGGGTTAAAGCCATCATGAGCTATAGGAGGGTGAGGGGATGGAGGTGGTGAACGTAATGCGGGGGAGACTTCTCCAACACCAGCAGCCGCTGGAAACTCCCTTGACGCCGTCACAGGAGTGGCGAATAGCGAAGGAGGTACAGCCGCTGCTGCTGTTGGAGGAGTCCGGGGAGACTGAGATGGCATACTCTCGTTCCAGCCCGGAGTTTGGCTAGCTTCCGACTCCAAAGCTTCATCTTCCATCGTAGGCCCCTCCTGCTGTCCTTCAAAGCTCCTCGTAACCAGGATCTCGGACAGGGGATCCATCATAGACCCATGAACGCCAAAAGCCCCGGAGTGTACGTAATTGTCAGAGTAGATAGCGGCTAGCGACGACGAATGATCTTGCACAGAACCAAATTCCTCCAGCGGAGGGTCCAGCTGCATTAGAAAGACGGGATCGTTGTCCGAGGCTTCGTCGTCATTGGCGTTCTCAGATCCATTATCCGAAGAGCCTTCATGGGTGGACGGATCGGTTGACGAGGGAGAAGAAGAAAAGAAATCTAGGAAAGCGGCTCCTCCGCCAACAGGAGATGAAGGTCTGGTAACTAGGTTGCTCGGCGAGAAGTCCTCCTCGTCTTCATCAATGGGATTCGGCACATGTAGCGTTGGTGGCAAGGGTAGTGGCGAACGGGTAACCTCAATGGATTCCATATCGCTGTCGAATAGATCCACGTCAACACCTCCGTCAGAATCTTCCTCGCAATCCTCCTGATCCGGGGAGCTCTGGTTGTGTTCGGGGGGAGAAGACGGGTGTTTGTTCGCACCAGTTAAGACGTCCAGGTCCTCGGGAGTAATTGGGGCGCCGCCGAATTCGGTTTCAGAAGAAAAGTTGGAACTGGAGCTACTGCTGAAAGAATATCCGAAAGATGGAGCAGGGGATGGGCTACTCTTGTTCCAGCTACTCGGTATTGACTGGAGGGGAAGGCAACCTTGGTCAGCCACGGCAGTGGATGCAATACCCTGCTGTTGCGCAGAGACACCACTGCAATGGCGGCCATGGTGGTGGTGGTGATCATCGCTAGAAGCTGGAGCGTCCCGTGGAGAAGCGGCCGGCAGAGCTTCCGTTTCAGAAAGGGCTCGCCCAGTTGACAGGTCAATTTGTTGCCACTGCTGCTGTTGCTGCTGTTGCCGCAGATTCTGATGTTGATGCTGGTGATGGTCTTGATGGGAATTGGGATCGCAGTTGTGGCTTGGGGCTGCATATGATTGACTACTGCAGTAATCCATATGGAACGGGGATAGCGGGGGATTGGTGGAGGAGGGAGAGCTGGACCCTCCAAAGAACCGCTGAGACCTTTGGTTGACGAGCGAGGAAGCCAACCGATCCCGACCGCCGGAGATACCACTCCCACCCCCGCCACACCCCTCTTGGGACCCCCCGTCAAGATCCGACAAGGACATTTGTGGATCGGAAGCCATGGTACCGTCCGCTTTTGGAGAAGGAATGAGAGTGGGAGAGTGGTCGAGAACATGCGCAACTGGCCGAACAGGCGAGCGAGCTAACGAGGACGAGGGTGAGGAATTGGTCTGGTCGGGGCGTGCGGTGTGGGGAAGGCTACTGGCAGCGTTCCTACTCGCAGGATAGCCGTCGGTAGGGCCAATCACTTCCCCTTCGAATCGACTTTCCTGAACTTGTCCCTGTGGACTTTTTCTTCCGCCGCAACGACGGACGGCGGATCCTTGGCTATCGTGTTTGCAGCCGTTACTATTTTCAAATTTATCGAGATTTGACGGATTAGTGAGAGACATGCGATAGTTGGAAATTTGCTTTTTTTTTCCCTTTTTTTTTTCTTCCCTCCTTTCCCTTTCTCTGCACCTTCTCCCAATGTCCCTCTCTACTCGAGTATGTGACCCTTTTCTTTCTTTCTTTCTTTCTTTTTTTTTCCTATTTACCCTCCCCCTTTTCTTCCACTTTCCTATCTCTGTTATTTTCTTTTTTAGGGTTGTGTTAGGGACGCCCTCTTGCCATTGGGTTCGGTTGGATGGGATTGGATGGTTGGATAGCTACCGGTATTGTGGAGGGTCGGACGGAGGAGTGGAAAGGGTGAGCGTGAGTGTGAGTGTGAGGGGACGGAGGGGAAGTGGTGGGAGTTGTTTCGTAATTCCTGCAGAGAGGAGAGCAGCAAATTATTATTTTTCCCCATAATTATTATGGTAAGCAAACTGAGCAATAACTAACTATGTGTGAACCAAGGCGATACGCACGATGTTCGCAACTAGGCTCAGTGACGGTATCTACAACCAAGTACCATAATAATAATAATTATCAAACATAATATAAAATAACTAGTAAACCCTATCATAATTTCCATATTGAGCACCCTCCCCCCCCCCACTCCCCCGGAGATACAAATTCAGCAGGCATGCATCGAGGCATCGAGTATATATAACAAAAACCCGTTACAAAAAAACCACAACTATGAAAAAATAGACGATAATAGTAATAATAATAATAACAACAATAACAATAACAATGATTCCCCGAATTGGCCGAGGTGCAGGTTAGTACCGGTATTCTAGGTAGGTCGCCGGTAGAAGGTTGTTTATTATACGCTGTATGATAGTATGGCATGTTATGATATGGACACGTCGTGCATGGTGAGGGTCCAGATTGCTGTACTCGAGTACCGGTAGATGAAGGTGTGGTGGGGTGGAAGGAGGCTCTGGGATCGTGGTTGTTGGAGCTGTTGTATGATAAGTCTACCCGAGTACTGTACAGTACTCTACCTACACCTGCTAACCTATCATCACTGTGGGGAAAGTGTTTGGCTTGGCCGGTCTTGTTGACTGAGTGAGAGACAGCCCTTCTCACGTGGGCACCGGTACTGAATATGTAGGGAAACAATTGTTGTTCATCGCGGATTCATTGGGTGTGTGAGTGTGTGAGTGAGATGGGGGAGGGGGAGGTGTTTCCATCTGTCCATCCATCCAGTTCATCATGCATTTTGTGCCTCCACCTTTCATCCCCCCTTCCCCACTCCTTTCCGGGTCCACTTTTGTTCGTGTCTGTCTTGTCTTGCTCTCTCTCTCCCCACCTTGTTCGCTCGCTGGCTCTTCCTTATACCTGTTGTGGATCGTGGTAACCCCCCACCGTCATGATTGGGGGGAGAGAGAAAAAGGAATGGGGGGAGAGAGGTGATTTGGGAAGAAAAACATGTGTGAAGGAGGAAGAAGTAAGGTAAGCTCCGCGCAACAATATTCGTTATTATACATACCGCGGTTGTAATGCTACGCAATCCGATATCGGTACGGTATCAGGTATTAATTAAGTTATGCTTGCATTATTACAAACAATATTTCCCACACTTTTTTTTTAAAAAAAATTCTTCCGTCTCTAACTCCAGCATGTGTGTATGTATGTATGCATGTAGGTACTTGGTACGAGTATGTGCGAGTACCGGTATGTGATATATGTGTGGTGTGTGTGTGTGTACGGGTTAAAAATAGATTGCGGTACCCGTGTTCTATTGTCCAGGTGTGGGATTCAAGTGTCGTGGGGAAATAATGTACTCGAGTATGATACTGGTAGGTATGATATGATACGAGAGAGTGAGGGCTGGTGCGGTATTGGGAGGAGGAGGAGGAGGAGGAGGGTGAAGTTAAGGTTAGGTTTATCACCATACCGGTAATACCTCTCAAGTCTGACTAACAATGCCGGTAGTTGTGAGATTGACTTTATGATACTAACTGCTAACATCATGACCCACATCCCCCAAAGCCCGCCAACCCCCAACAACTCTCGACGACACCGCCGATCATAGGGGCATCCCTACACTAACCGGTACCCCGTAGTTGTGTGAAGTAAGATTCGTGGGTGGGGGAAATAATTCCGGCACTGAAAATATTTGAGAGGAACGATAGCACTGTAAACACCTTGAGAGTTGTTGACTCGCGGTGAGCAAGTTCCTCCCGTGGACCGAGAAGCACGGCGGTTTACACTTCACTTCGATGCGTAGGGGAATGCATTTTTTCACTTTCCCCCCTTCAACCGGTACCGGTACTTGTATCATGAGCTACGCTTACCTACCGTACACAATACAATACAGTGTCTACAACTGGCGTACCCCACCGTACGGCAGAACACGGTAGGCTACAGGCAGTAATTTCGAATGCCGTGCTCATTCATTTGTTCACAGATAGGTAGATAGGTGGGTGGAGCTTGGTGTTTATACCAGCTCGAGTCAACTGTATATATAGATACTATCGTACCGTACATATACTCGGTACAAGTACCTGGTAGAAAGTTAGTGGCCAGCAAAATAACCCCGTCTTGTGCGAAAACATCTCCTCTGGCACTTGTATACATACGTACTGTGCGAGCGCATACACACTGCTGCACGTACTCGCGCGGCCGAGTTGAAGTTGGACACCTAAGGTGACAATTTCCACACAAAGTGTCCAACTTCAACTCGGCCGCGCGAGTAGTATGGTATCAATAACTATAGTACAGTACTCGGGTACAGTGCACGTGCACCCACCTTACCATATCGGCAGTCTTTAATACTTTGATAAACGCTACCTCCGTTCCGAGATATCGGACTGTCTGTCTGTCTATATATGGCGCTGCTGCGGATGAGCGTCTAGACCCTCCATTCGCGCTTCCCCTCAGTAGTCTTCCTTTGAATATGGTACCGTGCCCGGGCATGAAACGCATCACATCGAACCAGCGCGATCCCTTTTTTTTTTTGGAAAGAGAATACTACAATAATTCTAATATACAAGTGAAAAAAAAAAGGGGGAGATAGCTTCGATAATAGAGCTCAAGCCCAGAGTGCCGGCAAGTGCGAATACTGGTACTATAGGGAGGAAAAACAAAAAGTAGCAGAATTCGGAACAAAAGCTAAGGGAGAAAAAATAAAAAGGAAAAGAAAAGATAATGTAAGGATAAACTTGAGCAAAAACATAACGCCTTATTTTCTGGGAAGAAGAGAGGAGGAAGAGGGAAGGGGGTTTATTTTTCATTTTTTATTTTTTTTGCCGTTTTCGTTGGGCCTTCGGAAGGTGGCTAGACTGGGCTGGGTTGACGAGTCATGTGCTCGCCGCAGGCCGGTGGAACGATGCGGTACTTGGGGAGCGGCTGGCGTTCTAAGGCTGGCAAGCAAAAACGAACAGTGGTAGCCGTCAAGAGAGAAGACAAAGTTGACACATGGGGGAGAAAAAAAAAGAAAAAGTGAAAAGTGAAACATTTGGTAGAAAAAGCAAAGTAGCAACTCACGAGAATAAAAAAGCAAGTAAAAAAAGCATGATAAACCTGTAAAAAAAAGTTGGGATCCCGGAAAATAAAACCCTCCCTCGCTATCCAAGTATGATACCGCACCGCTATCACCACTGCCGCCAATGGAAACCCGAATTTTTTCGTCCGCTGCGACAAGAGTAGCGAAGGAAAAAATAGTGAGAAGAAAAGGAAAATAATATAACAAGCAAGTCCGATCAACCACTGCCAATGTGATTTCTGGTAGACCGTCAGGTCAAGCACCTCCCATAACGACGTCCGTGGGCTGTCCATTCTTCTTAGCAACTTCCCATTCCGCTTTCTTCCTCTCGATCTCCTCCTGGGACATGCCCTGCATCCATGGAGCGTTGTTCAGGAAGTCGTGCCACTTATTAATCCGTTTCCCCGAAACAGCCTGCATCTTGCTCTCCCCAGCAAGCCGCTGGGACCTCCTCTGCACCATAAAGTCTTCAGTATTTTGCGCGAAGAACAAGCGGTATGTGTTCACGCATATTCGTATCTCCATGTTCTCTTCGTTGCAGAAGCCATCTGCTGCCGAGCTGCCAATCATCTCGCGAGGGGAGCCGTCTTCTGGGAGGTCGTCCTCCGAAGGCCTATTTCTTGCTAAGAATACTTTGTCACATCTTCCCAACGGAATGCCCTCTGTCGGTGCGCACATCATATATGTCTGGATATAGTAATTCCAGCGCTCGTCTTTATCGAGTTCGTTAGCAATCGTCATTTCGTTTCTTGGAACATATCGGATGGTCGCTTCCTTATTTTCCTCGTTCTGTTCAATTATTAGCGACAAATCGGCCGGGTGGAATACATATATTTTTCCTTACCCAGTCGATTCGATAAACACTATCTTCAGGCGCGAGCATCTTCTCGATACTCCTCCGATAACTAATCAGCTCCTGGTATTCACCACGTTCTTTGGTGAATTCTCTGCGCTCCCTATCACACTTGAACAGTCTGATGATATCGGCATTTCCGCCCTTGTCGGAACTCTTCTCTTTGGCGTCGTTCGGCACGATAACCTGGATAAACCTCAAAATGGCTAACAATAGCTTGTCGATGGTGTAAAGTTGCCACCCCTTCTGTACATAGACAGATCTAAGCCCTTCTTCGAACGTATTTGAGTCGAGTTCGGCTTCGATAAACTTCTCGCAGTGATCAAGGACTTGTGAATAGTAATTCGCGTTCGGGCTTGTATCACTGAAAAGCTCTTCCATTTTGGAGGAGCCAGGAACACTGCTGGAACCCAACAAGTGCAGGTCGTGAGCTGCCTTCTGCTGTCTTCGAATGGCAACATCGTTGCGAATTTCCTCTTCACAGGCCTTGATGTCTGACAGACGTTTGCAGAGTATCTGGAATGTGCGGAAGAAACAATAAATGGTTGTATTCGCATATAGGGTAAACAGAGTTCTCTTGACAGGAAGTGATGATTCATCAGCATGAGATACTGGAGTGCCGGGTTTCATATCTGGGAGGTGCTTTGTAGGCCTCGATATCCAATGCTGTTCTTCCTTGATCGGTCGATCCAGTGGTCCATCAAGTGCCATCTCAATGTCGCTATCATTCTGGTTCACCTCTGGAGTGGACTCCTTGCTTCCGCGAGAGGCAACACTCCCTTCCTTATCTTTCCTAGAGCTCTTTCCATTCTTGCCGGTACCGCGCTTGAGAACATCTTTGAGCAAGTCATCCTGTCTGCCGCGGCGCGCCGCTCGAGTTGAACCCTCTCCGGCCGCGGGCGACCCTTCGTCTCCGTCGTCGTCGGGTGACTTACGTGCGATGCTGTTGACAGTGTCCTCAACATCCCTTGAGTTCATACCGAAAAACAGCGGAATAAAGGACTTGATAAAATAGTCAATCTTCTCGCGGTCGTTGGCGCTAAAGGTGTTGCTATGCTCCAAAGAAACAGCTAAAAGACGGCTAGCATCAAGGATGATGCCAAAGTCTCCGAACGTGTACGTGAATTGATGTTCGGCTACAGGCGTTGTAGAGCTCTGGCGTCTGACATCCTGTGACTTGTACTTCGCCTGAATATCATTCAACAACGCTTTCGTACTGAAAGCTTTCTTATCGTTCGCCTTAACCGTGATGCCCTGGTGGTCCAAACTCTTCCAAAATACCTTGGCCGTTTGATCACGCCACACCCTTTGCCATTCCCTCTGGGCAGCCTTCCACTCCTCTTCTTTTGACTTAAGACGCTTTAATACAATCGGTACAGTTACAACAGGATTGTTGTGAAGCATTTCGATCACCTCCAGTCCCTTTTCCTTATCGTAGACCTTTTTGATGATACGCTGATATATCGTCTTACTTTGTCCGCCCAAACCGGGGGCTAAGCGGAAGTTCGCCTTCTCCTCTGGCGTCATATTCGCTATTCGCTGGGCAATCGGTTCAAGAAGCTGTATAGTCCTTGAATTGGCTTCGATATTGAAGTCATAGTCGTGACGCTCTTCCTCAATTCTGTGAAGAATGTCTTCGTACTGATTCTTTTTATGCGCAACAAACCCAGAATCCTCCGAAGCCCATGTCGGGTGAGAAGCCCACTGATCATTCAGGACTTCCCAACACATCTCGTCCCTACCACTGCAAGGTTTTTGAGCTTCCTAGATGTTGAAATGTATTTAGCTAGATAAATTTTACAAGTGGGGAGTGCAAAGCACTTACCAGTTTCGGCAACAATCTATAACTGGGGCCAAGCCCACGACAAAGATTCAACCTAACCTTATTGACTGTGCTGGGAGCGTTGTCGATTAAGTCATCCGCTTTCCCATCGTAGCCAACAAATCTCTTAAACCAGTCCATAAGCTCCTTGTTGCCACTGATGAAATTAGATACCTTATCGACAAGCATATCTTTCGCAATTAGGTCATGGGAAAAAAGATTTAGGAGCTTGAGAAACTCATTGTACGTTTGCTTGTTTCCAATGAATTTCTTAACGCGATCGAAGAACGCAAGCTCCTCAGTGGTCGCCATGGGCTGTGGTTGCGGTCCAAGGGGTTCGGGGTGGAAAGGAATTAATGTCGGCGAGACGGCGACAAGCTGCTCAGCAACAGATGGTTTGGCAGGGTGGCCGACCTTATGTCTCTGCCAAATGGTGTTAATCCTTGCCAAATCCCGAAATTACCATAGAATAGCCGTATCAGTATCACATACCTTGTTACCTCTTGGTGCGTTTGAGGTGCCATTCGCACTGTTATTTTCGGCCTTAGGTTCCTGGACAGTGCTAAGTCCTTGGGCACCGCGCTTCTTCTTGTTCTCCTTCCCAACGCTGGGAGGAGGCGGAAAATTTCCCACCGGAGGTAGCCTTGATGCACTAGGCGCCCCCCCAGGCCCAGGAGGCCCATTCGGTCCTATATGCCCAGTATGACCAGCTGCCTCATCAGCAGCAGCTTTCGCTGCCGCTGCCGCACGAGCCTGAGCAGCGGATTCGGGAAGAAACTGCTTAAAGTCTTCTAAGAGGTCCGGCGCAGAGTGGAACAATTGGGTAACCTGAGAATAGACGTCTTGGATGGGTTTTGACTCCCGTTGGTAAGTCTGAAGAATTTCCAGAAAGTTCTTATAGATTTCTGGCTGTTGCGCGAATCGATTCTGGAAGCAAACAGTGAGAAAAACTGATATACAAGATTGATTGGCCGTCTCCACATACCTTGATCTTATTAACATAGCTGATCGCGTGGTTGAACTCGACTGGGCCTTTTCCAGACTTAGGGTCATTAACTCCAGCTGTAGGGGTTCCAGGACCCCCAACAACGAGCCCAACGGGTCCTTTCACACCGGAACCATTGGTATGAGCTGCAGCGGATTGCAACTGGTTTACTCCCTGTTGTACACTAGCCTGATGCTGGGCTTGTTGTTGCTGCGCCACTTGAGCTTGCACGAGCTGTTGTTGGTGCAACTGATGGGCAGACAGAGGCTCTGACTGCTGTTGGGGGGGGTGAGACTGCTGCGCTCCACCCGCCCCGCCTTGGGGGCCGTATAACCCATGCGCATATGGCGTGTCCCATCTACTGACCTGTTGTCCATAGAATATTGAGTGCTGACCTTGTCCAGGACCGTTGGCACTACTTACAGCAACACCCAATGGGGCAGTGTTCAACTGCATTCCACTCCTATCACCTCCAATTGATACCTCGCCACCCGAAGCAGCGTGGTGAATTCCCGAGGGAGTCGTGACTGTAATTTTGGTATCCCGTGGATCCTGAGAGCACTCGATCCTGTATCCGGGGGGAAGGAAGGTATTAAATCCCTGGATCAGGCTCGGATGACCGCTGAAGAGTGTCGAAACTCTGTCTATAACCCCAGGTGTGTCGATCCTAGAACCCATGTAAGACATTCAAGTTTAGTTTCGGTCCTCACTTTCACAATAAAAGGCTTAAAACTTACGTCTGACTCTTGAAGTCCTTCATGATATCCAGAAATTTGTTATAAACATCCGGTTGATCTTGGAACTGAAACTTTACTTGATCCAAGTAGGATAAGGCATCCTTTACATTCAAATGACCATGAGCACCCTGAAAACCCAAAGAAGAAGAAGCTCTGCGACTGTCGAAATCTCGCTCCGCAGTGGAAGGCAAGATATCAAAGGGAAGGGGGCGGGAAGGAGGAGCGGTTGGTAGGGGGCCTCCTACATTTAAAATGGGGCCCCCAGGCCCACTGCCGGGTCCGGCTGCGGATGGGGGCATCGAGGCCGCGGCCTGCTGAGCTTGGCTCTGGGCTTGACTTACAGAGTTGCTGCCCGGTTGGTGCTGGGGGGGGCGAGAATCGGCTTGCTGGGGGTGCCCGACAGCCAAACTAGACATTGGATGGTGGACGGTCCCCATAGGCCCTTGTTGTTGCTGCTGTTGGGGCTGTTGCTGGGATGGATGGGGTCCCTGTGTAGATACGTGTGGCATCTGGGTTTGGCCAGTGGCTGGATTGGTTTGCATAATACCTGGGGGCTGTTGGGGGCCTGCACCCTGTAAACCAGGTCGTTGAGATTGGGCCATACCTTGTTGGGCCGGCTGAGTAGGACCGGGTGGAGGACCTTGAGGAGCCTCACGTTGTTGTGGGGGGCCAGTGCTGCCTCCGGGAACAGGAGGGGAGGGACCGTGTGGGGATGCGCCGGGAACTGGCTGCATTCCAGGCAGGGGATATGACTGGTGCGGGGCGGAGAGCGTGGGGGGAGGGAGTGGTTGAGAGGGTGGGTGGTAAAAGGCAGCTAATGCATAGAAATCAGAACTGAAATTCTTGATCACGCGGGTCGAAAATTTATTGTTTCCAACTTTCATCAACTTACATGAAGACGGGTTTAAGGGCGGCGGAGGTAGGACTGGACCACCCTGGGCCTGCTGTCCTGGACCGTTCCTGCAGTTTGTGCACGTCAGCGGCTCTTGCCGGGAAAATGTCTTCATCTGTATCAGGTTAAGGAGGAACTCACTGATATGGCGGTAACGGCCTATGCTGCTGCAACGGAGGAGGTCCCTGAGGCCCGTTGCTGGGTGATTGCTTCTGTTGATCTAGGGGATGGGAAGACATGATGGGAAAACCCTGTGATAATTACTGTACTTGACCGTGGAGAAACTTTGTCTTCGCGGAAAGTTAGCCAGGAAACGGGGAGGGTATCTTGAATGATACAAACAAATTCAGCGAGGCCAGATAAACCGCGCAAAATGAGCGCACCTCTTGAATAGAAAAATAGACAAGAGATGGGTGAACGGACAGGAATCCCTTTCGCGTTCCCGGGGGAATCTCCCTAGCAAACACCGCAAACCTAGGAAAAGCGCGATACTGATTCGACTTAGGAAGAAGTAGCGAGTCGCTCACTAAGAATGGTTTGGGGGAGAGGAAGGATATTGAGTGTTTTGAAGGTTTGGTGGAAGGTGGGATGATGATGGGAAGGTGAAGACAGGGTGTTGGGGGGGTGGGAAAGTAAACGGGCCACCTCTTCCCTCTTCTCTAGGGCGCAATGTGTTTTTGCGCCTAGTGCATGCGTGAAAAGTCCGCGAGCCGAACACGGCTAGCGCGCCAAGCCAGATATATCCAAGCCGCACAAATTGCCCTGCGAGTGGCCGGACAATAGAATTATCCTTGCCAATAGCCCAATCAACACGGATCGGGCCCCTCTTATTCCTAACGGTTCGCCGACTTTTTTACGGGCAATCGAGCTCGGTCCCGCAGCGATGCGCCGCTGGAAGTCTCCGTGCTTCGGTATCAACGACTGGTATTTCAACAATCCCAATTTGTTGCAACTTCAACCATAGTGCCGTATTTGATCAGGAGGGTACATATCTGGAAGTATTTCCCAACGTCTAACTTATGGGGTACCTTAGACCTTTTTTCTGTTTTTAATAAACATTAGCCATATCCTTACTATCCACCTGCCACCATCACTCCCGGCTAGGGGGGCTGGTAACACAACGATTTTCGCTTCATACTCAATCACTCGAACTCCTCTATCCTAAAGTGATACCTTCGAGATCTCAGGTATCCGTTCGTTTCGACCAACTAAGCCCAGCGCATATCTCCCGGGACGCAAGATCGGGCGGCGACATTGACCCCCTATATGAAAGCATGGCTAATTGAGCTACCAGTATCAAAAGTTCACTTACCCGTTGTACCTATAGTGATCCCCATGGAAGTACCCTTCATCGCTCCTTGCGCGGGAGACTGCGGGACACCAGAAAAATTGGAGAAACACTCAAAACATATGCGGTGATAGGGGTCTTAGTTGTCCGGGCTTTGTGGTAGTATAGTCCTGGTAATGTCGAGAGTAGGAGAGGCCCAAATGGCTCTATATCTTAGTACGAAGGGCTTATAATTTACGGAAAAGTAGCTCTCTTACTCACTCCGGATACCGTTGTAAATTGATTACCCGTTCCGGAATCTTATTCACACACAACGTAACAGGAACCATGTTTGTACCTTGTCACAGCACAATAGCAAGCCTTTTCGGACGAATAAAAAATAGACATGTCCTGACTTACATGCCTCCTGCCTCATCGACTTGCCTCATCATAGTGGAATGGTATGTGCACGCTCAATTATCGATACGCTTTACAAACGAGGTTTCGAGAAGGAAACAAACAAAAAACTCGATAGTCATGATAATAGTACACCCTCAAGTGTTCCCATACGACAAAAAGACGGAAACGTTAATCGTCCGAGGAGAGAGACAGAACAAGAAATATACCCATACTGTGAACCAACGCCAAATGGATGAACAAAGAAATAGCAAAGGTAGAGAGAGCAGAAAAGGAAAAAAAAAAATCTAATTTACTCCCCTAGGACCGTGATCCCGGTCTCCTCTTTAACATCGTAGCTTCTTGGGAACTTTCTATCAGCTGCCCAGAGCTTTAGTATATCGGTTAGGTAATTTAGCTTTTCTCTAATACCGAAATCTAATAGCGTCTTATTCTTTGAGATGAAGACTTCGTTGTGGGTATCTTCAAGGGACATAACAATGAGTTCGTGTGCCTTGGTAATCATACGGATTGTTCGACCACCAGAGGAGACGATGAGCTTCGTATGATCAATAAAGTTCAACTAGGTGTCAAAAAGTTAGCGAGAGGTAAACGTTAGCTACTGGAGCAGCAAACCTGGAAGGATCCGTCAGAGAAGCGAAAGAGTGCACATCTCTTCAGCCTTGTATAATGGGTAACGAATAACATTCCAGGATCGTCACTACCACCAACTGTTGGCTCCCTGATTACGGAGTCTCTTTCCACACACCATTGCTCAACGGTCTCTAAGTCTGACTTCATGTAGTTTTTGAATCTCTTCCACATCTGCATCTTCCTGGCAAGTCCTTTGCTGGTCCTCTTCTTCTCGTTGAGGACCTCCATCTTTGTCTGAAGCCTTCGATATACAGTATCCTGCGAAGAATCGCTGACGTATGACTGAGTAATGAACTCGACCCTTTCACCACTGATACTATCTACTACGAACGAGGTATTATCATTGAACATCGCCGTGCAAGTACCGTCTGTGAGAATGTATGCCACCCCATACTTATTGGTGTAATCTACCCATTTTGTGATAAAAACATGCTTATTGGATTCACCTCTGTGAGAGGACTTCACTGCTGCGATGGTAGCAGCTGGTGTCGGAGATAGAGTGTAAAGTCTCGAGCTGGAAAATGCCTCAAGGTTGTTAATGAAAGATCTTAATGATGAGAGCACTGTGGATGTGGTGGTTGAACGAATAGGGACACCAATCTTGGAACTCAAGTTAGGACCAAACGGAATGATCGGGCCTTCGGAAGGTTGCGAAGAAGGGTGCGAAGAAGGCTGTGAAGAGGACCGCACTGAGGCTAGAGGCTCCTGCGACGACGGCGGAAGTTCGTATTGGGACTTGGTTGATGAAGTAGAAATTGGCCGTGATGGTCGGCTCTGCAGCCTTCCCTGAGGTTTGGGTGCCATCACAGTAGATGGTGCCCTTACAGATTGCTCATTGGCTTCCAATTGACCCGCAGCTCTCAACTCCGCAGCATGTGACTTCACAGCTTGGCTGCGGGGAGGAAACACACTCTTCCTGGCAGCTGGGGAGGTAACAACAGTGCTTCTTCGTATGGGTTGTGCTTTTAGACGTTGAACGGCTGGCTTTGCTACCAGTTTCTCCTCTTCCTGATCTTCGAAGCCATCATCGGATTCTTCTTCCGCTTCAGTGACCTTGGTCACTTGTGAAGCGGGTAGTCCCGGTGCTTGTCTCGCTGGCATTAGCCCAGCACCGATAAGTCCAGTCCCTCTCGTCGGGCCCCACAATTTGGATGCCTTTCCCTTTAGTGCATTGGCGCCCCGCATTCTAGCATGGCTATCTCGTGGACTTAAAGTTTCTGGTAGAATATAAACATCTGCTTCCTTCTGTTTCCTCATCTCATCTTCGAGCTTTATTTTCACTGTTTGCTTTTCAACTGCAAACTGCAGGTTTTCATCATCGGCAGACAACGCTGATGTCGGCCTGGAAGGTAGAAGACTTAGAAGCTCCATACTCTCGCCTGCGTGATCTCCAACTGCACTGACCGGCCTTCCATCTGAACGGATACCAATACCGCATTCGCGAGCAACCTCTTCGTAGTTCTTTATCCAATCCTGCCTGTTTGTGCTAACAGCTCCTACGCCTTGTCCACTAGTACCTCTCCAGACTGGTGGTTGCTTGCCAGCGTTGACTGGAATCGATCTCGGAAAAAAACCGGACTTGAAGAAATAATGGTCGGCAATATCGTCCAGTGTAGGCCTAGCGTCCGGGTCATGATTGAGAATTGAGTGAACTAGGTGCTTTGCTGCTGAACTAACGGGTACCTCCTCGGGCCAACTAAAGGTATTATGGCGAATTTTTCTACTTGCTGTCAGTGACACGGCCTCCTTTTTTATTCTGGTCTAGGCCGGGCACGTACTGATAGATAACATTTACATCACCAGCTTGGAAAGGAGGCTTCCCGACGAGCATAGCATACCTGTGCACGGTTAGCAATGTTTGGGGATCCCTTGGAGGAAACCCACATAATAACACCAACTCCCCAGAGGTCAACCTCGAAGCTATGTCCTTGCCCTTCCTTTCCACTGCCAAACAAAACCTCTGGAGCAATGTAATTTGGTGTCCCGCATATTGTCCTCTTGCGATCGTTTTCGTTGATAAGCAAAGCTGCAAGTCCAAAGTCACCGATTTTGACGTTCATGTCTGCGTCTAAAAATATATTCCCGAGTTTAAGATCGCGATGGATAACTTTCTTTCCATGCATATATTTCAATGCACCTAAGAGTTGCAATAAGAAGAATCTTGTTTCAGGTTCAGTAAATCGCTTACGGGCTCGCAACATATCCATTAATGACTTATTTGGACATAGTTCCAAAATCATGTAGATGTTGTCACTATCTTCGAAACACTCGACAAACTTGACGACATTTGGGTGGATCATTGTCTTATGAACTTGAATCTCACCGAAGAACTATCGATCGTTAATAAACATTTTCTAATAGGGGAAATATGAATGGACCTTGGCCTTCATTCTCTGGTTTTGCAGACTTTTCTTCGCGACAGTCTTTGCTGCGAATAGTTCACCTTCCTTATTCTGGACCAGAAAACACCTTGCGAACCCGCCCTCACCAAGCTGTCTTCCACGATCATACTCCGCCCGTCCTCTCGTATCCTGAAGAACCTGTGGTGGTGTGGCACACAATAACTTTTTCTTTCGGTCTTTCGCTGCAACTCTAGGTGTTTTCGGGTCGCCCGATGGTTTCCGGTTTGTAGTGCTGGAGGGAGGTGGTGGAGGCCCTGAAGCAACAGTCGGTGCAGTTTTCAGGGGAGCAACAAGTTGGTAGTCGGACTGCTTTCGTAGGGGAGATGGATTGGTGGCTCTCGCCGATCGTTTCCTAGCCAGAGGCCGGGTAGGGAGATTTGGGTCCATTGAAGATAGTGCCGATTTTTGCAAAGCAGCCATTTGGGTTCACAAGTGCTTAGGTGTACTTGTGATTTCAAATGTGGATGAAGCACGAGAGAGTAAAAGAAAAAAAACACGAGGGCGATGGAGGAGATAGGAAGTTACCCACTCACTCTAGAATCAAGTTCGGACAGAATCCGAAACACAGAGTGATCTAGGACAAGATCTGGTTGATTGCGGTTGAAAATGTTAGGGGTCAAGAAGCGAAGAAGGAGATGTGGAGACGAAATCAAAGAAACTTTAGAATCTAGACCGCCCGACTGTTGCTTTTTGCCACAACACCCCGTTGCTAGGGCAACAAAACAACCACAGAGTATCTTGGCGCTAAGTCAGTCATTGGCAGAGCAGTAACCTCAACCGCAGTGATTAAGCGAGTTACTGTGTCTTGACTCTGATGACAGCGAGAGGACAAAGCCAGGCCGGGAAAGAGAACACAGCTGATAGACAAGCTTCACTCGCTCGCGAGAAAGGCAGGCAATCGACGCCTTCGCACAAACCCAAGCAGTGGGGTTGCTAGGTTTGTGATCGCAAGTCTTCAATCAAACGGGTTCGCACTGGCACAAACAGAGAAGAGCAAAAGAAGAAAGAGAGAAGACGGTTAACCAACACTGCGGTCCCTTATTGAGGGTGTTTGTCTCCCCGCCGTAAAAGTAGCACAATCAACAATGGAAATTAAGGGGGGTTGGAAGCCCCCTTATATAATTATAGGACGGTCATCTCCACAAACACTCTGCGGGGCCGCCGCCTCTACCGGCCCTGTGGAAACCTGACTAAACTGACTGGACTCAAGACACACAATTGAGGTCATTGCGCAGGGAAACATAGCCGCATTTCTGTCCCCACAATACCGTATTTTCGACCGGCCTTTGAGTTGGACGGATCATGCTACCCTTCCTCGCGCTTGGCGTGTTGGAAAAGGAGGGCTAGTGTCTTCATTTGGCTGTGCTAGATCAAGGAGACTTTAGGAGGATGTGGTTTTCGGCCTTCATAGTTGATGGAGGTGAAAGAATTGCTTGGTTCAAGAGTCATTTATGATGATGGCCGGATGTGTAGAGGTTTGCGTTCTCTATTTAAGGTTGCTAGCTGACAGCTCTTTAAATATGATAAGAGAAAACTTCCACAAACGTAACCCTATACATCCGTCTATGCCCTAGTGCTCAGCCGCACACATTTTGATTTCTGTGCTCCCCCATATCGTCGCTCCCGCAGCGCTTCTAATGCTACAGTGTTCCACTACTGGGGTTATCGTGCCATCAGGAGTCCCATTGGGTTAACGCGGAAGCAGGAGCATGACTTTCGGGCTTGCAGTTCCCCTTTGGGGCCACTATCTTTCCTCGGGCGGCTAGGGCTGCCCGGCATTGCCAGATAATCATGGTCATAGTAAGAACAATGGCTCATCCATTCCGTGGTAAAGTAAAGCATTCATACCTGGAGGTCATAAGCAAATTGGCTGCTCATCTCAAGTTGCTTATTGCTATGAGTTAACACCATTACTATTCTGCGTGTGCACTAGAGGTCAAAAACCTGATGCGACGGAGGAGGACAACATCACACCCCTTTTGTGTTTTTCTATATCATGCATTATAGTCATCTGGTCGTATAATCACCAACCAATACCGTGCAAAAAGGGGCACTGTGAGGTCCAGTAAGGCCGAGCTTCCACGTAATCGGTGAATAGATCGGTGTTGGGCCCAACGTTCTCCTAAATGTCCCATTCCCTAGTTCCCTTGCCCTCGGTTCTTATACTTAGATTTTAAATTCTTAGGTTTCCTTTAAGTGATTTTTAATAACTATTACTGCAGTAGCTTAGCTAGCAGCCTCTACTAAGTTAAATTCTGGCTGCTTTACAGCACTATCTGGTATTACATTGTATTTACATTATATTGTACAGTATCCCGAGCTGTTTAGGCTCACCATTCGGTCCCAATCCATCAGCGAGTGACAAAGTGTGATTATTTATAGAATCTTCTTCGTAGGTGGAGAACCAACCAACTGCTTACAGTACAAGGCAAGAAAGCTGAGGGGAAGGCTCTGCCTGGGTGGAGGTAAACCGGATAACTTCCCGCCCATTAATCATAGTGTAGTGGCCTCGGGAATGAAAGCCATGATAAAGCCAAGGCACCCTAGAACGGATTGGGGGGAGAGTCTGTAGAAATAGGGGTGTGGTTGTTCGGTTGATCCTGACCTACCGTACAGCATTTTCCTCTCTAATATCACCGCAAGCTCTTTGAGTCTAGGCCTTTTCCTGGGGGCTGTTCCGTAAATTACGGGCAACTAACTGACTAGTAAACTCACATTACGTGGCCCATCTCTGCTGGCACGTCCGATGACTTTCAAGCAAACAACACCTTCACCCTCACCCCCACCCTCACCTTCACCTTCACCTTTACCTTCACCTTCACCTTCACCTTCACCTTCACCTTCACCTCCACCTCCACCTCCACCTTCACCTTCACCTTCGCCTTCGCCTTCGCCTTCGCCTTCGCCTTCACCTTCTCCCCCCTCCTCTTCTCTACACTTCCCTGGGTAACCGCTCAAATTACCTCCACCACCCGCCTCTATCCTCATACACCATACTTTCCCCTTCTCACAAGCATTTATTGTTTGATCGATAATTGCCATTGTGTGTCCAATCATGTCGGCCCGACCCTCTGCTTGCGGAGCCCCTAAAATGCGCCCCGATAAGATAGTTTACCGTTATAACTGTCATACCTGTAAAGTCCATTTCTCTTCCAGCTCTAAGCATGGTGACCACCATCTTGCATTTCACCGCCCATTAACCTGTACCTACCTACCAAGCCCTCCTTCATTTTCCCGCTATACAATGAGCCAACAACCCGATGTGTTTGCAGAGATAGTCTCAAACGATCCTCTTAAGCCTATCTTGCACTGCATAGAAATAGGCTGTGCATGCCCGCGCTTTGAGTTTTCCTCTGATGAGCAGAGCTCCGAAGCTTGTACCAAGAGGGGAGCAAAACCAAATCTTGATGGTGCTGCCGGAAGCACTTTGACTGGAGAGGAGCTCGACGAAGACTTCGAAATAGAGCCAACAGAGGTTAAACTTGTTGCGAAGTCTGGAAAAGATGAACACTCCATGAAGAAGCGTTTTAATAAAGGAAAATTTGGGCTTAAGCAGAAACTTCGTGATGAGGCTGCTGGTAGAGACCTAGAGTTTTTTAGGGCCTATGAGGCTGCAGATCGGGATATCTTTGGGCAAGAACGGTTTGAGGAGCTAGAAGATAAGTCCGACGCTAGACCAGATCCGAAGCAGGGTGTGAGGGATGAAGCCAAGGGGGAAAAAAATAAGGTAAAACCACTCTCACCTGAGGAGGAAAAGGCGAGACTCGATTCTTGGAAACATGAAGTTGGTCTTAAGGATCTCCAGAAAGAGAAAAGGAAACAGGACGAAGAGCTTCAGAATGCGATAGACTCGCTCATATTTGACACGATCTTTGACCTTGAAGAAAAGGAGCAAGAAAGGAAGAGAGAGTTAAAAGCTAGGAAGGAGAATAGCAGAATTCACTTCGACGACATAATTGAGGATATCGCTCTAGATCATGAGCAAAAAGTTGCAGAGAGCGAGAGACAAGATCTTAGGAGAACATTGGGGAAAAAAATGACCCAGGCTTTCGGGAGGGAACGAGATGAAGATATGATGGATGAAATTGCCTTTGATCATCTGCAAGGTGTTGCCGAGAAATCACAAGAGCAGGACCGGAAGAGAGAGGGCAAGAGGCAAGAGAGGGATCGGAACAGGACCACGTTCGATGAAACGGTAGATAATGCTGCCTTAGACCATCTTCAGGCCCTCGAGGAAAGGACCCAGGAGCGCTTTCGGAGGGCCTTGGGAGTAAGAGAAACCCGAGGACTGGCTGCTCAACACTGGGAAGGTGCGGCTGAGACGGACATACTGGATTATTTCCAGGATATTGGTGAAGGAGAGAGAGAGATGGAGAGAGGAGCACTGGGGAGAAAACAAACCCGAAGACTAGCAAGAGTGAAGGCAGAGAATGAGATCGAAGAAGCAGTGGTGGGCCACTTGCAGGAAGTCGCCGAACGTGCCGAAGAATACACGAGGCGCCGCGATGAGAGGCGCCAAACTGGAAGTATTGCTATGGGTTCGGTAGGTGCTGCGATTGGTGGCGCGATCGGGAACCTCCCGCTGGGATCTGAGAATCTGAAAGAGTTGAGAGTCGGGAATTCAACTTTATCCGAGACCGAAAAAGCTGATACTGAGAAACGATCAGAAGCATTCTTGCTGAGGTTTCAAGGTCAGACAGGCATTCCGGGAGCTAGTAGAGACCGTTTTGCCACTCAAACTGTACAAGGGCAGGCTCGAAAGTCGCTCACAAACGTCAATCCTGTTCTACACTCTTCTGGCAAGCGAAAATGTGCTGACGAGGAAGCTCTGGCCCAACCGGAGTACGCCATGGAGGGCTCTGCTTCTGTCACGGAATCCTCCGGGGTGACCCGTAGAAGAAAGAGGCCCAAAAACTCTAAGCAGATGGAATACGATGCGATGGTGGACGAAATGGTTAAGAAGTTTGAAGCAAGTAAGCGTAGTGGGAAGAACCCTAATGTAAGTATCTCTCACCTTCCCTGATTTCTATTTGTTTCAGCTCGAAAGTCGTCGTTGGGGGCTCTGGCCGAATAATGACTGATCGGCATAGGCAATATGATCCACAGCTTGTGGCCCATCGCCTCAGGGAACAAAAATAAAAAAGAGAGGGGTATGAGGGGATGAGGCGGGTGTCATTTAAGTGTGTGAATTCATGTTGTGAACTTGTGATGAGTTCATACGGTTTTGAATCTTATTTTGAGAGGATACATTTTATTTTCCTCTTTCTATAAACTTGCATTTTTGTTCTGCTGCTGTCTCAATTTATTCTGTCCGTCTACTTTCTTCTGGGTGCTAAATTGGGAATTGTATTTTGCTCAGTCTCTGAAAAAGGATTTCAAGCTGTGCTCATCCTGAGACGTTCAGGGGTGTCCTGGTGTCTATTTCTGCGGAGCGGTGAGGAAAATAATAAAACATCAGTAGATGGGCTCAGGTTCTAAATAGATTTGTGAATTGGGGAATTCAGATATCATAACCTCCCATATTAAAAGATCTTCAATCGCAATAGGTTGGTGTGCGAGTGATAGATAATGATCCGGTGCTAGAACTATTCTCGTCGCTACCGGTACTGTCCTAAGTTGTGCTTCGGCTTTGTGGGATGAGACGGGTTAGGAGCAAAGGCCCACTTCTAGCCATTGCTTTTATCGCCACTACTCATACCAAGGTTGTGGCATGCTGCCACAACCCCCGGGCTCGGAGGCTCACAACTGGGGGCACTCTAAAGAGTGCCTGACAGCTCGACACAATATTGCGGCTCAACACAACATTGTGGCTCACTATACGAAATCCACTTCTTCCAGTCGTCCCGTCCGTCCAAGATGGGGTGAGGACGACGAAGGATGAGACTGTCTCGTCCTTGGACAGAGACGGACGGCCTTGGCACCACCCTGGACTGGACGGACGGCTGTCGATGGCTGCCAACCACTGTCCGCGCCCTTGCTTATCCTAATATGTACTAGTACACCCTTCTCCCCCCCCTCCTTTTTTTTTTATTCTAGGTATACAGTGTGCTCCACACATCAGCAAAAATAAACCCTTGTGTTCTGAGCACTGTGGGCATCAGATGCACAGAACACCAGAATGTGAATTGCGATTCAGGGCATGAGGTAATATAGCAACCATGCCCAGAACGTGCTTATTCAAGTACTGGATGTATAGGATGCAACCAGATGTAGCAACCAAATCAACAGGAAACACATGACGCAACCAGATGTAGCAATGAAATGTTAGGTACGTATCCAGACATAGTAACCAAATGCGCAGGTGGACCTGGGATACAACCAGATATAGCAACCAAATCTCAGAGATGTATCCTGATGTTGTACTAGTATCTGAAGCCTAAGGTATCTGTGTCTACTAAATTACCACATTCATGGGATACAAGAGTGTAACTCACACTGCTGACCTAGGTCACAGTTGGAAATTTACAAAATCTGTCCACAAAAATTGTCTTTATTATGGTACAAGTATCTTACAAAAGCTAATATACAAAAACAGTGAGTACTAGACTAGTAAAAGACATAACAGGCTGTAGCTCCATGGTTATTAGCATTGAGTAGATGTTTTTTGGACTGTTGGAAAGCTGGCATCGAGTAGACCTAGGAGCAAAAGTATCAGAAGCCGTATCAAAAGAGCTTTGAAGAAATCTGATATCAAAGTCAGTACTTAGCTAAAGCCTCACCAGGAAATACTACTTTCATAACAGATGGTAACTCAATGGTTATTGGCATTGAGTAGACGTTCTTTAGACAGTTGGAAGGCTGTTGTCAAGTAGATCTAAGAGCTAAAGTATTAGAAGCTGCATCACTATTAGGCAGATGCCAAACTCTAGTAGAACAGAGTAATGTAGGCTAAAATCTTTTGATTGGAGAATCTGTTGAGGAAGGCTCATCTCGATAAAATAGGTAAAGTAAAGATTCCAAATGTTAAACAATATTATATTGATAAGATATCTTCTCAGTTGCTTGATGATGTCTGTAAAGCTCAGGAGGCACTTTGATATTTATATCCCGCATCTGAGTGTTCGTGGACTACTTCTAACTACTATGCCTCTGAAGTACCACTCTGGTTTTAATATGTAAACATCCAGAATCTTATAAGTGCGAACACCATTTGACCCTGAAACTTCTCACATCCTTTTACGGTTATGGAATCATATTCTTCAGTTGAGATGACTGCGCTATTTGTTTTACCAAACAGCAGTGCTCAACTTAGTTTTCTGCATAGACTATTATGTTACTCTAGTTTTGTTGACTATCATTCTAGTAGTCTCTGTGGTCACAAAGTGATCAGTTTCATGCTGGGCCACCCTGTGCCAATTGCAAGTCCAAGCCCGACATGTCAGCGTCTTAAGGGTCTTCAACTTATCTAGGTCTTCCTGTCTGAGTATGCTTCCCCTTGGTCTGCCTGCCTCTGTAGAGGAGTCATATTACTAGGACCAACCAACCTACAGCTGATTTCAGAAGGGTATGGGTGGATTTGGTATGTTCTCAATAGTCTCCACTACTGGGACATCCTCTTGGAGTATTCACTGAAGACGTCCCATCACCTTCAGCCTATAATTAGGAAGCCTAACTTTGAGGCGTACTTTCTCAATTCACCTTCCACTGACTTCTTCCATTCTACTTCCCAGATGTCGCCAAAGGGCCCCTCTCATGTTACCTGTGAACAGTATGTGGACGGACAGATGGCGGTGATGTATGTGGTGTTATGATGTAGGCTTCATTGATGTGACATTTTAGTTATGGGACGCAATTCTCGAAATCTCACTAATGACATGCAGGCCCTACAAGGTGGCTGGAGGGGAGTATTGGCTCCAGTAAATTGAGGGTCTGTGTGCAGTTACTCTACCATGAGATCTGTGCACTTGTCTCAGATTTCCATATGCCTGATATGAGCTCCCTCCCACCAGGCTTCGCCTCAAATGTCTTTACAATCATGTTTTATAATTTTCTGAATACATTTTAAGACTTAGTGTAGTCAGGGTAAAAAACCTTCCACATTTACTTGGCCATGGTGGGAAAACCATTTCCTCACTATCTTACTTTTGCCTTTCCTGGCATGTCCGGATTTTCATTATGAAAACTTTCTATAACTTACTCGACATTTTCCATACTGGTGGCTGGCTCCCATGTGTTCTCATATTCTGAACACCCTTATCATTTGACAAAGTAGAACAGTTTTCGCTTTTCTTGATAGCGGCCACATACCCATTTCCTGTAAGAATGTATCTAGCTTCTTACTATTTTTTCAACCTCCTATTTTAGATCACCGTCAACATTCTCTGGTTCTCTCGGGAGTTGCTGATAGTTGTCATGAACTGATGCGTGATAGGATTCCAGTAATGTGACATAGAATATGGGATGAATGTTCTATTGATCACATATGTGGAGCTTGAAGGCTCATGATCCTCACTTCTCTAAGATTTGGAAGGACCAGTAAAGCTTCAGGCTTAGCTTTTTTGATTTTCGTTGGATCCGAATGTTCTTTGCATTTAACATTACTTTGTCTTCATATACACAACAAGCAATACAAAGTTAAGGTCTGGTTACACTCAGGATCTAATGTGTTTGTCATTAATAAGGACCTAGTTGAAGCCCATCACGTTCCTATAGTTGAACGCAACAATGCAGTTGATATCTTAGGCTTTGATAGTTTATCACCAGCTTTAGGAGGAAAGTGTTATACTCTACCCATAAAAGTGGAAATAGGAAAGAACTGACACAAATTGGAAGTGTTGTGTGAAGTTGCTAAAGCTGGGCACTATGGAATGATAATTCTATTTGGTTGGTGGTATCGTCAACACCCAGTGTCCTACGTAGAATATGCAGAAAATTGGACTTTCACCACAAAAAGTTGCGAAAACTTTGTGGAAGAAGATGAAGGGATAGTGGATATGTTCAAATATGAAGAATCAGTTACTTGGGATCTGAATGCTTGTCGCATTGGACAGATTGGAACCATCGAAAATATGGTGGAACTCGAATTGTTACCAATAGAATACTGACATTACAAACATTTGTTTGAAGCCTAGAAGGCAGAAAAATCAGCCCCTAGATGACCCTTTGACCACAAAATTCAGTTGGTCCCTGGATCAAGACCCCCTCGGGGACCAATATATCCACTATCTGAGAAACAGCTTAAGGGTTTACGAGAATACTTGGAAACCATGATCAAGCAGGAAAAGATTACCTGAAGTCAATCACCACTGGGAGCACCCATACTATTCATGCCCAAACCTGATGGAAGACTACGCTTAGTTGTGGACTATCGTAATCTAAATAAGATTACTATCCTCAACAAATATTCTTTTCCTATAATGCCTGAACTTCGAGACCTAGTAGCCAGCGCAAAGATCTTTACTAAGTTAGACATTAAAGATGGCTACCACTTGATCAGGATTAAGGAAAAGAATAAATGGCAAACAATCTTTCGTATGAGATATAGATACTACGAATATATGGTCTTGTCTTTCAGATGGGTCAATGCTCCAGCAACTTTCCAAGATACAATGAATGAGGTACTAAAGGAACACTTGAATGTTGGAGTCATATGTTACCTAGATGACATTCTTGTATATTCAAAAGATGAACAAGAACATATCCAAGCAGTCAAAAGAGTTTTACAAAGTCTATTAGATTTTCAATTAACAGTATCGCTAAAAAGGTTAACCTTCCATGCCAAAGCAGTAGAATTCATAGGCTACATTGTGGCAGTCGTTGGGATGTCCATGAGCACTTGAAAAGTGGAATCCATAATGGTTGGGAAACTACTCAAATTGGTTAGAGATGTGCAAGTCTTTATTGGATTCGCTAACTTCTACTGACGATTTACAAAAAACCTCACAGCTATTTGCATGCTAATAACTGTGACATTACAAGGAAATCGAAAGAATTTTAAATAGGGAGTTGAGTAAAATAGGACTTTTGAAGAACTAAAGCACCAATTCACCACAGCCTCTATCCTCCACCACTTTTTTCCAGAAAGAGAAACAGTGATAGAAACTGACGCCAGTGATTTGACACTTGGTTACAGCCTTACTCAATAGTTGAAGAAAATACTATATCCAGTAGTGTTTCATTCACGAAAGTTGAACTCAGTGGAATACAATTATGAAATTCATGATAAGGAACTTTTGGTGATCTTCCAAGCTTTCCAAGAATGAACACACTACTTGATCGGAACGGAAAAACCACTTACAATCTTTACTGACCATCAGAACCTACAATACCCCCTCACCTCACAAGTCGGGAGTAGACCACAAATTCAATAGGCTCAGAGGTTAGTAGAATACAATTTTCATATTATATAGTGATGTTAGATGGACGCCGATCTCTAGTATAACTGAGGGACGAAGGCCAAAATCCTTGTTTGGAGAATCTGTCGAGGAAGGCTCATCTTGATTAAGGTAAAGGTAAATTAAAGATTTATGAGGTAAACAATTTTATATTGATAAGATCTCTTCTCCGTTGCTTGATGATATCTGTAAAGCTCGGGAGGTACTTCAATATTTATATCCCATGTCTGAGTGTTCACGGACTACTTCTAACTACTATGCCCTTGAAGTACTATCCTGGTTTTAATACGCAAATGTCCAGAATCTTATGAGTGCGAAGAGCGTTTGACCCTGAAACTTATCACACCCTTTCGTGGTCATGGAGTAGTATTCCTCCGTTAAGATAACTGCACTATTTGTTATTCCAAACAGTGGCTTCTAACTTCAATGTCTGCATAGACTATTATATTACTTTAGTCTTATTGAGTATCGTTCCAGTAGTCTCTTCGGTCATGAAGTTGTCAAGTCCATGCTGGGCCACCTAGTGCCAATCGCAAGTCCAAGCCTGACGTGTCGACGTCTCAAAAGGCACTGACTTATCTAGGTCTTCCATTATGAGCAAACTTCCCCTTGGTCCACTGGCCTCCATAGAGGGGTCCTATCACTAGGACCAACCAACCTACAACTGATCTCAGAAGAGTATGGGTGGATTTGGTATACCCCTAATAGCTTCTGCCACTGGGACATCCTCTTAGAGTATTTCGCCCCAAACGTTACGTCACTTTCAGCCCATAGTTTAGGTAGCCTAACTTTGAAGCCTACTATCTCAATGCACCTCTGACGGATTCCCTCCGCTCCACTTCCCAGACATCACAACAGGCCACCTCTCATAAACCCTGTGAACAGTATGCAGTCGGATGGACAGTGGCGACGTATGTGGTATTATGAAGTGGGCTTCATTGATGTGACATTTTAGTTATGGGATGCCACTCTCAAAATCTTGCTAATGATATGCGGGCCCCATAGGGGGGCCGGAGGGGGGTGTTGGCACTCTGGTAAATCGAGGGTCTGTGCGCAGTTACCCTACCGTGGGTCTGTGCACATGTCTCAGATTTCCATTTGCCTAACATGAGCTCCCTCCTACCAGGCTTTATCTCGAATTCCATTTTATAACCATTTTTAATTTCTTCTAAATACATTTTAAGACTCAGTGTAGTCAGGGTAAAAAACCTTCCATGTTTACTTGGCCACGGTAGGAAAACCTTTTCCTCACAATCTTACTTCTGCCCTTCCTGGCATGTCAGGATTTTCATTATGAAAATTCTCCACAACTTCCTCCGCATTTTCCATACCGGTAGGAGGCTTCCATGTATTCTCATCTTCTGAACACCCTTGCCGTTTAATGAAGTACCACAGTTCCCGCTTCTCTTGATAGCGGCTGTATACTCGTTTCCTGTAAGAACGAATCTCGCGTCTTACTATTTTTTCAACCTCCTATTGTAGATCACCGTCAATGTCCTCCGGTTCTCTAAGGGGTTGCTGGCGATTACCACGAACTGATTCGCGATAGGGTTTAAATAGTACGACATGGAATACGGGATGAATGTTCCATCAATCAGATATATTGAGTTTGAAGGCTCGTGATCCGCGCTTTTCCATAATTTGAAAAGGACTGTATGGCTTTGGACTTAGCTTCTTTGATTTGCGTTGGATTCGAATGTTCTTAGCGTTCAATATTACTTTGTCCCTCACCTTGAAGTCGGACTGTTGTCGAGCTTTCCGGTCATAATATTTCAACATTCCTTCTCGTGTCTTTTATAGTGACCCTGTTGCATGTTCATGTATCGTTTTAATCCAGTTCGCATAGAGCGTTGCTCCTGGATTTTGAACTTCCCACTCCTTCATCCACTCAGTCTGTAGATGGAATCCATAGTTCGCGTAGAATGGTGACATCTCATGAGCGTTGATTGCGGAGTTGTTATAGGTATGTTCAGCTAGAGGTAATAGCTGATACCAGTCATCTTGATCATAGTTGACAAAACTTCGAAGGTATCCTTCCAGTACTTGGTTGGTACATTTGGTTTGTCTGTCAGTTTGAGGGTGGTATACTGTCGACATTCTTCGCTTAATTTCCCGCGCTTTGCAAAGGGATTCCCAAAGTTCTCCTGCGAACTTTGAATCTATATCCAAGATGATTTCGGTTGGCAGGCTTTGTAGCCTCCATACTTCTTTCAGGAATGCGTTTGTGACATCCTTGGCCATGGCTGAGGTCTGAAGACCGATGAAATACGCCATCTTTGTAAACCAATCAACTACTACCATTATCTGAGTGCACCCTTGTGACTCCGGTAGTTGAGTGATGAAGTCCACCGCGATAGATGCCCATGCCGCGTAGGGTATTTGCAACGGTTGCATCAATCCATACTTGGCATGTCTAGGCGATTTATTATGTTGGCATTCATTGCAGGATCGTACGTAATCGTTGATCCATTTTGCAAGCCTTTTTCAGCAGAAGTCTCTCATGATTATTTCCAAGGTTTTTTCTTGTCCAAAATGTCCTGCAATCTTTGCATCGTGATATCCTTCTGCGATCTTGGTATATAGCGCATGACTATTTAGTACAAATAGTCTTTACTTATAGTATAGTAGCTCGTCGGTCAAGGTCCAGTCCTTGGGAAAATCCTTTCCTTCATCTCGTAACCTAATGAGTTCTTCCCTCTGTTGCCTCCAAACTCCCTCTGTCCCAATAGCTGCCTGTATCTCACTTAAGAATTCAGGGTTGAACTGCTTCATACCTTTTTGCAGGATTATCGCATTTGACATTAAAACTTTCTCTAGTACTTCTGAAATGTCGTACCAGTGTTCATTATCTTTGGCTGATGCTTGCAGGCAACTGATGCTAGGTTCCTGTTCTTTGATGATCAGGGATCTTGTTGCTATATTGGTGCTTTCGAATCCTGTGGTCCCTTATTCCGTATCTTCCAGGTTGTCTACTTCCATCATGTCTGAGGTGTTGACTTTTTCTACCAGCAGCTGAGCTATGCGATCGCCCATTCTTATCTGGCAGTCCTCATTTTTATGGTTGAATAGTATGACCTTGCGTTCACTAGTGTAATTAGCATCGATTACTCTTGCGCCAGTGGAGATTCAGCTTCGTACTACCAATACACTTCTCGGAGCAACTCTTCTGTAAGTTCCTTCAGATAGCCCTACGGCTATACTTGTCCTTATCAGTGCTAGGCCAAATTTCAGGACAATCTCATCCTCAATAGCGTACAGGTCATGTCCTGCCACCATTCTTGAGCCCTTTGTTGGCAAGTATGCCTTTTTGCTTAATCTTTTGATTCTAATAACGGGTTCCGTTCCACCTTTTCGAGGTTCCAGATTCAAATCCTTATCTCCATCCCAGTCTTCTCCTTCATCTTCTACTCTCGCTACTAGCAATACCAAGAAATTTTCTTTTTTCAAAATTTTCTGTTTGCGATGCGTAGCTCCCTCCTCAGGATGGTACTCCAGCTGTCGGCTTAACGCGTCAGGCTTTTCGCCCTTCATGCCTGGTCGGTATACAATACGGAAATTGTACTCTACCAATTTCTGAGCCCATCGAATTTGATGGCCACTGCAGACTTTTGAGGTGAGGAAGTATTCTAAGTTCTGATGGTCGGTAAAGACTGTAATTGGTTTTTCCGTCCCGATCAAGTAGTGTCTCCATTCCTTAAATGCTTCAAGGATTGCAAGAAGTTCCTTATTGTGAATTTCATAATTGTGCTCCGCGGAGTTTAATTTTCTGGAATGCAAAGCTACTGGATGTAACCTTTTCTCAAAGTATTGTGAAAGGACGCATCTGAGTGCAAAGTTGCTAGCATCCGTTTCTACCACTGTCTCTCTTTCTGGGAAAAGCTGGTGGAGTATGGGGGCTGTGGTAAATCGGTGCTTCAGCCCTTCGAAAGCGGTATCCTGTTCAAGTTCCCATTTGAAATATTTTGAATTTCCGTGTAATATCTCGGTTATGGGTTTGCAAATAGCTGAGAGGTTTTTTATAAATCGTCAGTCGAAGTTAGCGAATCCAATAAAAACTTGTACTTCTCTAACCGACTTTGGTACTTTCCAAACTATTATGGATTCCACCTTGTAGGTGCTCATAGACACCCCATCAACTGCTACCATATGACCGAGGAATTCTACCTCAGTGGCATAGAAGGTCGACTTCTTTAGCGATACCGCTAACTGAAAGTCTGAAAGACTTTGTAAAACCTTCTGGACGGCCTCGATATGTTCCTTTTCATCCTTTGAGTAGATGAGAATGTCGTCAAGATAACATACGACTCCAACATCAAAGTATTCTTTAAGTACTTGATTCATCATATCTTGGAACATCACTGCAGCATTTACCAATCCAAATGGCATAACCTTATATTCGTAGTACCCATATCTCGTGCGGAACGCTGTCTTCCATTCATCTCCTTCCTTAATCTTAATCAAGTGGTAACCATCTTTAAGGTCTAACTTGGTGAAGATCTTGGCGCAGGCTACTCGATCTCGGAGTTCAGACATTAGTGGCAGGGGATATTTGTTGAGGATAGTAATCTTGTTTAGATTCTGGTAATCTACAACCAAGCGTAGCCTTCCATTGGGTTTGGGTATGAATAATATAGGTGCCCCTGCAGGAAATTGACTTCGAGTAATCTTTCCCTGCTTAATCATTGTTTTCAAGTATTCCCGTAAAGCCTGAAGTGGTTTTTCGGATAGTAGATATATTGGCCTCTAGGGGGGAGTTGATCCTGGAATCAACTTTATTTCGTGATCAAATATCCTTGTCGAGGCTAATTTTTCTGCCCTCTGGGCTTCGAACAAATATCTGTAATGCCGATATTCTTTCGGTAATGATTCGCGCTCTATTGCATTTTTGATGGCTTCAATTCTTCTGATGCAATACACATTAGGGTTCCAAGCGACGGATTCGTGATATTGGCACATATCTGCTATTCCTTCATCTTCTTCCACACAGTTTTCATAACATTTGATGGCGAAGGTCCAATTTTCTGCATCCTCTATGTGAGACACCGGGTGTTCACGATGCCACCAACCAAACGGAATTATCATTCTATAGTGACCTGCTTTAGCCACTTCACATGACACTTCTGTGATGTGTCGATTTTTTCCTATTTCTAATCTTATAGTGAGAGTGTAACACTTCCCTCCCGAGGCAGCTGATGATCCATCAAAGCATAAGATATCAACTACATTATTATATTCAATAATAGGAACGTGAAGGTCTTCAACTAGGTCCTTATTGATAAGAAACACATTGGATCCCGAGTCTAACAAGACTTTAACTTTGTATCGCTTATCGTGTATGTGGAGGTAAGTGATCCCCTCCGGACAGTTGTATCGTTTTGGTTTTGCAGCGTCTACTTCCATGCGTTTAGCGTGGATAAGACTTTCTTGGTTCTTTCGTTTAGGCATCGTTGGTGTTGGGTGTTGGTAACAAGATGTTTGTTACTACGTCCAAGTAGTTTCCACCATTGAGGTCTTCTCAGACAAACTAGTAACTCTTTAGCTTTAACATTCTGGGTCTACATACTAAGAGGCGTTTCACCGATACGCAATTGTGCGTGACCAGTTTTCAGGCTGTATGCCTTCTTCCAGCACACCAAACCTAGGCTCATAGCAGATTTTCTTGTGGTTGTTAGCCATGTCACTCCCCTAGTGTGGGGCTCCCATTTTCACCGATCCTTTCCCTTAGGGTTTCAGTTATCCATCCAGCTCCCTCAGAGAGGCCTTACGCACCAAAGGAGTACATCCCTATCACACACTCTGGCCAGAAGGCAAAATAGTACATACGTATAATACGACTCAGACTCATGTGGTAGGTGGAATGGTTGCCCTGCATTGGTTGTTGTCATGTTGTGTATTGTTATCAGGTAGATCTCGCATAGCTATATCCCAACTCCTTCAATATAGTAACTTGCTTGCACACGGGTAGCATGTAACTACCCGGTGACTTGAAGAACTTCCTACTGTTGGCTCCGAGGCCATGTAGGCATGTTAACTATCTTCTCTTTCAATCAAGACTCTCCATATATTAATTCTTGTGTTCGTGCTCGTAAGTCCTTCGTGGGGTCCCTTCACTTAGAGCCTACTTGCGTTGATCCTGAAAGGTGAGACTTGCTTCGTGCCACATTGATCATTTTTGGATTTCGATTCCTGTAGTTGCACACAGAATACTCAATCCCCGTCGTGGTCAGTACCCAATACACCCCCGCTGAAGGGGGTTCCCATTTCGATTCCAGCTCTATCTGAACACTGAATACCCAAATGCTATCGCCATTGGTACCAATGAACTGACCTAGGTCAGTTTCTCATCATCCACCAGTTCCCAGATCTTATTAACTCACGCTAGGTTCTGGATGGTCGCGACTCTGTGGGCTAATTTAGGCTTTACAATAGCCAATCTTGCCCGTCGAATTCCCATTTTTATCGGTCTTGAACTGACTGCTGCCACCAATATATGGGCATCTCCCCAACACGTTTGATAAGTGTGGTTCTTCTTTCCACAACTTGTACAATTTCCATCTCGCCTCTGAGTGTGGATTACACTCTGCGGGATACCAGTACAAGCCTCACCGAAGTTCATGTGGGTGGTCTTACCTGCACCGCCCAACCTTTTCCTAGGCTTCTCCGGCTCATTGTCCCTTTTTCCCTTTCGTGGTGGGGCTTCACCTCCCTTGACATAAGGTTTGTTCTCCCTTTGTCACTTCGGTTTAGAGTCCCTGCAGTCTTCTCTTTTGGCCTCTTGGACTACCTTAGGCTTGGACAGTTTGTCACATCCAATCTTTTCTCTGACCAGAAGTCCTTCTTCTGACTGACCGCACAGCCTTAGTACCTCTTCCCATTCTTGATCTGTTGTATACTACAGGGCCGACAACCAGTAGACAGTTTATTTAGGAAGTTTATCTTCGACTTCCTGTCTTCAGGACTCTCCAGTCATGCGTGCACGAATGTTATGGTTATGCATGACCATCAGATAACGTTCAATACTACTGTCGTACTCGACTAGCTTCATTGCTTGAAGCGCTAGTCATTTGGCTTCCACTGTGGAAAATCAATTGATCATATCATGTTCAAAGTGTGTTCACATAGCCAGTTCCGGCTGCTGGGTTTCCCCTTGAAGTCCGTCCATAGCTTTCCGATACCAAATGGTATAAGGGAGTACAATGTCTTCTCTCGTACGACTGCGTGCGTATATAACTTGTGCCCGAGCATCGTCCCAGATCCGTAGGTTTCTTGCGAAATAGTCGGTTCATTGTATAATCCACCAGTATATATCTTGTGCGGGTTTATCCTTAAAGAATGGAGGAGGTTCTGATGGTCGCTTAATGGTTAGTGCTATCACATTGGTAAGTGTTTCTGCCATACCAGACTGATCTGGTATTTGTCCTCGCCTGCCTCGGCTAGGACTTCCTCTTCGTCTTCCTCTCACATCATCATTGTCGTTATCATCACTATGATCTTCAGGGTCACCTCCCTAGGCACCTGAGGGGGATCCATCAGCGGCTTTCCTGCCTTTCCCCTTTTCCCTTCGCGAAGGCGGAACGCAATATTCTTTGTCATCCGCTGCTTTGACTGCTGGTAAAGGTGCGGTTCCTGCAGTTGCGGGACTTGGTACGGCGGCTAGTATCTTATTTATGGCTGCCGTTAATCCTTTTAGGGTAGTGTTCGTTTCATTATTCTGCTGCTGTTGCTGGTCTTGGGACCTGCGAATCTCCGCTTCGGGGGTCATCTGATCTAGGCGCATTTGTCCTAGGGTATGGTTGACCTCTCTTTTCCGAGTAATGCTGTGAGCGCAACATTCTTCGAATTCCGCCCTTAGACTAAGGACCATCTGTTCCAGAGTCTGATCTTGGGCTAATGCCGCTTAGCTTTCTTGCCCGAGAGTTGGATGTAACCTTGTAGTTACCTCTTCGTATTCCTGTTGATGCCTATCTTGGGCGTCAGTCGTTTTTGCCACTTCTCGTAGCATCTCCTCCTGGATACCCTTGACCTCTGACTCTACGCCTACCAGCTGCATCAACACGATCGTGATATCATTATCATAAACATCCTTACCTTCCACGATTTGCTGCTGGACCTTAAGTAACTTTAAGGTGTTGTCTTGGATAACTCCTTTCAAATGTTTGAAGGCGATGTTAGCTTGGTCGAGAGAGGTGTCTATATCTTGTCTTATTCGACCTAATGTTATCCTCAGACAAGTGGCTAGCCTGGCTAAATTAGTAGCGTGGTCTCCACCAGGTTTTGGTGTAGAGGCCCTTGATATTCGATGTGTGCTTGCGACACTAGAAGATCAGTGAGCGGGTACATTTTATCTCCGGAATGTGAGCTCATGAGGTGTTGATGGGGAGGGACGCCATATGGCTGCATCATTGGTTTTCTCTGTTGTATCGGGTCTGGTATCCATTGGTTCTCCCATCGCTATTCTCTTCCTTCGGTCTTGAGATATCTCAGCTATTGTGATACTTTTCAGGTAGGCTAATTGCTCTAATAGTCCAGAATGAGTGATTACCGGTAGTTTGTACCTGAGTTCTTGATATCCTTTAAAGAGTTCAAGGAATTGTATGTAAGGTATCCAACATTTGAGATACTCTAGAGGTGTAGGTATAAAAGGATTCGGTTGATCTGATTCTGGAGTCAGGAACTGAATCTCCTTTTTCTTGAGGTTTAAAATGTACTTGTAGTACATATATAGGTTTTAGGCTGACTGTCACGGTCGCATGGCAGATAGTGGAAGGAGATGTTTGTGGCAAGTGAGTGGAAGAAGACGTTTCACCATGATCAGAATATTCATTATGAGGCTTTATGGATTATATGTTGTTTCACGCACATGACCTATTAAGGGGTCATGGGGGCAGCACACGAGGTCAAGGGGGCTGCGCAGTTTGATTTACTTTCACGCACATGACCTATTAAGAGGTCATGGGGGCAGTGCACGAGGCCAAGGGGGCTGCACAGTTTGATTTACTTTCACTCACATGACCTATTAAGAGGTCAGGTGGTTTACGCACATGACCAATAATGCGGTCATATGATGTTTTTCATGAGTCATGATTATGATGGATAGTTGTTTTGATTTATAAGCGGGTTGAGTGAAGGACTATAAAAGGAAACTGGTAGAGCCTGGTAGTTAGTTCTTCACGCAACCACCTATTATACTTTCTTACCTATACTATCAAGAATAGAATCTATTCTACCACTTCAAGAGTTCTACCATGATACGACTTGATTATTAGCGTTCGACAGAGGAACGTAGACAACGGTCTAAGAATAATAATCAAGGTCTTGGTAGGAAGAAGGAACGAAGTAACGGTATACTAAGGAAGAGAAGTATTGCACTATTACAACGAGACTAACAGAGAGCTGTTGCCTGTCGCAGGGTATATATTGACATCGGAGAATAGGTAGGATACCTAATATTTGGTTGCATTTCAAAAGCGACACCCAACAGCAACATGGAGGCAGAACAGGCAGGAGAAGGGATGGGGACGACCCCGGCCCCACCAGCACCATTGAATGTGCTGAGCATGCTGGGAGAACAACTCGAATACATGGTAGCAGGACTCAGACCTGCATGGATGTCGGAAGGACTCAAATTGAGGAATCCCGCCATCTTCACTGGAGAACCGACCAGGCTCAGAGGATTCCTGGTACAGCTTAAACTGTACTATGAAGCCAAAGAGTGGACAAGCGAACAGGGCGACAAGAAAATCAGATTCGCAAAGACTCTACTCAGGGGAATAGCAGAAAGGTGGATCACTCCAATCATGGAAGGGACCACCCCCAAGGAGTGGCGCGAATGGGAAGAGTTCGCGAGAGACCTCAGAGCTCAGTTTGAGGATAAGGACAAACGACAGGGAGCAAGGAACCAGATTGAGAAAATGGTTCAAGGGAAGAATACGGTTATCGAATTCTGGCACAACATACAACTGTTAACCCCGGACACCGAATACAATATGTACACCTTACGGCGGCAGCTTCTGAGAGGAGTCTACAAAGAACTACACGAAACATGGACCAACTCAGATCAAGTATTCAACACGACCGAAGAACTAGCCCAATGGTTCGCAGAGCTCGAGAATAGGAAGAACTAAGGAAGAAGCAACCAGGAGAGATCGGCCCGACAACAGAATAGACCACTGAAGGCCCTAACGACGAATCAAGGAGGAGAGGCAATGGACCTTGACGCAATAAGAGGAACAACCCAACGATTCCAGAGATCAGGACAGAGGTTTAGACAAGCCTAGAGACTAATACGGCAGAACCTCCTAAGGATAACGCTGGAAGAGTTTCGGAAGAGCAGGGACAGCAATTTATGCTTCCGCTGCGGAAAGGCAGGGTATCAGGCGAGCGAATGCCCAGACAAGAATGCCAAGATTCGAGAAATGGGGGGCCGGGAATCGGAAGAACTGGAGGAGGCTTTAAATGACAACAGTCCCCAGTAACAAGTGGTCTGAGGGACAACCAGCACGAAAAACCCACTAAGACTATACAAATATCGACGGCAATGGACTACAAGGCACAAATCAATACAACGGATAACAATGACGACGAATCGGATCAGCTGATGATAAAAATCAAAATACTCACAAAAAAGCGGGATTGCCGAAACCAACGCAATGGTCGATTCGGGAGCAACGGAGGACTTTATCGACAGAAAATTCTGCAATACCCACCAGATACCCCTCACAAAAATCGACAAACCAAGAAATATCTATGTGGTTAATGGTGAAAAGAGCAAGGCGGGCCCCATTACCCATGTAGCCGAAATAGCCATGGAAATAGGACCTCATCAGGAAACCATAATATTACAGGTAGCAAATATGGTCAAACATACTGCTATCCTGGGAATACCATGGCTAAGGAAACACAACCCGAATATCGATTGGGAAAATAGACAGATCGACTTCGGAAGCGAGAGCTGTGCCCAAGTATCCCTGAATGAATCACCAAGGATCAACACAGTCCCTACCGGACTGGCCCGATGGGAAAATGAATACAGTCGAATCAACAAGACAAGAGGCGAAGAAGAGGATATTCTGATCCAACGCTTGGATCCCAAAGCAAAGATACCGACCAAAGGGTCGAAGGGAGCGGCTGGACATGACCTGTACAGCATCCAAGAGGAAATCATCCTGGCCAAAAGGGCAAGCGATGATAAAGGCAGGAATATCGATCGGACTGCCGAGTAGCACCTATGGACGAATCGCCCCACGCAGTGGATTAGTGACCAGGCATGGCCTAACCACAGGAGCAGGGGTAATAGACGCAGACTATTGTGGAGAAATCGAGGTTCTCTTGATAAACCTGAAAGCAGAAGACTATGAAGTCAAGAAAGACGATCGGATCGCACAGTTGATTGTCGAAAAGATCGACAATAGAGGACTACGAGAGGTAGACGGCCTCGACGAAACAGGAAGACAGGATCGTAGATTTGGAAGCACAGGGAAAAACACCCTCAAAGAACCTGAAGAACGACGCGTTGATATCGACTTTGTATCGGCTAGGACCTTCGGGAAGCTATATCGGAAAGGAGAACAAACCGGTGTTCTCAAATGGGGTCAAGAAGAAAAGAAAACGACAATTGCGGAGACCGCGACGATCAGTACCAGGTTAGCGGAACGACAAGAAACAACAAAAAAGAAAGCGACTCTAAGACAGCTGGTACCAAGTGAATACCACGATTTCTTAGACATGTTCGAAGAAGGAGAAAGGACGGACCTACCAGAACTCAGAGAAGAGGACCACAGGATCGACCTAGTGGGCAGAGCACCATTCATGAAACTTTACTCCTTGAGAGAAGAAGAGTTGAAGGCTCTACGAGATTAACTCTAGCAGAACCTGGAGAGAGGATGGATACAGCCATCCTCGTCAGCAGCAGGAGTACTGATATTATTCGTCAAGAAGAAGGACGGAAAACTCAGACAATGTGTGGATTTTCAAGGACTGAACGCAGTCACCAAGTAGGACCGATATCCACTACCGCTGATTGACGAAGCATTGGATAGATTGGGGAAAGCCCAATACTACACGAATCTAGACATCAAGGATGCCTACCACAATATCAGGATATTCGAAGGGGACAAATGGAAAACGATATTTCGAACACGATATGGGCTATACGAATACCTGGTAATGCCGTTTGCACTGTCCAACGCACCGGCAACATTCCAAAGATGGATCAACACTGAACTCAGCAGGTTCTTGGATATATGCTGTATCGTCTATTTAGACGATATCCTCATCTATTCAAAAACAATGGAACAATACTGGAAGGACATCCGAAACATTATGCAGGCCCTAAGGGAAGTAAAGATCAAACTAAAACCAACGAAATGCGAATTCCATCAACAGTAAACTGAATATTTGGGGTTTGTCATCAACCCTGATGGAATACGAACCGACCCGGTCAAGACAGCAGCGATCGACGAATGGAAACCACCAAAAAGTGTAAAAGGAGTACGAAGCTTCTTAGGCTTTTGCAACTTTTATCGCCGATTCATAGAAGGATTCAGCAGAGTGGCGAAACCGCTATATGAAGCAACGAAAAAGGAGACCAAATGGAACTGTACAGACAAGCAGTAAACAGCATTCAATAAATTAAGAAACAAACTCACCACGGCACCGATACTGCGACACTTCGATCCGAAATTGCCGATCATGATCGAAACGGATGCGTCGAATTACGTCTGCTCGGGGATTTTATTACCATTAGGTAATGACAAACTATGGTGCCTGGTGGCATTCCAATCGAAGACGATGACCAAAGCCGAATACAACTCCGACATCCATGATAAAGAACTGTTGGCTATAGTTCGGGCAATTAAGGCATGGAGAAAATACGTACTGGGAAACGAACACGATATTAGAGGATTTACTGACCACAAGAACCTCCTCGCCTTTACCACCACCAAAGAACTCAATCAACAACAAACGAGATGGAGTGAAACCCTATCTCAATATCACATCAAAATTGAGTACCGACTTGGAAAACAAGGAGGACAACCTGACGCCCTTACCAGGAGACAAGAAGACCTACCGACCAAGGAGGACAAAAGAATCCAACAGAGAAAAAAGATTCTCTTACCAAAGGAAAGGTACTTCAAAGACGAGAAAGAAAACGGAAGGAACAAATCTATCAACGAGATGGACACAATAATATTATCCAACGATGACCACACAGAATAGATAAGGAGCACGATGGAAAAGGATACGGAAATACAAGCAATCAGGAAAGCCTTAAACGAAAAATAAAAAGAAATGAAGGGGATAGCACCCAGGTTATACGAAGAAAGAGGGGGATACCTTTGGAACGACAACAAGATAAGGATTCCTGAGGACGAACCCCTCCGAACGGAAACGATAAGAAGAAACCACGACATACCACAAGCGGGACATGGCGGAACAGCCAAAACCACGAAACTGATCAGGAGATCATACTACTGGCCGATGATAAGAGAGGACATCAAAAGATATGTCAAAAACTGTGAGATATGCCAGAGGACGAAGGCAGTACGTCACGCACCATACGGATTGCTAAAACCTATCGAATCTCCAGGAAGACGATGGCAATCTATTGCCATGGATTTTATAACTGGACTTGGGGAATTGAAAGGTTATGACGCAATATGGATCGTTATTGATCGTCTGACAAAAATGGCCCACTTTATACCCTGCAGAACGGACATGGACACGCAACAATTCTTTCACCTCCTCAAAGATCAGCTGTTCAGAATCCACGGACTACCAAAAGATATCATATCAGACAGAGGATCACTATTCATGGCAAATATCTGGAAAGAGATCACAAGACAATGGCATATCAAAAGGAAACTCAGCACGGCATTCCACCCGCAGACAGACGGACAGACAGAAAGGATGAATGCCATATTGGAACAATATCTACAGGCATACACCAATTATCAGCAGAATGACTGGGCCGATATGCGAGCAACTGCCGAGTTTGCATACAACAAGGGAAAACAAGAAACGACTAAAACGATAACCTTCTTTGTGAACCATAAATATAATCCAATATACGAACTAGCAAAATACGACATACCCGCGCAATCAAGCGAAATAAAAAACATGCAACAGTTGCATGACATATTATAAGAAGAAACATGCCTCGCACAAGAAAAACAGAAGGAATACGCCGATCGACACCGAAAACCTGATCCCAACTTCCAAGTCCACAATAAGGTGTAGTTGATACCAAGGAATATACGGACCACACGACCGTCAAGGAAACTGGACTACAAGAAATTAGGACCATTCTGTTACGATCCCTAACCGGTATCAGTTCTCAGCAACGGGTGGACGATACTTCTCTCTTTCTCTCTCGACGATAGTTCTTAGGCCGTTGCCTACGATAAGGTGGGAGAGACTCTCGTGTCTCTAGTCCTTATCGCCTATCGTACTCTTTCTTCAACTCGACTCTGTACCAGAGTCCTTCTTCTCGTAGGTAGGTATTCGTAAAGAGCGTAAAGGTTTTATATTCGTAAAAGCATAAAGTAATAAGTAAGGAAATAACTTAGAACGAAGCGTGAAGAGCCTATCTACTCGGACTTTT
>JACCEG010000352.1:10097-50034 GCA_014065205.1 Tuber brumale | reverse complement strand
GTCTTGGAGTAGCGCCGATCTAATCTTGAGCTTGATCGACTTGTATGAGGGGGCACTTGTCGCCAGTTGGAGACCTGCAGGTGGGAGGAGGTCTGGGGCGGCCACCGGTAGAGGGCCAGAAGCGGGGAGGAAGGGGAGGGTCCGATGGGCAATGGCGTCGATCGGGAGGTGTTTCCTTATAGGCGGGGAGGGGACTGACGTCCTCCATGAGAGGGGGGCATAGACCGACGTCAAACCTCGCGTAAAGTGGCGATGGTCGTCGAGGGCCCTGAAAGGGGACGAGGATAGGAACGTGGGGTGGAGCCTGGCGGTTGCCGGGTTGGCCTCGGGCGGGAGGCAGACCATTCTAATGGCCGCAAGTCTTTGGCGGTGACGTAGCAAGAGGGGCATTGGGGGGAGAGCTGATTCGCAAGCTAGGATGCCGACAGGTGTCGAGGAAAAACAGTTCGTGACCCATCTCTGGACCGACCTCCAGAATACTGTCATGCGGTCAATAAGGGTTAGGCTTTTTGATAAGAGGTCAGCTCTGTATAGGAGGATCGGGGAGATCAAGGATGATGCCAGTCGATGGCAGAGGTATGGAGGGAGGCCTTCACCCGGCCTGGACAGTCTTTTAATGGTGGAAAAGGCTCCCTGGGCCAGTCCAAGTCTTCTGACGAAGTGGGACGTGGTTCCCCTTGTGCCTGAGGTGGAGGAGGGCTCGAACCAGTTACCGAGCCAACGAACTAGTTTAGAGGGACGGAAAACAAGGTCGTCCAGCCTGACCGGGATTTGGGGCGGGGGGACTTTCTGGGAGGGGGTTTCCCAGTGCATGAGCTCGGTCTTCGGGATCGAGAAGGACACACCCAGTTTGCCAGCCTTCCGCTGGAGCGTGCTGTTGATGCCCTGCAGCCTTTGAATGTTTCTCCGGTAGGAGTTCGCTGCGACCGTGACCGCGAAGTCGTCCACGTAGGATAGGATGAGGCCCCTAGGGACCGGGAAGTGGAGGGTTGAGACGTAGATGACGAAAAGAAGGGGGGAGATCGGGGAGCCTTGAGGGGTACCGACAGAGACTGGTGAGAAAACTTGGGGCGCGCCTTGGAAGATCAGGCGGCAAGAGCGGCCGCGGAGGAAGGACCTAATCCACGAGACCATGTAAGGGTTGACTGCCTTGGTGGCGAGTCTGTTGCAGAGGATCAGGGCTGAGACATTGTCGAAGCCCCCCTTGATGTCCAGGAAGAGGGTCGAGACCTTCAGTTTCGGGCGCATGAACAGTTGAACCTCATGGGAGAGGGTAGCCGCTACGTCGAAGGTGCTCAAGCCAGGCAGGGAGCCGGTTTGGTTTGGTGAGAGGAGGCCAAGGAAACGAGCCAGGGCCGAGAGACGGTTAGCCATCACCCTTTCGAGGATCTTAGAAACAGTCTCCAGGAGGACGATGATGCGGAAGGATGAGGGGGTGTCGTATGAGGGTTTGCCAGGCTTGTCAAGGACTATGCCGTTGGCCTTTTTTAGGGAGGGGGGGTGGTTCCCTTATCTAACCAGCGGGCCCAGGAGGGATGTGAGGATGGACGGGTTGATTAGGTGGACTCTTTTCCAGACCGAGTACGGTATCTGGTCCGGCCCAGGGGCAGAGGAAGAGGAGGACTTCCGAAGGGCTTCCGATATTTCTTCTTTTGACAGCTCCGGGACATCTTTAAACTCTCGAAGGATGCGAGGGGGGGGGGAGGATCTTTTCTCAGGGAAGAAGTGTCCCAGGAGGGCTTTGTTGATCTCGTTGGGGGTATTGGCTCCCGGGATCTGAGGGAATCTGTCTGGTGGTTTTCCGAACGCGAACCTTTTCGCCGTCCAGAGGGACTGGGGGTTGGCTGTTTGTAGGAAGTTCTTCCAGTATTCGTTCTTGGCTTTCTTGATAGCCTTGAAGTACAGGAGGCGTGCTTTCCTGCATAGCTCTTTAGAAGAGGGAAGGGGATCTCTCCGGGCCGTCCGGACGGAGGAGTGGAAGGCTGATCTTTGTGCCGTTAGGTCGGGGGTCCACCATGGTTTGCCTATCTACGCGGACCTAAAGTCCTCCTTATATAGTAGCCCTTCACGCCCTTGTGACTCATCCTTTAAGTCACGCGCCACATATGACTCACAACTGTGAGTCGTACTTAAAACACCATAACTGGTCATATGACCGAAGTGGTCACATGCGCGAAACCCATGACCTCTAAATGAGGTCATGTGCGAAACATAACACATCATCCTAACCATATCATATGACCGAAGTGGTCACATGCGCGAAACCTATGACCTCTAACTGAGGTCATGTGCGAAATATAACACATCATCCTAACCACATCATATGACCGAAGTGGTCACCTGCGCGAAACCCATGACCTCTAACTGAGGTCATGTGCGAAACATAACATACCTATGACTCATAACTACGAGTCATGTGAAAACCTTTCCTTACTAAGCCACATTCGTGACATCAGCCTAGGAGTGACAGCCATCTCCCCCCTCACTGCCCTTCTTCGCTTTCGCTGCCTGTCGGGCTTTCCATCCTCTGGGTTCGGGTACTGCCTCTCTGCTGCCCGTTCTTGCCTCCCTCCTCGCTTAGCGAGGCCCCTCCACACGGTCGGCAACCGCTCACTTCCCATGCTTCAGATGGCAGGGAACACGGTTTGCGGTACACGAGAACTCTTCATCAGGCCTACAGGTCGATCTCGCTTCTCCTCACGGTCGGCTTAAGCGGTGGTATTACATCCACTAAGTGACACTATCTCTTGTGGAACAAGGGACTACATGAGACACGTGGTAAAATGCTTGCCTTCTGCCTCTGAGGACGGTCTAGTCAGACACGAACACGATTACCGATAGTTGATACGGTCGCGTTCGGTTACCTTTCTGATCTTATGGTCGGATCGGCTTGCACCCTACTGCTGCACCCTCCCTCGGCTTGCACCCTACTGCTGCACCCTCCCTCGGCTTGCACCCTACTGCTGCACCCTCCCTCGGCTTGCACCCTACTGCTGCACCCTCCCTCGGCTTGCACCCTACTGCTGCACCCTCCCTCCCCTTGCACCCTACTGCTGTACCCTCCCTCGGCTTGCACCCTACTGCTACACCACCTCGCCTGGATGCCCTTTGGGTTTCTCCGCTGGGCTTTCCGGTCCGGTTGGCACTGGTCTCTGTGCCCTGCCACGGGTTCTTTCCTTGCGCTTGGGCTTTTCCATTTGGTCTCCCACCACCTTTACCGGGTATATCCCTTGGGCCGTAGATATATTTATCGCAGGTGGCTTAGGGCTTAGGCTGTATGGTTGGGGTTACCGCTGTCTAAGGGGGTTCTCGCCGCGGGGCTGGGCTTTTACTGTCCGGGTTTGGGGTTTCTTTTTGTTCTGATGGGCTCGGGTGGCTTTCCTTTACAGTCTTTACCATTGTGTATACTACAAGTTGCGGGGCGGGGGAGTTTTTTCGACTGCGGGGGACTGGGTGGGGGGTGTCATGTTCGGGGGGTTTCGGTCCTATCTGCCCCTGCGCTTCCTGTTTGGTTTTGTTGACGGTTTTGCTTCTGGCTATTGCGGGCTGGAGTAGGGGTGGAGGTTTCTTGCATCGGTCATAGCTAGCGCTGCATACAGACGGTGTCCCTTAAACAAAGAATAAAACTGAAGAGAAAAAAAAAGTAAAAAAAAAGAACGAAGAAAAAAAAAGGCCGCGTAGATAGGCCATCCTCCATGTCCTCGATTTTCCACACGCTTGAAATCAACCCTCAACGCTTGGAGTTCACGAACCATCCAACCCCCCTCTCCTCCCGTGATGGCTTCGGCCTAGGAGTGACGGCCATCTGCCCCCTCACCTCACTGCCCTCTTCTGCTTTCTCAAGATGTCCGGGCTTTCCTTCTTCTGGGTGCCGGTACACCTTTCACGCTGCCCGTTTTCGCCCCCTTCCTCGCTTAGTGAGGCCCCTCCATAAGGTCAGCGACCATTCGCTTCCCATACTTCAGACGGCTGGGAACACAGTTTGCGGTACGCGAGAACTCTACAACAGGCCCCAGGATCGATCTTGCCTTTTCCCACGGTTGGCTTAAGCGGTGGTATCCCATCCACTAAGTGACGCTATCTCTCTGAGACCCAGGGACTACATGAGAGACGCGGTAAAATGCTAGCCTTCTGCTACGGGGACTGCCTAGTCAGACACGAACACGATTACCGAGAGTTGACACGGTCACATTCGGTTTCCGGCCTGTTCTGGAGGTTGGATCAGCTTGTACCCTACTGCTACACCCTTCCTCAGCTTGCACCCTACTGCTCCAACCTCTCCTGCCTCCCCCCTACTGGCGGTCCACTTTTCTCGGTTGCGCCGCGTTCCAGGACAACTACCCCAGTTTTCTTCTGCCAGCGTGTATACCTGGCATGGTTGTTGTAGGATCTTTGGTGCGGCCTTTCATTTGTTTTTTTCTGAGATGTTCCAGGCTGTTACCTTCTTATGTTTTCCTGCTTTCTTCTTAGTTAGGCTTCTCCTAATCTCTGAGTTCGGTTGCGAGGTAGGGACGGGTTTTTCTTTGGGGCGAGAGGTGTGGTTAGACCCATACCAGAGGGTCCTGGGGATAAGGTCGGGCCAGTGGGAAGGAGGAATGGGGATTGTTTATGCCATAGCTAATGCTGCATGCAAGTTCTTGTACCCTAAATAACAACGAATACATGAAAAAAAAAAGAAAAAAAAAAAGAAGAAAAAAAAGGACAAAAAAAAAGAAAAAAATGAAGAAAAAAAAGGCCGCAGAGATAGGCCCAAGGGCGGAAACCTGAGAGCAGTGGCTGACTGCTGCCCGACCTCCCCCTCGCTCTGCGCCGCCTGTAAAGGCCCCCACCCAGCCTTCACACGAGAATGCCCATCGAGGCCCGCCCCCCCTACTCTCCGCAGGGAACCCCCTCTACCGCAGGATGAGGAAAGAATGGACACGACGAACGATCCCGGGGAGGGTCCTCCAACTAGTACACGACCCCGGCTTCCCCCCATCGATTTTGAGACACCCTGTCCTAGACGTGGTGATGCCCCCCCAGCATGTCCCCCCGCAAACGTTCCGAAACCCCAAGGAGGTGCTCTGCCGTACCCCGCATGCCAGGCAACTCCCACTCCTGTCCGGCTGCTTGAGACGCCTGAAGGCGTGTAATGGCTCGTCACACCTCTCCTGAGAGTTGTGTGCTGGCGACGGGCTCCAATAAACCCATATCCATACTGCAACACAACTGCTTGGAAAGCTGGGATGTGTTTCTCTCCCTGTTTAATTCCTTTTCTGTTTTGGATTTCCCCCCCACCCTCGTTGCACTACAAGACCCCCCCCTGTACAGGAACAAACCCCACACGTTTGCGGGCTTTAAATCTTTCCTTCCCCCATGCTCTAACGGTGGGAGCCCCAGAGTGGCGTGCTACCTACATTTATTCTCTACACAACAGTTCTCGGTTCTCCCCGTTTTCTCCGATGCGAGAGACTGGATGGCGGTGGACTTTTTCTCCTCAGTTGGTTTTTTTGATTCCTTGGTTACCAAGTTTCCCTTGGTATACCTCTACAGCACCTGGGATGGTTCCCCCTTCAAAAGGACAATCTCGCCTGATGCTGCGTTCCCTCCCACGCCCTCCCCGACCCTGGTTGTTGGAAATTTCAACATCCACCACCCTTCCGCTGACCCGGGCTGTCTCTTCTCGGTTTCGGACCTTGGTCCGTCCTCACCTTTCTTCGTCAAGGCTGCTCGTGAAGGCTTCTGCCTCCGGAATACCCCTGGCACCCTCCCCTACTTTCCCTTCGATACAAACCTCCGCCCATCAGTAATTGACCGGGCATTTGCGAATGCCCCCCTCTCGCCAAGCTTCCCATCATGGAGTACACCTCTTCCCCCAACGGGTTCCGACCATGTCCCGATCCTCATAACACTATCGGAGCCCTTGGCCCGTCCCCCACATCCCTCTCCGTCATGGACGCCAACAGACTGGCCCGCACTGGAGGAGGGGCTGAAACGGATAGTGTTCCACCCCCCTCCCTCCCTCCCCGCACTGCGCACACTATCAGCCTGGTTTGACATGGCCCTAGACAGGGTCAGATCCCAGCTCAAGAGCCATACCCGCGACAAAAGGCCCGCCTATAGGTCGAAGCCCTGGTGGAGCCTCAACCTTAAAGCGCAGAGAGCGGCTTTCCACTTCACCGTCTGGGAAGCCTGGAAGGACCCCCTCCCATTGTCCAAAGATCTGTGCAAAAAAGCACGCCTCATGTACTTCAAGGCTATCAAGAAGGCCAAGAATGAGTACAGGAGAAACTTCCTGGAAACAGCAAACCCCCAAACTCTATGGACGGCGAGAAGGTTCGCCTTCGGAGGACCACCGGACAGGTTCCCCCAAATTCCCGGGGCTGAAAGCCCTAACGAAATCAATCAGGCACTCTTCAGGCACTTCTTCCCTGAGAAGAGATCCTCCCCCCCTCCCAGCATCCTACGTGAGTTCAGGGACGTCCCGGGGCTGTCAGCAGAGGAAATATCAGCGGCCCTTCGGAAGTCCTTTTCGTCCGCCACTCCAGGCCCGGACCAGATACCCTATTCTGTCTGGAAAAGAGTTCCCTTGACAAACCCCAGAATTCTCACCTCCCTCCTAGGCCCCCTGGTTAGGTATGGGCACCACCCCTCTTCCCTCAAAAAGGCAAACGGCATTGTGCTGGACAAACCTGGGAAATCCTCCTACAACACTCCTGCTTCGTTTCGTTTCATCGTCCTCCTAGAAACAGTTTCAAAGATTCTGGAGAGGGTGATGGCAAACCGGCTTTTGGCCCAGGCCCGTTTCCTGGGCCTCCTCTCCCCCAACCAGACTGGCTCCCTACCTGGCCTGAGTACCTTCGACGCGGCGGCTACCCTCTCCCACGAGGTCCAGCTATTTATGCGCCCCAAGGTCAAGGTCTCAACCCATTTCCTGGACATAAAGAGAGGCTTCGATAATGTCTCCGGCCCGCTACTCTGCAACAGACTTGCTACCAAGGCGGTCAACCCCTACCTGGTCTCGTGGATAAGGTCTTTCCTCCACAGGCGCACCTGCCGCCTGGTCTTCCAGGGGGCACCCCATGTCTTCTCACCTGTCTCGGTTGGAACCCCCCAGGGCTCCCCAATCTCCCCCCTGCTCTTTGTCATCTACGTCTCAACCCTCCACTTCCCGGTCCCCCAGGGCCTTATCTTCTCTTATGTGGACGACTTCGCTGTCACGGTGGCCTCTGGCTCTTACCGCAGGAACATCCAGAGACTGCCAGGCATCACCAAGGTGCTCCAGTGGAAGGCTGGCAAGCTGGGTGTGTCCTTCTCGATCCCGAAAACGGAGTTGATACGCGGGGAAACCCCCTCTCAGAAGATCCCCCGTCCCCCGATCCCGGTCCTGCTGGACGACCTTGTCTTCCGCCCCTCCAAGCTAGTTCGCTGGCTCGGTTATTGGTTCCAGCCCTCCTCCACCTCGGGTACAAGAGGTACCACCTCTCACTTCGCGAGAAGGCTTGGACTGGCCCAAGGCACCTTCGCCACGATCAAGAGACTCTCAAGGCCTGGCAAGGGCCTGCCTCCTTTCCTCTGCCACCGCCTGGCCTCCTCCTTAATCGCCCCGATGCTCCTATGCGGCGTCGACCTCTTCTCCCCAAGCCTTACCCTCCTCGATCCCATGTCCATCTCTTGGAGGACCGTCCAGAGATGGGTAACAAACTGCTTCTCCTCGACACATGTGGGTATCCTCGCTTGCGAGTCGGCCCTGCCCCCCATGCCCCTTCTGATACCCCACCGACAGAGACTGGCAGGAGTACGGCTTGTCTGCCTCCCTCCAGAAGCCAACCTGGCAACTGCGAGGCTCCACCCCACGTTCCCGACCTCATCCCCCTTCAGGGCCTCTGACGACCACCGACACCACACGCCGGGCTTGACTTCGGTCTACGCTCCCCTATTCTGGAAATCCCCTGTACCCTCCCCGCCCATACGGAAACACCTCCCCATCGTTGCAATTGCGCACCGCACTCTCCCTTTCATCCCAACCTCCGGCCCTCTTCCGGTAACCTCCCCCGACCTCCTCCCGCCAGCCGGTCCTCTGACCGAGGATGGCACCCTCTCCTACAGATCGAGCAAGTTAAAGGTAAGATCGGCCTTGGTCAAAGACTGGAATGATCAGTTCCCGCCCCCCCCGACATACCCGTACCCCGTGTCCCTAATGCCCCATCCCTTCATAGTGCTTGCGAGGTTCATGGCGGGAAGGATACACCAAATGCGTTCGGGAAAGAGCTATCTAGCGGCCCACCCTTCCTGGTTCACTGAGCACCCCTCCTACCTCTGCCCTTTCTGCGACGAGGAAAAGGAGGACTTCACCCACGCCATCCTTACCTACATGTCCCGCCTGGCACTTCGCGAGCGCCACCTCCGCGGGCTGACTTCGTTGGAACGGGACAGCCCCCTCTGGTCAGACACCACTACGCTGCACTCCCTCGCCAGATACATCAATGTCACGGCGACGGGTTTGCTACCGGGTATGCCCGCAGCAGAATGGGACCACCTACTTCCATCGGACGAGGACGCGTCTGGTCTACCTATTCACGGCTTTGCCCCCTGAGGGGGATGGCCCCCTATTTGTTGTTTGCCTTTTACCTAGTTGCTGAGGGATTGTACTTTTCGTCATGATCGTGCGCTTTATTGATTTATTTCCTTAGGGATTTTATGTTGGCTATCGGACACGCTCAGGAGGTTTTTATAGTTTGGTGCGATAGTTTCCTTTGTGACTGCGAGCTTTTGAGATTAAGGTTTTGTTTATGCCATAGCTAGCGCTGCATGCAAGTTCTTGTACCATAAATCAACAAATACATGAAGATAAAAAATTAAAAAAAAAGAAAAAGAAAAAGAAAAAAAAAGAAAGGCCGCGTAGATAGGCCATCCTCCTTCTCGTCTATTTTCCTGGCGCGTGAAATCAACCCTCAACGCTTGGAGTTCACGAACCATCCATGCCCCCTCTCCTCCCATGATGGCTTCGGCTTAGGAGTGACGGCCATCTGCCCCCTCCCCTCACTGCCCTCTTCCGCTTTCTCAAGATGTCAGAGCTTTCCTTCCTCTGGGTGCTGGGATGCCTTTCGCGCTGCCCGTTCTCGCCCCTTCCCTCGCTTAGCGAGGCCCCTCCATACGGTCCGCGACGGTTCGCTTCCTATGCTTCAGACTGCTGGGAACAAGGTTTGCGGTATGCGAGAACTCTACCATAGGCCCAAGGGTTGCTCTCGCCTTTTCCCACAGTTGGCTTAAGCGTTGGTATCCCATCCACAAAGTGACAATATCTCTCTGAGAATAAGGGACTACATGAGAGACGCAGTAAAACGCATGCCTTCTACTAAAGGGACCGCCTAGTCAGACACGCACATGATTACCGAGAGTTGACAGGGTCGCGTTTGGTTTCCGGCCTGTTCTGGCGGTTGGATCGGCTTGCACCTTACTGCTACACCCTCCCTCGGCTTGCACCCTACTGCACCACCCTCTCCTGCCTCCGCCCCACAGGCGGTCCACTTTTCTCGGTTGCGTCGCATTCCGGGATAACTTCCGCGGTTTTCTGCTGCCAGCGCGTATACCTGGCATAGTTGGTGTGGGATCTTTGGTGCGGTTTTTCATTTGTCTTTTTTTTCTGAGATGTTCTGGGCGGTTACCTTCTTAGGTTTTCCTGCTTTCTTCTTAGTTAGGCTTCTCCTATTCTCTGAGTTCGCTTACGAGGTAGGGACGGGTTTTTCTTAGGGGCGAGATGTGCCGTTAGGCCCATACTAGAGGGTCCTGGGGATACGGTCGGGCCAGCCGGAAGGAGGAATGGGGATTGTTTATGCCATAGCTATCGCTGCATGCAAGTTCTTGTACCCTAAATAACAAGGAATACATAATGATAAAAAAAGAAAAAAAGAAGCAAAAAAGGCCCCGTAGATAGGCCATCCTCCGTCTCCTCTATTTTCCTCGCGCTTGAAATCAACCCTCAACGCTTGGAGTTCACGTACTATCCACCCCCCCCTCTCCTCCCATGATGGCTTCGGCCTAGGAGTGACGGCCATTTCCCCCCTCCCCTCACTGCCCTCTTCTGCTTTCTCAGGTTGTCATGGCTTTCCTTCCTCTGGGTGCCGGCATGCCTTTCGCACTGCCCTTCTCATCCCTTTCCTCGCTTAGCGAGGCCCCTCCATACGGTCCGCGACCGTTCGCTTCCCATGCCGCAGACGGCTGGGAACACGGTTTGCGGTACCCGAGGACTCTACAACAGGCCCACGGGTCGATCTCGCCATTTCCCACGGTGAGGCTTAAGCGGTGGTATCCCATCCACTAACTGACGCTATCTCTCTGAGAACAAGGGACTACATGAGAGACGCGGTGAAACGCTGGCCTTCCACTACGGGGACCGCCTTGTCAGACACGAACACGATCACCGAGAGTTGACACGGTCGTGTTTGGTTTCCGGCCTGTTCTGGCAGTTGGATCGGCTTGCACCCTACTGCTACACCCTCCCTCGGATTGCACCTTACTGCACCACCCTCTCCTGGCTTCCCCCCACAGTAGGTTCACTTTCTCGGTTTGCGTCGCGTTCCTGGATAACTTCTAAGGTTTCTGCTGCCCGCGCTTATACCTGGCATGGTTGTTGTGGGATCTTTTGGTGCGATTTTTCTTTCGATTTCTTTTTTGAGATGTTCTGCGCGGTTACCTTCCTATGTTTTCCTTCTTTCTTCTTGGTTAGGCTTCGCCTATTCTCTGAGTTCGCTTGCGAGGTAGGAACGGGTTTTTCTTTGGGGCGAGATGTGCGGCTAGGCCCATACCAGAGGGTCCTGTGGATACGGTCGGGCCAGTCGCAAGGAGGAATGGGGATTGTTTATGCCATAGCTAGCGCTACATGCAAGTTCTTGTACCATAATTAACAATGAATACATGAAGATAAAAAAAGAAGAAAAAAAGAAAAAAAAAAGAAAAAAAGAAAAAGGCCGCGTAGATAGGCCACGCTCTGCTTCCGCTATTTTCCCTCCCCTCCATTTCTACCTTGTACTCAACACCATCAGCCTCAGGTGTGCCCACACATTATTGCTATCTCCAGAAGCCTTTTGGCTGAGTCCCCACTGCCTAGTCAGTAATGGCCTCCGTCGCCCTCCCCCCTTCAGAGCGTTCCTCGGTGTCAGGAATCCCCCTGCATGTCCCCCTTCTACTCGCGCTGCTTGAGAATGCCACGGTAGACGCAGGAGTATCCCTGCAACCTTTCCCCGCGATCAGCTTTGTGGAGCTGGACGACCTCTGACTAGGCAAAGTCGTTATCCTCCCCCTCCTCTGTACCTCGCTCGTGGCATCCAGGGCCCTCTCCTCTCAAATCGACGAACTCGCACTAGAGATCGCGAGACTTTCTGGTCAAATCGACGACCTCCACGCCCGCAATAACAAATGCTCAGTTCCCCCCCCACCCCCCTCGTCTGAAAATGCTATGGCGTCCTCACTTTCAGCCCTCCAGCTCTCGGTCAGAGACCTTGCGTCCCCTTTGACCACCCTCCTCCCCCAAACGGCACGCCACCAACAGCCCCCACCCCAACAAAACACACCCACACATGTCACGTCGAATGCAGCTCGGGTAGCCCCATCCTGAAAGGGAAAGGACAAGGCACCGGCCGACTCTGCCCCTGCCCTTGCCGATAAGCTCACCCCCCTCTACGAGGGTGAGGGCGACACAGTCCTCTCCTGCTACAGTATCAAGGACCAGAAAAGGTATGGTAACCCTGCCGCTTACGGGGCCAAATTCCCTCGCTCTTGGGAGGCCCTGACCTTCCGGGAAGGGAAATATCCTCCTGCTTCCAAGTTCCACCCAGCCCCATCGTCATCGGCTCAACCCGGCGCCTCCTCCTACGCTCAGGCCCTCTCATCTGGACAGAAGAGGAAAGGCAAGGCGAACAAGGCCAAGATCCCCCCGTCTGCTGCCCAGGTTGCGTCTGGAACGGCCACTACTGCCCCCTTGAGGGGCCCGTAGAGCCTACCAGCAGCCGCGAGGCGTTTCTACGCCCCGCGCTCGTCCCCTTTCCCACAGCCCCAGGCTGATCTTATAGCTGCCTCCTTCCCAGACTCTGCCGCCTCGGTATTGCGAGAGGCTGGCTGCAATCTTCCCCTATCGTTCTCCACCCGTGTCAATGACAGAGGCGCCGTAACCCTCCTTGCTCTTTCACCTTTTGTCTCGTCCACTTCCTGCGCCCCCTACTACGAAGCACTCTCTGCGAAACTGAACCGCTCCTTCCTAGTCGGAGACTCCCCTGGCTCCCTTTCCGCCCCGCACCGAACGAGGTTAAACTAGCTGTTCATTCCCTACCGATTACATACCTCCCCCAGGACGACGAAGACCTCTTCGCGTTCCTGTCAAACACCATCCTAAACGTTAAAAATGTCCAGATCCTCTCTGCCCGTTACCTCAACCCCAACCGCAGTTCCCGAGTCCAGAAAAAGGCGACTTCAGTAGTTGTCACTGTGGCCCCTGAGAATGAGGCCACAATGCTGGGCAACGCTCATCTTTACTCCTCTCGATGCAAGAGCGAGCGAGCATACTCGGCTAATGGCCTCACTCAATGCCGTAATTGTTGCGAATACGGACACCACTCAGCAAGGTGTAGGATTGACCATCCGGTCTGTCCAATCTGTGCACTCTCCGACAGAAAGCAGGCCCACAGGTGCCAGAACCCAACCTGCCCTGAGGGCAGAAACCTCAGAGCAGTCGCTAACTGCTGCCCAACCTCCCCCCCGCTTTGCGCTGTCTGCAAAGGCACTCACCCAGCCTTCGCTCGCGACTGCCCATCGAGATCCGCCCCCCCTGCTCTCCGCAGGGAACCCCCTCTAATGCAGGATGAGGAAAGAATGGACATGACGAACAACCCCGGTGAGGGTCCTTCAGCTTGTACACGACCTTTCTACCCCCTATCGATTTTGAGTCACCCCGCCCTAGGCGTGGTGATGCCCCCCTGGCACGTCCCCCTGCAAATGTTCCGAAACCCCAAGGAGGTGCTCTGCCGAACCCCGCCTGGCAGGCAACTCCCACTCCTGTCCCAATACCTGAGATGCTGGAAGGAGTGTAATGGCTGGTTACACCTCCCCTCTGAGTTCCTTGCTGGCGACGGGCTCCAATAATCCCATATCCATTCTACAACACAACTGCTTGGGAAGCTGAGATGTGTTTCTCTCCCTGATTAATTCTGTTTCTCTTTTGGATCTCCCCCCCACCCTCGTCCCATTACAAGACCCTCCCCTGTACAGGAACAAACCCCACGCGTTTGCGCGATTTAAGTCTTTTCTTCCCCCATGCCCTAACGGTGGCAAGCCTAGCGTGGCGTGCTACCTACACCTTTTCTCCACGCAACAGTTCTCATTTCTTCGTGTCTTGTCTGGTGCGAGAGACTGGATGGCAATGGACTTCTTGTCCTCAATTGGTGTTTTTGATTCCTTTGTTACCAAATTTCGCGCAGTAAACCTCTACAGCACTTGGGATGGTTCCCCCTTCAAAAGGACCGTCTCGCCCGATGCTGCGTTCCCCCCCACGCACTCCCCTATGCTGGTCGTTGGTGACTTCAACATCCATCACCCTTGCGCTGAGCCCGGCTGTCTCTTCTCGGTTTCAGACCTTGGTGCATCCTCCCCCTTCTTTGCGAAGGCTGCTCGGGGAGGTTTCTGCCGCTTGAACACCCCCGGCACCCTCACCTACTTTCCCTTCGACACAAACCTCCGCCGCTCGGTAATTGACCTGGAATTTGCAAACGCCCCCCTCTCGCCCAGCTTCAGGTCATGGAGTATGCCTGTTCCCCCAACAGGTTCTGACCACGTCCCAATCCTCATAACACTATTGGAGCCCTTGGTTCGCCCCCCGCCTCCCTCCCCATCATAGACAAAAACAGACTGGCCTGCCCTAGAGGAGGGTCTGAAACGGATAGAGTTCCGCCCCCCTCCCCCCCTCCCCACGCCGCATACACTATCAGTCTGGTTCGACATGGCCCTGGAGCGGGTCAGGTCCCAGCTCAAGAGTCACACCCCCGACAAAAGGCCCACCTACAGGTCGAAGCCCTGGTGGACCCCCAACCTCACAAAGCAGGAAGCGGGATTCCACTCCGTCGTCCAGGCAGCCCGCAAGGTCCCCCTCCCCTCTTCCAAAGATCTGTGCAGGGAGGCACGTCTCCTGTACTTCAAGGCTATCAAGAAGGCCAAAAACGAATACAGGAAAAACTTTCCGCAAACAGCGAACCCCCAGACACTATGGACAGCGAAAAGGTTTGCCTTTGGCAAACCGCCCAACAGGTTCCCCCAAATTGACGGGGCTGAAAGCCCCAATGAAATCAATCAGGCACTCCGCGGACACTTCTTCCCCGAGAAGAGGTCTTCCCCCCCCCCCCAGCATCCTACGCAAGTTCAAGGACGTCCCGGAGCTGTCGGCAGAAGAAATATCAGCCGCCCTTCGGAAGTCCTCTTCGTCCTCTGCCCCTGGCCCAGATCAGATACCTTACTCTGTCTGGAAAAGAGTCCACCAGATAAACCCCAGAATTCTCACCTCCCTCTTGAGCCCCCTGGTTAGGTATGGGCACCACCCCTCTTCCTGGAAGAAAGCCAGCGGCATCGTGCTGGATAAACCTGGGAAGCCCTCCTACGACACCCCTGCTTCATTTCGTATCATCGTCCTCATAGAAACCGTTTCAAAGATTCTGGAGAGGGGGATGGCAAACCAGCTTTTGGCCCAGGCTCGTTTCCTGGACCTACTCTCCCCCAACCAGACTGGATCCCTGCCTGGTCTGAGCACCTTCGACGTGGCAGCTACCCTCTCCCACGAGGTCCAGCTGTTTATGCGCCCCAAGCTCAAGGTCTCGACCCTTTTCCTGGACATCAAAGGAGGCTTCGATAACGTCTCAGCCCCACTGCTATGCAACTGACTCGCTACCAAGGCAGTCAACCCCTATCTTGTCTCGTGGATAAGGTATTTCCTCCATGGCCGCACCTGGTGCCTGGTCTTCCAGGGGGCACCTCAAGTCTTCTCACCGGTCTCGTTCGGAACCCCCCAGGGCTCCCCAACCTCCCCCCTGCTCTTTGTCATCTACGTCTCAACCCTCCACTTCCCGGTCCCCAGGGGCCTTATCTTCTCCTATGTGGACAACTTCGCTGTAACGGTGGCCTCGGGCTCTTACCGCAGGAACATCCAGAGACTGCAAGGCATCACCAGGGTCCTCCAGCGGAAGGCGGGCAGGCTAGGTGTGTCCTTCTCGATCCCGAAAACAGAGCTGATGCACTGGGAGACCCCCTCTCAGAAGGTCCCCCCCCCCACAATCCCGGTCCTGCTGGACGACCTTGTCTTCCGCCCCTCCAAGCTGATTCACTGGCTTGGATATTAGTTCGAGCCCTCCTCCACCTCGGGTACGAGAGGTACCAGCTCCCACTTCATGAGAAGACTTGGACAGGTCCAAGGTGCCTTCGCTATGATCAAGAGACTCTCAAGGCCTGGCAACGGCCTTCCTTCTTTTCTCTGCCACCATTTGGCTTCCTCCTTGATCTCCCCGATCCTCCTATACGGGGTGGACCTCTTTTCCCCAAGCCTTACACTCCTCAACGACATGTCCGTCTTCTGGCGATCTGTCCAGAGATGGGTAACAAATTGCTTCTCCTCAACACCTCTTGGCATCCTCACTTGCGAGTCGGCCCTGCCCCCCATACCCCTTTTGATACGCCCCCGACAGAGACTGGCAGCAGTGCGGCTGGTCTGCCTCCCGCCCGAGGCCAATCCAGCAACTACGAGGCTCCACCCCACGTTCCCGACTTTGTCCCCCTTCAGGACCTGGGAGGAACACCGACACCACACGCGGGGCTGGACTTCGGTCTACGCTCCCATCGCCTGGAAATCCCCTGTCCCCTCCACTCCCATAAGAAAACACTTCCCCATCGATGCGGTTGCACACCGCATCCTCCCGTTCATCCCGACCTCCGGCCCTATTCCCGTGGCTTCTCCCGAGCTCCTCCTGCTAGCCTTTCTTCCAGCCAGGGATCACACCCCCTCCTACAGATCGATCCTGATGAAAGTTAGATCAGCCTTGGTCAAAGACTGGAATGATCAGTTCCCTCCCCCCCCGACATATCCCTACCCCGTGTCCCTTTCGCCCTATCCTTTCATGGGGCTGGGAAGGTTCATGGCAGGGAGAATACACCAAATGCGTTTGGGCAAAAGCTACCTCGCTGCCCACCCTTCCTGGTTCACTGAGCACCCCTCCCCCCTTTGCCCTTTCTGCGAGGAGGACGAGGAGGACTTCGCCCACGCCATCCTGTCCTACGAGTCCCACAGGGCACCTCGTGAGCGCCACCTCCGTGGCCTCACTTCGTTGGAAAGAGACAGTCCCCTCTGGTCAGACCTTGCCGCCCTCCACTCCCTCGCTAGATACATCAATGTCAAATCGACGGGTTTCCCACCGGGCATGCCCCCAGCAGCACGGGACCCTCAACTTCCATCGGACGAAGTCACGTCTGTTCTGCCGATCCACGGTTTCGCCGCCTGAGGGCGACGGCCCCTTATTTGTTGCTTTTCTTTTCGCTAGCAGCTGAGGATTTGTATTTTTCGTTCTGAACATGCGCTTTATTGTTTTATTCCCTTAGGGATTTGGTGTCGGCTATCGGACACGCTTAGTAGGCTTTTATAGTTTGGTGCGAATGTTTCCTTTGTTGCTGTGAGTTTTTTGAGATTAAGGTTTTGTTTACGCCATAGCTAGCGCTGCATGCCAGTTCTTGTACCATAAATCAATGAATACATGAAGATAAAGAAAAAAAGAAGAAAAAAAGACCTAGTAGATAGGCATCCTCCGTCTACTCTATTTTCCTCGCGCTTGAAATCAACCCTCAACTCTGGGAGTTCACGAACCACCCACCCCTCCTCTCCTCCCACAATGGCCTCAGCCTAGGAGTGACGGCCATCTGCCCCCTCTCCTCACTGCCCTCTGCTGCTCTTGGGGGATGTTCGGGCTTTCCTTCCTCTGGGTGCCGGTACGCCTCTCGTGCTGCCCGTTCTCACCCCTTTCCTCGCTTAGCGAGGCCCCTCCACACGGTCGGCGACCGTTCGCTTCCCATGCTGCAGACGGCTAGGAACACGGTTTGCGGTACGCAAGAACTCTTCAACAGGCCCACGGGTCGATCTGGCTCCTCCCCACGGTGAGTTTAAGCGGTGGTATCCCATCCACTAAGTGACACTATCTCTCGCGGAACAAGGGACTACATGAGAGACCCGGTAAAATGCTTGCCTTCTACTACGGGACCCCCTAGTCAGACACAACCACGATTACCGAGAGTTGACACGGTCGCGTTCGGTTTCTGGCCTGTTCTGGCGGTTGGATGGGCTTGCACCCTATTGCTCCACCCTCCCTCGGCTTGCACCCTACAGCACCACCCTCTCCTACCTCCCCTCCACAGCTGGCCCATTTTCTCAGTTGCGTCCCGTTCCGGGATAACTTCCACCGTTTTCTGCTGCCAGCGCATATACCTGGCATGGTTGTTGTGAGTTCTCTTTGGTGCCCTCTTTCTTTTGTTTTTTCTGAGATGTTCCGAGCTGTTACCTTCCTATATTTTCCTGCTTTCTTCTTAGTTAGGCTTCTCCTATTCTCTGAGTTCGCTTGCAAGGTAGGGACGGGTTTTTCTTTGAGGCTAGCTCTACAGTTAGGCCCATACCAGAGGGTCCTGGGGATATGGTCGGGCCAGTCGGAAGGAGGAATGAGGATTGTTTATGCAATAGCTAGCGCTGCATGCAAGTTCTTGTACCCTAAATAACAACGAATACATGACGATAAAAAAAAAAAGAAAGTAAATGAAAAAAGGCCGCGTAGATAGGCATGCGATTCCGCACCGCACCCTCCCGTTCATCCCGACCTCCGGCCCTGTTCCGGTGGCATCCCCCGACCTCCTCCCGCCAGCCTGTCTCCCTGCCGGAGATGACACCCCCTCCTACAGATTGATCAAGATGAAAGTTAGATCGGCCTTGGTCAAAGACTGGAATGATCATTTCCCGCCAGCCCCGATATACCCCTACCCCATGTCCCTTTCGCCCCACCCTTTCATGGGGCTTGGAAGGTTCATAGCGGGGAGAATACACCAAATGCGTTTGGGCAAAAGCTGCCTCGCTGCCCACCCTTCCTGGTTCACTGAGCACCCCTCCCCCCTCTGCCCTTTCTGCGAGGAGGACGAGGAGGACTTCGCCCATGCCATCCTGTCCTGCGAGTCCTGCAGGGAACCTCGTGGGGCTTGGAAGGTTCATGGCGGGGAGAATACACCAAATGCGTTCCGGCAAAAGCTACCTCGCTGCCCACCCTTCCTGGTTCACTGAGCACCCCTCCCCCCTCTGCCCTTTCTGCGAGGAGGATGAGGAGGACTTCGCCCATGCCATCCTGTCCTGCGAGTCCTGCAGGGAACCTCGTGAGCACCACCTCCGCGGGCTCACTTTGTTGGAAAGGGACAGCCCCCTCTGGTAAGACCTCGCCGCCCTCCACTCCCATCCTAGATACATCAATGTCACCGCGACGGGTTTCCCACCGGGCATGCCCCCAGCAGCGCGGGTCCCTCAACTTCCATCAGACGAAGTCACGTCTGTTCTACCGACTCACGGGTTCACCCCCTGAGGGGGACGGTGCCTTACTTGTGGTTTTTTCTTTTAGCTAGTAGCTGAGGAATTGTATTTTCTGTTATGATCATGCGCTTTGTTGTTTTATTTCCTTAGGGATTTTGTGTCGGCTATCGGACACGCTTAGGAGGTTTTTATAGTTTGGTGCGAATGTTTCCTTTGTTGCGGGGAGTTTTTTGAGATTAAGGTTTTGTTTATGCCATAGCTAGCGCTGCATGCAAGTTCTGGTACCATAAATCAATGAATACAGGAAGATAAAAGAAAAAAAGAAAAAGTAAAAGAAAAAGAGAAAAAAAAGGAAGAGTAGATAGGCCATCCTCCGTCTCCTCTATTTTCCTCGCGCTTGAAATCAACCCTCAATGCTTCGAGTTCACGAGCCACCCACCCCCCCTCTCCTCCCACGCTGGCCTCGGCCTAGGAGTGACGGCCATCTGCCACCTCTCCTCACTACCCTCTTCTGCTCTCTCGCGATGTTCGGGCTTTCCTTCCTCAGGGTGCCGGTACGCCTTTCGCGCTGCCCGTTCTCGCCCCTTTGCTTGCCTAGCGAGGCCCCTCCACACGGTCGGTGACCGTTCGCTTCCCATGCTTCCGACGGCTGGGAACACGGTTTGCGGTACGCAAGAACTCTACAACAAGCCCCAGGGTCGATCTCGCCATCTCCTACGGTTGGCGTAAGCAGTGGTATCCCATCCACTAAGTGACACTATCTCTCTGGGAACAAGGGACTGCATGAGAGACGCGGTAAAGCGCTTGCCTTCTACTACTGGGACCGCCTAGTCGGACACGAATAGGAATACCGAGAGATGACACGGTCACGTTCGGTTTCCGGCCTGTTCTGGCGGTTAAATAGGCTTGCACCCGACTGCTACGCCCTCCCTCGGCTTGCACCCTACTGCACCACCCTCCCCTGCCTCCCTCCCACAGCCGGCCCATTTTCTTGGTTGCGGCCCATTCCGGGATAACTTCCCCGGTTTTCTTCTGCCTGTGCGTATACCTGGCATGGTTGTTGTGGGATCTCTTTGGTGCGGTTTTTCTTTTCTTTTTTTCTGAGATGTTCCGCGCGGTTACCTGCCTATGTTTTCCTTCTTTCTTCTTAGTTAGGCTTCTCTTATTCTCTGAGTTCGCTTGCAAGATATGGACGGGTTTTTCTTTGGCGCGAGATGTGCGGTTAGGCCCATACCAGAGGGTCCTGAGGATACGGTCGGGCCAGTCGGATGGAGGACTGGGGATTGTTTATGCCATAGCTAGCGCTGCATGCAAGTTCTTGTACCCTAAATAACAATGAATACATAAAGATAAAAAAGAAAAAGAAAAAAAAAGAGAAAAAAGGCCGCGTAGATAGGCCATCCTCTATCTCCTCTATTTTCCTCACACTTGAAATCAACCCTCAATGTTTGGAGTTCACGAACTACCCATCTCCCCTCTCCTTCCACGATGGCTGCGGCCTAGGAGTGACGGTGTTAGACGGACACCAAACTCCAGTATATCACCGAGGGGCGTAGGCTAAAATCTTTGTTGGGAGAATCTGTCGAGGAATGCTCATCGCGATAAAAATAAAAGTAAGGTAAACATTGATAGCGTAAACAATTTTATATTGATAAGAGCTCTTCTCCGTTGCTTGATAATATCTGCAAAGCTCGGGAGGCACTTCGATATTTATATCCCGCGTCTGAGTATTCGCGGACCACTTCTAACTGCTATGCCTACGAAGAACCACGCTGGTTTAAATACGCAAACGTCCAGAATCTTATAAGTGCGAACACCGTTTGACCCTAAAACTTATCACACCCTTTCGCGGACACGGAATAGTATTCCTCTGTTGAGATGACTGGCCTATTTGTTATACCAAACAGCCGCCTCCAACTTAGATGTCCGTATAGACTTTTATATGACTTTTAGTCATGTGAACTATCATCCCCATCGTCTCTTCGGTCATGAAGTGATCAAGTTCATGCCGGGCCACCTAGTGCCAATCGCAAGTCTGAGCCCAACGTGTCCTCGTATTAGGGGGCTCCAACCTATCTAGGTCTTCCGTTCTGAGCGTGCCTCCCCTTGGTCCGCCGGCCTCCCCAGAGGGGTCCTATTACAAGGACCAACCAACCTACAGCTGATCTCAGAAGGGTGTGGGTGGATTCGGTATACCCCTAACAGCTTCCACCACTGGGATATCCTCTTAGAGTATTTTGCCGAAAACGTCCTGTCACTTGCGGCCCGTAGTAAGGATCCCTAAGTTTGAAGCCTACTATCTCAATGCGCCTCCCAAGGACTTCCTCCGTTCCACTTCCCAGATGTCGCTAAAGGTCCCCTCCCATATATCCTGAGAACAGCATGCGGTCGGACGGACGGCGGCAATGTACATGGTGTTGTGAAGTGGGCTTCATTGATGTGACATTTTAGTTATTGGACGCAACTCACGAAATCTCACTAATGCCGTGCGGGCCCCCTAGGGGGGCCCCAGGCGGCTGTTGGCTCCGGTAAATCGAGGGTCTCTGCGCAGTTACCCTACCATGGGGTCTGTGTATATGTCTCGGATATCCATATGCCTAACATGAGCTCCCTCCTACCAGGGTGCGCCTCGAATGCCTTTATAACCATTTTATAATTTTCTTCTAAATACATTTTAAGACTCAGTGTGGTCAGGGTAAAAAACCTGCCACGTTTACTTGGCCACGGTAGGAAAACCTTTTCCTCACTATCTTACTTCTGCCCTTCCTAGCATGTCTGGATTTTCATTATGAAAATTCTCCACAACTTCCTCCGCATTTGCCATACCGGTGGCTGGCTCCCATGTGTTCTCATGTTCTGAACACCCTTGCCATTTAACGAAGTACCACAGTTCCCGCTTCTCTTGATAGCGGCCATGTACTCATTTCCTGTAAGAATGAATCTAACTTCTTCCGATTCTTTCAACCTCCAATTGCAGATCGCCGTCAATATCCTCCGGTTCTCTCGGGGGCTGTTGTCGATTGTCATGAACTGACTCGCGGTAGGGTTCCAATAGTGCGACATAGAATACGGGATGAATGTTCCACCGATCGGATATTTGAGCTTGAATGCTCTGGCTCCGCGCCTTTCTATAATTTGGAAGTGGCAGTATAGCTTCGGACTTAGCTTCTTGGATTTTCGTCGGGTGGGGATGTTTTTCGCGTTTAACCTTACTTTATCCCCGATTTTGAAATCTGGCGGCTGCCCAGCTTTCTGGTCGCAATATTTTGACATCCCGTCTCGTGTCTTTTCTAGTGACCCTCTTGCTTGTTCATGTATCGTCTTAATCCAGTTCGCGTACAGTGTCGCTCCTGGATTTTGAGCTTCGCGCTCCTTCATCCACTTTGTCTGTGGACGGAATCCGTAGTTTGCATAGAATGGCGACATCACATGAGCATTGGTTGCGGAGTTGTTATAGGCATGTTCAGCTAGCGGTAGTAGCTGATACCAGTCATCCTGATTGTAGTTGACAAAACTTCTTAGGTAACCTTCCAGCACTTGGTTGGTACGTTCGGTTTGTCAGTCAGTCTGAGGATGGTATGCCGTTGACATTCTTCGCTTAATTCCCAACACTTTGCAAAGGGATTCCTAAAATTCTGCTGCGAACTTTGAATCCATGTCCGAGACGATTTCGGTTGGCAGGCCGTGCAGCCTCCCTACTTCTTTCAGAAATGCATTTGCGACATCCGTGGCCGTAGCTGTGGTCTGTAGTCCGATGAAATGTGCCATCTTTGTATACTGATCAACTACTACCATTATCTGAGTACACCCTTGTGACTCTGGTAGTTGAGTGATAAAGTCCAGCGAGATAGATGCCCATGCTGCGTAGGGTATTTGCAACGGTTACAGTAACCCGTACTTGGCATGTCTAGGTCATTTATTATGGTGGCATTCATCGCAGGATCGTACATAGTCGTTGACCCATGCCGCAAGTCCTTTCCAGTAGAAGTCGCGCATGATTATTTCCCAAGTTTTTTCTTGTCCGAAATGTCCTGCAACTTTTGCATCATGACATCCTTCTGCGATCTTGGTATATAGCGCCTGACTGTCTGGTACAAATAGTCTTTGATTATAATATAGTAGATCGTTGGTCAAGGTCCAATCTTTGGGAAAATCCTTGCCCTCGTCTCGTAGCTTAATGAGTTCTTCCCTTCGTTGCCTCCACGCTGCATCTGTTTCAATAGCTACCTCTATTTCGTTTCAGAATTCAGGATTGAACTGCTTCATACCTTTCTGCCGGATAATACCATTTGACATTAGAACTTTTTCGGGTACTTCTGAAATGTAGTACCAATGTTCGTTGTCTTTTGCCGATACCTGTAGGTAGCAGATGCTAGGTTCCTGTTCCTTGACGATCAAGGATCTTGTCGCTATATCGGTGCTTCCGAATCCCGTAGTTCCTCGTTCCGTTTCTAGCAAGTCATCGACTTCCATTATGTGTGAGGTGTTGACCTTTTCTACCACTCGTTGAGCTATGCGATCGCCCATCCTTATTTGGCAGTCCACATCTTTATGGTTAAAAAGTACGACTTTGAGTTCGCCAGTGTAAGCAGCATCGATTACTCCTGCGCCGGTAGAGATTCCGCTTCGGACCGCTAATCCACTTGTTGGGGCAACTCTTCCGCAAGTTCCTTCGTGTAGCCATACAGCTATACCCGTCCTTATTAATGCTTGTCCATATTTCGGGACAATGTCATCTTCTATGGTGTACAAGTCATGTCCTGCCGCCATTCTTGAGCCTTTTGTTGGCAAGTATGCCTTTTTGCTCAATCTCTTAACCCTAATTACGGGTTCATTTCCACCTCTTCGAGGTTCCAAATCCAAATCCTCATCGCCATCCCTGTCTTCTCCTTCATCGCCTACCCTCGGTACTAGTGACAACAAGAAATTTTCTTCTTTCAAAATTTTCTGTTCACGATGCATAGCTACCTCCTCAGGACGGTACTCCGGCTGTCTGCTTAATGCATCAGGCTTTCCCCCCTTTGTGCCTGGTCAGTATACAATGCGAAAATTGTATTCTACCAAATTCTGAGACCATCGAATTTGATGGCCACTCCAGACTTTTGAGGTGAGGAAGTATTGTAGGTTCTGCTAGTCGGTAAAGACTGTGATCGGTTTCTCCGTTCCGATTAAGTAGTGTCTCCATTCTTTAAAAGCTTCCAGGATCGCGAGAAGTTCTTTATCATGAATCTCGTACTTGCGCTCCGCTGAGTTTAATTTTCTGGAATCGAAAGCTACTGGTTGTAATCTTTTCTCAAAGTATTGAGGAAGAACGCAGCCGTGTGCAAAATCGCTAGCATCCGTTTCTACTACCGTTTCTCTTTCTGGGAAGAAGTGGTGAAGTATGGGGGCTGTGGTGAATCAGTGCTTTAGCTCTTCCAAAGCTGTGTCCTGTTCAACCCCCCTTTTAAAATTCTCAGGATTTTCTTGTAATGTCACGGTTATTGGCTGGCAAATAGTGGAGAAGTTTTTTATGAATCGTCGGTAGAAGTTAGCAAACCCCATAAAGACTTGTACTTCTCTAACCGATTTAGGCCCTTTCCAGACCATTATGGATTCCACCTTTCGGGTGCTCATAGCCACCCCATCGAACACCACCATATAGCTCAGGAATTCTACCTCTGTGGCATGGAAAGTCCATTTCTTTAGCGATACCGCTAATTGAAAGTCTGATAGACATTGTAAGACTTTCTTAACTGCTTCGATGTGTTCTTTTTCATCCTTTGAGTAGATGAGAATATCATCAAGGTAACACACGACTCCGAGATCCAAGTATTCTTGTAGGACTTGGTTCATTATATCTTGGAAGGTTGCCGCAGCGTTGACCAACCCAAAAGGCATAAGCTTATATTCATAGTGTCCGTATCTCATACGGAATGCTGTCTTCCATTTATCTCCCTCCTTTATCCTAATCAGGTGGTAGCTGTCCTTAAGGTCTAACTTGGTGAAGATATTTGCACCGGCTACTCTGTCTCTGAGTTCGGACATTAGTGGAAGGGGATGTTTGTTGAGGATAGTAATCTTATTTAGATTTCGATAATCCACAACTAGACGTAGTCTACCATCTGGCTTAGGCACGAATAATATGGGTGCGCCGGCTGGCGATTGGCTCCTTGTGATTTTCCCTTGTTTGATCATCGTTTCCAAGTACTCTCGTAAAGCCTTAAGCTGTTTTTTGGATAGTGGATATATTGGCCCCCAGGGGGGGGTTGATCCGGGAATTAACTTAATTTTGTGATCGAAAGTCCATCTTGGAGCTAATTTTTCTGCCGTCGGGGCTTCAAACAAATGTCTGTATTTCCAGTATTCTTGCGGCAATGATTCGAGTTCTACCGTGTTTTTGATGGCTCCTATTCTTCCGATGCGGCGGGTATCAGGATCCCAAGTGACCGATTCGTCATATTCGAACATATCCACTATTCCTTCATCTTCTTCGACAATGTTTTCGCAACATTTTGCGGAGAAGGTCCAATTTTCTGCATCATCTATGTGAGACACTGGGTGTTCACGATGCCACCAACCAAAAGGAATTATCATTCCGCAGTCACCTGCTTTAGCCACTTCACACGACACTTCAGAGATGTGTCGGTTTTTTCCTATTTCCAATTTTATTGGAAGAGTATAACACTTTCCTCCAGAGGCAGCGGACGATTTGTCAAAGCCTAAGATATCAACAGCCTTGTCGCGTTCTACAGAGGGAACGCGAAGGTCTTCAACTAGGTCCTTATTGATAAGGAACACGTTGGGTCACGAGTCTAATAGGACTGTGATTTTGTATCGCTCATCGTGTATATGGAGGTAAGCGATCCCCTCCGGACAGTTGTATCATTTTGGTTTTGGAGCGTCTAGTTCTACGCGCTTGGCGTGGATAAGACTTTCTTGGTTCTTTCATTTAGGTATCGTTGGTATTGGGTGTAGGTAACAAGATGTTCATTACTACGCCCGCATAGTTTTGACTATTAAGGTCTCCTCAGACAAACTAGTAACTCTTTAGCTCTAACAATCTGGGTCTACATACTCAAGCGGCGTTTCACCGATACGCTATTGTGCAGGACCAGTTTTCAGGCTGGATGCCTTCTCCCGACACACCAGACCTAGGCTCATCGCAGATTTTCGGGTGGTTATTAGCCATTTTACTCCCCTGGTGTGGGGTTCCCGCTTTCACCGAATCCTTTCCCTTAGGGTTTCGGTTATCCGTCCAGCTCCCTCAGAGGGGCCTTGCGCACCAAAGCGGTACATCCCTATCCCACACTCTGGCCATAAGGCAAGATACTACAATCGTATAATACGACTCAGACTAGTGTGGTAGGTGGAACGGCCCGCGTTGGTTGTCCTCCCGTTGTGTATTTTTATCAGGTAGATCTTGCATTGCAATGTCCCAACTTTTTTGGTATAGTAACTTGCTTGCACATGGGTAGCAGGCAACCACCAGGAGACTCGAGGAACTTCGCAGTGTTGGCTCCTGGGCCATGTGGGCATGTTAACTATCCTCTCTTTTGATCAAGACTCTCCATATATTGATTCTTGTGTTCAAGCTCATAAGTCCCTCGCGGGGTCCCTTCACTTAGAGCCTACTTGCGTTGATCCTGAAAGGAGAAACTTGCTTCGTGCCGCTTTGATCATTTTGAGTTTCGTTTCCCGTCGTTGCACATGGACTACCCGATCCCCGTCGTGGTCGGTACCCAATCCACTCCTGCCAAAGGGGGTTTCCATTTCGATTCCAGCTCCCTTAGGACACTGAATACCCAGACGCCCTCGCCGTTGGTGCCACCGAACTGACCTAGGTCAGTTCCTCATCGTCTGCTAGTTCACAGATTTTATTCACTTGGGCTGGGTGCTGAACAGTTGCGACATTGCGAGCTAATTTGGGCTTGACAATACGCGATCTTGCTCGTCCAATTCCCCTTTTTATCGGTCTTGAGCTGACCATTGCCGCCGATATATGGGCATCTTCCCAACACATTTGAAAGGTGTGGTTTTTCTTCCCACAACGTGTGCAATCTCCTTGTTTTCTTCGAGTGTCTATCACACTCTGCGGGATACCAGTATGGGCCTGAGCGAAGTTTGTGTGGGTGGTCTTTGTCGCACCTGCTAACTTTTTCCTGGGCTTCTCCAGTTCATTGTCCCTTTTCCTTTTTCGTGGTGGGGCTCCACCTCCTTTGACATAAGGTTTAGTATCGCTTTGTCGCTTTGGTTTAGAGTCCCATCGGTCTTCTCTTTTGACCTCTTGGACTATTTTAGGCTTGGACGGTTGGTCGCGCCCAATTTTCTTTCTGGCTGGCAGTCCTTCCTCTGACCATCCACATAGCCTTATTGCCTATTCCCATTCTTGATCCGTTGTATATTGCAGGGCCGACAACCTGCGGACAATTTGTTCTGCAAGTTGATCTTCGACTACCTCTCTCCCGGACTCACCAGTCATGCGTGCACGAATGTTATGGTTGTGCATCACTGTCAGATGTCGTTCAATACTTCCGTCGTACGTGACTAGGTTCATTGCTCGCAGGGTTAGTCTTTCGGCTTCTATGGGGGCGAATGGCTTGATCATATCATGTTCAAAGCGGGTCCATGTCGCTAGCTCTGGCTGCTGGGTTTCCCCATGAAGTCCATCCATAGCCTTCCGATACCATATGGTGTAAGGAAGGACTATGTCTCCTTTTGTACAGCTGAGTGTGTATATGATTCCTTCTCGGGCGTCGTCCCAGATGCGCAGGTTTCTTTCGAAGTAGTCGGTACCTTGCAAAATCCACACATATATGTCTTGTGCGGGTCTATCTTCCAAGAATGGGAGTGGCTCGGATGGTTGCTTAATATTCAGCGCCCTTGCGTTGGCAAGCGTTTCTGCCATCCCAGATGGTTCTGGTGATTGTCTTTGCGTCCCTCGGCCAGGACCTCCTCTCCTCCTTCCTCTTTCATCATCGTCATCATCATCGTCATCGTCACTAGGATCTCCTGGGTTACCTCCCTGGCCACCTGAGGGGAATGCATCCGCGGTTTCTCGGCCTTTCTCCTTGTTTCTGCGTGTAGGTGGAGCGTAATACTCCTCGTCATCAGTTTCTTGGACCGCTGGTAAGGGTGCGGGTCCTGCAGCTTCGGGACTTGGTGCCGCGGCTAGTATTTTATTTATTGCCGCTGTTAACCCTTTCAGGGTTTGGTTTGTCACGATATTCTGCAGTTGTTGCTGGTCTTGAGATCTGCAAATCTCCGCTTGGCGCGTGTTCTGATCGGTGCGTATTTGTCCTAGAGTACGATTGACTTCTCTTTCGCGCCTGACACTTTGGGCGCGGAATTCGACGAATTCCGCTCGTAGACTGATGACCATCTGTTCCTGAGTCTGATCCCAGGCTAATGCCACTTGGCTTTCTTGCCCGAGGCTTTCACGTAACCTCGTGGCTACTTCTTCATGTCCTTGTTGACGCCTCTCCTGGGCATCTATCATTTGTGCTACTTCCCATAGCATTTCCTCTTGTATCCCCTTAACCTCCGCTTCCACTCCAGCCAGTTGCATCAGCTGGCGACCAATCTCGCTATCATGGACATCTTGTCCTTCTGCGATCTGCTGCTGTACCATAATTAATTTCAAGGTATTGTCCGGGGTCGCTCCCTTCAAATGTTTGAAGGCAATGTTAGCTTGGTCGAGAGAGGTGTCTATATCTTGCCTTATTCGTCCCAAGGTTATACCAAGACGGGCAGCCAATCTGGCTCAGTTTGCCGCATGGTCTCCTCCTCCTTTAGGGGTGGAGGCCCTTGATATCCGATGAGTGCTTGCAGCACTAGTGGATCGGTGAGAGGGTAAATGTCCTCTCCGAAAGGCAGGCTTATGAGGTATCGAGGGGGTGGGACTCCATATGGCCGAATCATCTGTTTTTTCTGTCATATCGGGTCGGGTATCCATAGGTTCACCCGCCGTTATTCTCTTTCTCGGATCTTGAGGTATCTCAGCCATTGTGATACTTTCCAGGTAGGCTTGTTGCTCTAATAGCCCTGGATGGGTGATTTATGGTACTTCGTACCAGAGCTCTCAATATCTTTTAAAATGTTTAAGGAATCGTATGTAAGGTATCCAGTGTTTGAGATACTCTAGAGGTGTAGGTATAAAAGGGTTCGGTTGGTCTGACTCTGGACTCAAAACCTGAATCTCCTTTTTTTTGAGGTTTAGGATGTACTTATAGTACATACAAAAGTGTGTTAGGCCCAGGCCGAGGGGATGTCAGGCCCCCAGATGACTGTCCCAGGGTTTTCCTTTTCTTTCTCTTCTGTCTTCAAAGAGCACAGGGTGCTCTAGTCGACAAAGTCTTCCGACTCTGTCGAATTCCACTCAAAATCCGAAGCGTGCCAGTTGCGATATATGCTATTGAATTGATCCCTCGTGGGGATCCCGAAAGGTACTGTGAACTACGAGGGTTCTTGCGTATATTCTTCTTCGATTTCGAACAACGCGGTCACGAATATTTCTTCGAAGGAATGAATATAGATAGGACAATGAGGTGCTTCGAAAATATAATCGAAGTCTGAGGTGAGGGTGGAGTTTGAGGTGAACTTGTAGTTCATATAGTGAGCCTTGGTAACAGGAGAACTGTCAATATAATGTTAGGCAGACGCCAAACTCAAGTATAAAACCAAGGAGCGTAGGCCTAAATCTTTGTTCGGAGAATCTGTCGAGGAAGGCTCATCTCGATAAAAATAAAAGTGAGGTAAAGATTTATAGTTCAAACAATTTTATATTGATAAGATCTCTGCTCCGTTGCTTGATGATGTCTGTAAAGCTCGGGAGGCACTACGATATTTATATCCTGCATCTGAGTGTTCGCGGACTACTTCTAACTACTATGCCTGCGAAGGACCACTCTGGTTTAAATACGCAAACGTCCAGAATCTTATAAGTGTGAACACCGTTTGACCCTAAAACTTATCACACCCTTTCGCGGACTCGGAATAGTATGCCCCCGTTGAGATGACTGCCCTATTTGTTATACCCAACAGCCGCCTCCAACTTAGATGTCCGCATAGACTTTTATATGACTTTTAGTCGTGTTGACTATCGTCCCAATCGTCTCTGCGGTCATGAAGTGATCAGGTTCATGCCGGGCCACCTAGTGCTAATGGCAAGTCCGAGCCCGACGTGTCAGCGCCTTAGAGGGCTCCAACTTATCTAGCTCTTCCATTCTGAGCGTGCCTCTCCTTGGTCCGCCAGCCGGCGCAGAAGGGTCCTATTACTAGGACCAATCAACCTACAGCTGATCTCAGAAGGGTATGGGTGGATTCGGTATACCCCTAATAGCTTCCACTACTGGGATATCCTCGTAGAGTATTTCGCTGAAAACGTCCTGTCACCTTCGGCCCATAGTTATGATCCCTAACTGTGCAGCCAACTATCTCAATGCGCCCCTGACAGACTTCCTCCGTTCCACTTCCCTGATGTCGCTAAAGGTCCCCTCTGATATATCCTACGAACAGCATGCGGTCGGACGGACAGCGGCGATGTATATGGTGTGATGAAGTGGGCTTCATTGATGTGACATTTTAGTTATTGGACGCAACTCTCGAAATCTCGCTAATGACGTCCGGGCCCCATCAGGGGGCTGGAGGCGGGTGTTGGCTGCGGTAAATCGAGGCTCTTTGCGCAGTTACCATACCATGGGGTCTGTGTATATGTCTCGGATTTCCATATGCCTAACAGACGGCCATTTGCCTACTCCCCTCACTGCCCTCTTGTGCTTTCTCAAGAGGTCTGGGCTTTCCTTCCTCTGGGTGCCGGTACACCTCTCGCGCTGCCCGTTCTCACCCCCTTCCTCGCTTAGTGAGGCCCCTCCATACTGTCTGCCACCAAGCGCTTCCCATGCTTCAGGCGGCTGGGAATACGGTTTCCAGTACGCGAGGACTCTTCAACAGGCCCACGGGTCGATCTCGCTCCTCCCCACGGTCGGTTTCAGCGGTGGTGTCCCATCCACTAAGTGATGCTATCTCTCAGAGAACAAGGGACTACATGAGAGACGCGGTAAAACGCTTGCCTTCTACCACTGGGCACCGCCTAGTTAGACACGAACACGAGTCCTGCGAGTTGACGCGGTCGCATTTGGTTTTCGGTCTGTTCTGTCGGTTGGATCAGCTTGCAACCTACTGCTACACCCTCTCTCGGCTTGCACCCTACTGCACCACCCTGGCCTGCCTCCCCCCCACAGGTGGCCCATTTTCTCGGTTGCGCCGCGTTCTGGGATGACTTCTACGGTTTCGGCCGCCCGCACGTATACCTGGCATGGTTGTTGTGGGATCTTCGGTGCGGTTTTTCTTTTGTTTTTACTCGCGATGTTCCAGGCGGTTACCTTCCTATGTTTTCCTGCTTTCTTCTTGGTTAGGCTTCTCTTGTTCTCTAGGTTCACTTGCGAGGTAGGAATGGGTTTTTCTTGGGGGCGAGATGTGCGGTTAGGCCCATACCAGAGGGTCCTGGGGATATGGTCGGGCCAGTCGCAAGGAGGCAATGGGATTGTTTATGTCATAGCTAGTGCTGCATGCAAGTTCTTGTACCCTAAATAACACCAAATACATGAAGAAAAAAAAAAGAAAAAAAAAGGCTGAGTAGATAGGCTACGCTCCACTTCCGCTATTTTTTCCTCCCTACATTGTCACCTAGCCTTCAACACCATCAGCATCCCGTGTGCTCTTACCATCTCGCTATCCTAAGAGCCCAGAGGTAGCAGCCTCCCTGTCATGACAGGTATGGCTTCTACAGTTCCCCTTCCTCCCTCTGAGCACTCCTCTGCGTCCGGAGTCTGCTTCCATGTCCCCCTGCTCTTGGAGCTCCTCGTGACATCCTCGACGGACACGGGTATCACCACCCCGCTTGTCCCGCCTATAAGCTCAACAGTGCTTGATGACCTCTCCCCGAGAGAGGCAGTCATCCTTCCCATCCTTTGCACCTCGCTTCTGGCGCCAAGGTCGATCTCCACTCAAATCGTTCAACTGGCCCGCGAGGCCGCCCACCTATCGGGACAAGTCCACGCGCTCTACTCTCGCAGAGACCAGTCCCGACGCCCCCCCCCCCTCCCCAGCTAGCCCGATACCACAGCGGTGACACTCTCTGCCCTTCAGCTGACGGTTCGAGACCTGGTGTCCCACCTGACTACCCCCCTTCTTCAGCCAGCACACCACCACCAAACACGCGCACATCGCCCCACACTGGCGGCGCACTCCACTAACACGGCCGGGGCAGCTCCTTCCCGAAATGGCAAGCAACCCGCCACGTCCCCCCCTACCGCAACCCTTGCCGGTGAGCTTACCCCGCTCTATGAAGGTGGTAGTGATACAGACATCCCCTGCTACAGCACAAAGGATCAGAAATGGTACTGCGACCCGGCCGCGTACATGGCAAAATTTCCTCGCTCCTGGGAGGCCCAGACATACTGGGAAGGAAAGTACCCCCCCCTCTCCGAGTTCCACCCTGTCCCTCGCGCTTCAGCTCAGTCCTGCGCCACCTCCTATGCTCAGGCTGCTACAGTTGCGGGAAAAAACAAAGGAAAGCTGGGCAAAGCAAACAATGCCCCTACGGCTGCCCCGGTTGCGTCTGGTCCCGCACCTCTGGCCTCCTCACAAGGGCCCAGGAGCCTCCCAGCTGCTGAGAGACGTTTCTTCGCCCCTAGGTCTTCCCCCTTCTCACACTCCCAATCCGACCGAATAGCTCCCTCCTTCCCCGACATTGCCGCCTCACTCCTTAGTGAGGCAGGCTGCACTCTACCCCTATTCTTCTCTGCCAGGGTCAATGACAGAGAGCCGGTGATGCTTCTTGCCCGCTCCCTGTTCGTTCCCTCTACTGCTTATGCCGCCTTCTACGACGCTCTCTCCACCAAGCTAAACCAATCCTTCACGACCGGGGACACTCCATGGCTCCCTTTCCGCCTTGCTCCCAACGAGGTCCAGCTGGCAACATACTCCCTTCCGATCTCCTACCTTCCCGAGGATGACGACAACCTCCTGCAGTCTCTGAGCAACACTATCCTGAACGTCCAGAATGTTCAAATCCTCTCTGCCCATTACCTGAATCTCGACAGGGCCTCCAGGATCCTCAAGAAAGCGACCTCCCTTTGTTGTGATGCTTGCACCTGAAACTGCGGCCTCTATGCGGGGAAACGCTTACCTTTTCTCCTCTCGATGCGAGATCGAGAGAGCATACTCGGCTAACAGCCTCACTCAGTGCTATAACTGCTGGGAATACGGACACCACTCAGCTAGATGCAAGGTTGATCACCCAGTCTGCCTAATCTGCGCCCTCACCCACCGAAAACAGGCGCACAGGTACCAGACTCCCACCTGCCCCACGGGCGGTAACCTCAGAGCTGTGGTTGACTGCTGTCCAACCTCTTCCTCGATCTATGCGATCTGCAGAGGTCAACACCAGGCGTTCGCTAGAGAGTGCTCATCGAGACCTTCCCCCCCGCCTACCCGTGGGGAGTCCCCTGTTCCGCAGAATGAGGAAGCTACGGACACGACGAACAACTCTGGCGTGGGTGCTTCAACTGGTTCACGATCCCTCCTGCCCCCCCGTTCCTGCCCCAGAACCCGAAGGAGGTGCCCTGCTGAATCCCACAGGGCAGGAATCTCCCACTCCTCTCCCCCAGCCAGAGATGCCGGAAGGCGTGTAATAGCTGGTCACACCTCTCCTGCGAGTTCCCCACTGGCGGTGGACTCCCGTAACCCAATATCTGTTCTTCAACACAACTGCTTGAGAAGCTGGGATGTGTTTCTCTCCCTCTTTAATTCTTTTTCTTTGCTGGATCACCCCCCTACCCTCGTAGCCCTCCAAGACCCCCCTTTATACAGGAACAGACCCCCGTCGTTCCCAGGTTTCAAACCCTTTTTGCCCCCCTGCCCCACTGCCGGCAAGCCCCGAGTGGCCTGCTACCTCCATCCCTCCACCACTCAGCAGTTTTCGGTCCTTCCAGTCTTTACGGAAGCTAGGGACTGGATGTCAGTTGATTTTCACTCCTCTTTTGGCTTCTTTGATTCCTTCATTACCAAGTTTCGGATTGTGAACCTCTATAGCACGTGGGACGGTTACCCCTTTCGCAGAACCCTCCCTCCGGGGGCTGTTTTCCCCCAAACCTCTACACCGACGCTGGTTCTCGGAGACTTCAACATCCACCACCCCTCAGCTGATCCTGGCCGCCTTTTCTTGATCTCGGACCTGGGCGCCTCAGCCCCTTACTTTGAAAAAGCTGCGGGAGAGGGCTTCTGCCTCTTGAACACCCCTGGTATACACACTTACTTCCCCTTCGATCCCGGCCTACGCCCCTCAGTCATAGACCTTGCATTTGCCAACTCCTCTCTGTCCCCCAACTTTCGGTCATGGGAGACCCCACTGCCCCTGACAGGATCCGACCACATCCCCATTCTCATCACGCTTTCACAGCCATTGGCACGCCCTCCCCCCCCTGTCCCTGCATGGAAGAAGACCGACTGGCTCTCCCTTGAGGATGCAATTAAAGCCATGAGATTCGACCCCCCTCCGCCCCTCCCGATGCCCCTAACTTTCTTGACCTGGTTCGACACTGCCCTTCGCAGACTTAGGACCGTCCTCAGGCTACACACCCCGGACAAGAGACCCTGCCCCCGATCCCCACCCTGGTGGACCCTTGACCTCACGGCTCAAAAGGCTGCCTTCCACTCAACGGTTCGATCATCGTGACGAGACCCCCTCCCCGCGTCAAAGCAGCGGTGCTGAGAAGCCCGCCTGCTATACTTCAAGGCTATCAAGAGGGCCAAAACCGATTACTAGAACAATTTCCTAAAGACAGCCACTCCCCAGACGCTCTGTACTGCAAAACGCTATGCCTTCCGAAGGTATCCAGATAGGTTCCTACAGCTACCCGGGGCTGAGAGCCCCGTGGACATAAACACAGTCCTTCTCTCCCACTTCTTCGCGGAGAAACAGTCCTCGGGCCCTCCAGCGATCATGCGCCAGTTCAAGGATGTTCCCCCACTGTCGGCAGAGGAAATTACAGTTGCTCTCCGAAGCTCCTCCTCGTCCTCCGCTCCCGGCCCTGACCAGATCACATATTCTGTCTGGAAGAAGGTCCACACGCTGAACCCAAGCATTCATCTCTCCAACTCGGTCCTCTTGTCCGCTATGGACACTATCCCCGCTCCCTGCAGACGGTGAACAGGATGGTCCTCGACAAGCCAGGGAGGCCCTCCTACGACACGTGGGCATCATTCCAGATCATCGTCCTCCTGGAGACCATTTCCAAGATCCTAGAAAGGGTTATGGCCTCCCGCCTCTCTGCCCTCCCCATTTCCAGGGCCTTCTGTCCCCCTACCAAACTGGTTCCCTTCCCGGTTTGAGTACCTTTGATGCAGTGGCAACCGTCTCTCACGAAGTTCAACTTTTCATTCGCCCTGAGCTTAAGGTCGCGACACTCTTCCTCGACATTAAAGGCGCATTCGACAATGTCTTGGCCCCGATATACTGCGACAAGCTCGCCACTAAGGCGGTCAACCCCTACATGGTCTTGTGGATCAGGTCTTTCCTCTACGGCCGCTCCTGCCACCTGGTTTTCCACGGGGCCACTCAGGTTTTTTCACCAGTCTCTGTAGGCACCCCCCAGGGGTTCCCGATCTCCCGCCTCCTGTTTGTGATCTATGTATCCTCCTTGCATTTCTTGGTCCCTCTTGGCGTAATCCTTTCCTGCATGGACGACTTCGCTGTCATGGTCGCCTCGGGCTCTTATCGCAGGAATGTCCAGAGGCTGCAAGGCATTACCAAGGCACTCCAGGCAAAAGCTGGAAGGCTGTGGGTTGCTTTCTCGATCCCAAAAACAGAGCTCATGTACTGGATAACTCCAGCGCAGAAGGTCCATCCTCCGGCAATCCCTGTCCTGATAGACGGGCACCTCTTCCACCCTTCCAAATTGATACGCTGGCTTAGATATTGGTTCGAGCCCTCATCCACCTCATGCAACAAAGGTACTACCTCCCACTTCACGAGAAGGCTTGGCTTGGTCCAAGGAGCCTTCGTGACGATTAAACCGCTTTCCAGGCCTGGCAAGTGTCTCTGCCCCTCTCTCTGCCACCGCCTGGCGTCCTCCCTCATCTCCCCCATCCTCCTCTATGGGGCAGACCTTTTCTCACCAAGCCTCACCCTCCTGGACAGGATGTCCATGTTTTGGAGGGCCAGCCAGAGATTGGTGACGAACTGCTTCTCGTCTACCCCAGTTGGCATCCAGGAATGTGCAGCGGCCCTACCCCTCCTCCCGCTTCTGGTTCTCCACCGACAAAGGCTGGCGGCAGTTCGGCTTGTCTGCTTCCCCCATGAGACCAACCCGGCTACAGCTAGGCTTCACCCATCCTTTCCTACATCCTCCCCCTTCCCGGCTCGTGAGGACCATCGCCGATACACTAGGGGTTTGACCTCCATCTACTCCCCGCTCCTCTGGAAAACCACTCCCCCATGTCCCGCCATACGGAAATATCTGCCGCTGGACACGATGGCCCACAGGACCATCCAGTGCATTAACCCCTGACGCCCAGTTCCAGTGGCCTCCCCCGCCTTCCTGCCTCCCGACCAGCTCCCTGTTGTGGCGGGAACCCCGTCTTACCAGTCAGTCAAGCTACGGCTGCGAAACGCTCTTCTTCTGGACTGGTCTACGCAGTTTCCCCCCCGCCCTACTACCCGTATGCCGCATCCCTTAGACCCCATAATTTCATGGGCCTGGGGAGATTCATAGCGGGCAGGACCCATCAGATGTGCACAGGCAAGAGCTACCTCGCTGCCCCTCCCTCCTGGTTCACAGACGACCCCTCCCCCCTCCGCCCTTATTGTGAGGAGGACGAGGAGGATGAGGAAAACTTCGCTCATACTATTCTGTACTGCGAGTCTCGCAAGGAGCCTTGTGAGCGCCACCTCCGGGGGCTCACGGACATCGGCAGAGACAGCCCCTTATGGACCAACAAAGACTCCCTCAACTCCCTGGTGAGATACTTGAATGTGACCACCACGGGCTTTCCTCCTGGCATGCCGCCCACGTGCTCGGACCCCCCATTCACTCCGGCTTCCATTGATGTGGGCCTGCTGATTTACGGTTTTGCGTCCTGAATCTGGGCCCTCGCCCCGCGTTTCTTTCCTCCCGACAGCTGCTTCGGCTTTTTTCTGCTTGGCAGCCACGTGGTTTTGTTTGCCGTTATGGCTTTTGTATTTTGTTGCTTTAGTTTCTTGGGATTTCATGTCAGCTATCAGACACCATGAGGAGGATTTTATAGTTTGGTGCGATTGTTTCTTTTATGATTGGGGGTTTTTTGAGATTATGGGTTTTCTTTATGCCATAGCTAGTGCTGCATGCAAGTTCTTGTACCGTAAAACAAAGAATACAGGAAGATAAAAAAAAAAAGAAAAAAGGAGAAAAAGACCGAGTAGATAGGCCATCCTCCATCTCCTCTATTTTCCTCATACTTGAAATCAACCCTGAACGCTAGGAGTTCACGAACCACCCACCCCCCCTCTCCTCCCACGATGTCTTCGGCCTAGAAGTGATGGCCATTTCCCCTCTCCCCACACTGCCCTCTTCGGCTTTCTCAAAATGTCAGGACTTTCCTTCCTTTAGATGCCGGTATGCCTCTCGCACTGCCCGTTCAAGCCCCCTTCTGCTCTTAGCGGAGCCGCTCCATACGGTCAGTGACGGGTCGCTTCCATGCTTCAGACAGCTGGGAACAGGGTTTGTGGTACGCTAGAACTGCTCGACTGGTCCACGGGTCAATCTCGCTTCTCCCCAGGGTCGGTTTAAGTGGAGGTATCCCATCCATTAAATGACGCTATCTCTCTGAGAACAAGGGACTACATGAGAGCCGGAGTAAAACGCTTGCCTTCTGCTACTGGGGACCGCCTAGTCAGATACGAACACGATTACCGAGAGTTGACACAGTTGCGTTCGGTTTCCATCCTGTTCTGGCGGCTGGATTGGCTTGCACCCTACTACTTCACCCTTACTTAGCTTGCACCCTACTGCTCCACCCTCCTTTGCCGTCCCCCACAGGCGGCCCATTTTCTCAGTTGCGTCGCATTCCGGGATGACTTCTACCGTTTCTGCTGCCAGCGCGTATACCTGTCACTGTTGTTGTGAGATCTTCGGTCCTGTTTTTTCTTTTGTTCTGCTTTTGAGATGTTCCAAGCGGTCAGCTTCCTATGATTTCATGCTTTCTTCTTAGTTAGGCTTCTCCTATTCTCTGAGCTCGCTTGTGAGGTAGGGACGGGCATTCCTTCGGGGTGAGATGTGTAGTTAGGCCTACAGCAGAGTGTAATGTTCAGCCATTGGATCTTCTGAATGGGGAATGACAGGTCGTTATCCGTATGGCGTCGTGTTTCATATAGTGAACATGATCCTCTTTGTTGTAATAGTCGCCTTATCTGTTCATCCGTATGGTGACATCTTTCTTCGTGTAAACGATTCGCCATCGTTATATCGTCTTGATGTTTGGTAGGATGGTCTTGGGCCCGAAGGCCTATCCCCTTAAGCGTAGCTGAGTTACTTAAGTGATTGCGTGAAGAGCTAACTACAATGTCTTTTTTTTCGCTTTTTTTTTTTTCTCTGCAATTTTTTTCTGTGTTTAAGGTACACCGTCTGTATGCAGCGCTAGCTATGACCGACGCAAGAAACCTCCTCCCCTACTCCAGCCCGAAACAGCCAGAAGAAAAACCGTCAACAAAACCAAACAGGAAGCGCACTGGCAGACAGGACCGAAACCCCCGGAACATGACACCTCCCACCCAGCCCCGCGCAGTTGAAAAAACTCCCCCGCCCAGCAACCTGTAGTATACACAACGGTAAAGACTGTAAAGGAAAGCCACCCGAGCCCATCAGAACAAAAGAAACCGCAAACCCAGACAATAAAAGCCCTGCCCCACAGCGAGAACCGCCTTAGACAGCTGCAACCCCAACCATACAGCCGAAGCCCTAAGCCACCTGCGATAAATGTATCTACGGCTAAAGGGATATACACGGCAAAGGTGGTGGGAGACCGAATGGAAAAGCCCAAGCAGAATGAAAGAACGCGTGGCAGGGCACAGAGACCAGTGCCATGCAGACCAGGAAGTACGGCGGAGACGCTCGAAGGGCGTCGAGGCGAGGTGGTGTAGCAGTAGGGTGCAAGCCGATCCAGCCGTCAGAACAGGAAGGAAACCGAACGCGACCGTGTCAACTATCGGTAATCTTGTTCGTGTCTTGCTAGGCGGTCCCCAACAAAAGAAACCCCAACTTGAACCCAAAGACTAGGTGGGCAAGGCCAAATTTCGAAGTGAGACAGACACCGAAGTTACTGGCCGAGGCGTTCCCCCACGGAGATCGTCCACACAGGGAGAAAGGCATCCACTACAGCCAACGCCAAACCGAAACGAAGAATGGAGGTGCCCCGAAAAGGAGAAGCGCGAGGTCCACTATCAGGCCTAAAGAGTAGCCCTCGTGTAACGCAGAACCGTGTTCCCAGCCGTCTGAAGCAGGGGAAGAGAACAGGCGCCGACCGTGCGGATGAGCCGCGCTAAGCGAGGAGGAGAAAGAGAACGGACAGCATGGAAGCAGTACCGGAACCCAGAGGAAGGAAAGCCTCAACGCATGATGACAGCAGAGAAGGGCAGTTGGAAGAGGGAGAAGATAGCCGTTACTCGTAGGCTGAAGCTGTCGCGGAGGAGAGGGGAGGTGGATGGTTTGTGAAAACCTAGCGTTGAGGGTTGATTTCAATCGCCGGGTGTGTAGAGGAGACAGAGGATGAGCTAACCACAATGTCTTTTTTTTTTATTTTATTTTTATTTTTTATCTTCATGTATTTGTTGTTATTTAGGGTACAAGAACTTGCATGCAGGTTAGCTATGGCCATCGACCGTCTCCGCTACACCTCCAGTCGTTGAAATTTATTACCTATTTGGGAACGACTCAACACCAGAGGCAACCATCACCACTTTTCGGTCTAGGACCCCCCCCCTCTGGGGGGTCTTGGCCATCCTTTTCATCACTTCTTTGCCCTCGGGCATCGTCTTCAGAGCCTGTTCTCGAGGTCTACCCTCTTGGGCCCCTCCTCCTCCCTCTTGCGATGTCTCGGGACGTTGCTTGCCCCTCTTGCCACGCTGTTGTTTTGCACCTCGCTTAACACTGGCACGGTCGGGTTTCGCGGTTTCTCTCTCCAGACGGCTGGGACTACAGTTCGCGGTAGGCGACTTCGGTGTTTCTCTCTCCCCGCCCTTTTGGGCCTGGGTTTGGGTTCCCACGTCCTACGGTCGACTTCGCCACATTCCTCCTTCACACTGCTTGGTGGTGGGATCCCATCCACTAAGTGACGCTATCTCTCAGAGAACAAGGGACTACA
>JACCEG010000351.1:145145-169454 GCA_014065205.1 Tuber brumale | reverse complement strand
AAGCTGCGACTAAGCCGTAGAGTGGTGTGCTCGTTCTCAGGGTCAAACAGTGTTCGCACTTAAGTTGAACTCGTAGAGAAAACGAGCGGTACATAGTTAGTAGGAGGATTAGAAGTACCGACTAGCTACTATAAGTAAGATCGACTCAGTCCGAGTTGGTGAGAGATCATCAAGCAACGGAGAAGAGATCTTATCAATATAATATTGTTTTACGCTTTAAATCTTTACCTTACCTAAATTTATCGAGACGAGCCTTCCTCGACAGATTCTCCAATCAAAGATTTCGGGCCTACGTCCCTCAGTTATATACTTGAGTTTGGCGTCCGCCTAACATATTTGTACAATTGTCTGCATTTATACAGCAGTGATAGTCCCATTATTGTCAGGGACCGGTGGGTTCACCAAGTTTGGTAGTGGGATGTTATCCATTCTTGTCAGTCTTGGTATTACTTCTTTCGAACTATCTGCTGGAGAGCCTAGTTTTGAGGTAACCAGGCTTGCTATTTGTGTTGACTGTCTTGAAGAATTTTCTAAAGAGTCCTCAAATTCTCCTAAGTTTCCAAGACTCTGGTTGTTAAGATCAATATTCCCTTCATAATCTGGGTTGCATTCTTCTATCTTGGTATCATCTAATAGTCGCTATAAGTGATGCTTCATAATGTTACAATCCATATCTTGTATCAGTTTTCAGCAATAGGTAAATAATACTTCTCTTTCTTCTTGACAATAGCTCTTAGACCTATGTCTTCAATAAGGTGGGAGAAACTCTCTTGACTCTAGTCCTTATCATCTATCATACTCTTTCTTCAACCCTACTTGTATAGTAGAGTTCGCATCATTTATTCGTAAAGGTTAAGTAACTTGTTGACGAGCATAAGGATTTTTAAATTCGTAAAGTGTAAAGTAATAAGTCTGAAAGTAACTTAAAATGAAGTGTGAATAACTCATCTCCTAGGTCTTATTGATCTCCTTTTATAGTCGTTCTTTATGCTACATATCTTACAACTTAAACTCGTCATATGACCTAAGTGGTCATATGTGCAAAACCCATGACCTCTAAGTGAGGTCATCTGTGAAATATAATATACCTATGACTCATAACTACGAATCATGTGAAACTATCATCTGATCAAGTCATATGACCAAAGTTGTCACATGCATGAAACTCATAACCTCTAAGCAAGGTCATGTGTGAAACATAATGCACCTATAACTCATAACTTCAAGTCATGTGAAACAATCATCTGATCAAGTCATATGACCTAAGTGGTCACATGTGCAAAACTAATAACCTCTAAGCGAGTGTCATGAATGTGGCTTAGCGAGGAAGAGGTTTTCACATGACTCATAGTTATGAGTTATAGGTATGTTATGTTTCGCACATGACCTCATTAGAGGTCATGGGTTTCGCACATATGACCACCTTGGTCATATGATATGGTTATGATGATATGTTATGTTTCGCACATGACCTCAGTCAGAGGTCATGGGTTTTGCACATGTGACCACTTTAGTCATATGACTGGTTTATGATGTTTTGGTGTGACTCACAGTTGTGAGTCATATGTGACGCGTGACTTGAGGAGGGAGTCACAAGGGCGTGAAGGGCAACTATATAAGAAGGCCATTAGGGCCGTGTAGATAGGCTCTTCATGCTTCGTTCTAAGTTATTTCCTTACTTATTACTTTATGCTTTTACGAATATAAAACTTTTACGCTCCTTCCAAATACCTACCTACGAGACGAGAACTCTACTACAAGAGTAGAGTTAGAGAAAGAATACGATAGGCGATAAGGACTAGAGACACGAGAGTCTCTCCCACCTTATCGTAGACATAGGTCTAAGAACTATCGTCGAGAGAGAAGACAAGAGAAGTATCGTCTACCCGTTGCTGAGAACTGATACCGGTTAGGGATTGTAACAGCGAGGTTATGTGTGAAATATAACAAACCTATGACTCATAAGTATGAGTTATATGAAATTCCTTTCCTCGCTAAGCCATATCTGTGACTGCTAATCATAGGTTGTAAAGCTATTAGTGGCAGTAGAGCTGTTTTGCTACTTATAATCATTGTTCCTGGTGTTATTCACCAGGAAATATCGTATACCACAACCTCAATACCAGACAACTATCTGATAGATACGTCAGGTACAGGTTATAGAAATGATGAGTTGTCAATGAAGTAGGTAGAATACTTTGAAAGGTTTTCTAGTAAACTTTAGGTTGAAATACACCAACTCTTGATTCTTGATAGTTTTGGCTCCCACTATACCAAACAGTCCCTAGAATACTGTGATTGTTATAAGATTATTGTCCTTTCTCTTTTTGCACATACTACCCACATTTTACAGCTACATGATATAGTTGTATTTCAGCTATACAAGTATTATCATGCAGAGGCTGTTAAAGCTGCAATATAGACTAGTTGTGGCACCCTCAATAAATGTGAATTCATAGACAAATCTACTTTATCTGACTCCAAACATTTAAGCTATCTACCATTCACTCAACATTCTAGGCTACAAAACTCATACTTTATAATCCCAACATAGTTATTTTGAAACTGCAATAGATTCCAATCTGTCCAAGGCCTGTATCAACCTAATCAACTATTGGTATCAGTAATGTATAGCTAAGGATTCTACTTATAATTCCATTCTTAAAATAGCAAAGTCAGGAATTAGAAAAAGAGGTTGCTGGGTTATCACCAACATTTCAAAAATGACTCAAACTTGTCTTATAGGATAGACTTGTACAAGTTCAAGCTAGTGCATTGACAATTGAGCATATAGAGAATATATATGCTACTGAGGAAGTAAGAAATATAAGGAAGAGAACGCAAAACTACGAGCAGGTACAAAGGTGAAGTATTCTCTATGCATTTAAGGTAAGTCAAATGATAAAGAAGACAGTGGAATTGGAGGTTGAAAAGGCTGGACAGTAACTATGAAGGGCTTAAAATGCAAAGAGACAGAATTAAAAAGGCAGCATGTAAGCCACTATTGAATGAGTTTAAAATATATTTCAAAAAAAAAAAAGGAAATATAAAAATATAAAAAGAATTATCAAAAATAGTAATAGTAGGGATTAAGCAGCAAGTACAATTGGAAAAAATCAATATATACTAGAAAGAAAATATATTCTATAATCAAATTAAAATAAATGTTATGTTTTTATAATATTAAAGTACTTTGAATTCAAAGGTCCTATTAAGAAGTAATGTTATATTGTTAACATAAATGGTGCTAAGCCAGAATAATAATAGTAATAAGCTACAAAAGTGACATTAAGTGTTAGGTATCCTACCTATCTCCTGATATCAATATATACCCTGCGACAGGCAACAGCTCTCTATTAGTCTTGTTGTAATAGTGCGATACTTCTCTTCCTTAGTGCTCCATTACTTTGCCTCTTTTCCTTACCAAGACCTTGATTATTATTCTTAGACCGTTGTCTACATTCAGTTCTTGAACGCTAATAATCAAGTCGTATCGTGGTAGAACTCTCGAAGTAGTAGAATAGAATCTATTCTTAATAGTATAGGTAAGAAAGTATAATAGGTGGTTGCGTGAAGAACTAACTACCAGGCTTTACCGGCCTCCTTTTATAGTCCTTTACTCTACCCGCTTCTAAATCAAAACAACTATGAGTCATAATCATGACTCATGAAAAACATCATATGACCGCATCATTGGTCATGTGTATAAACCACCTGACCTCTTAATAGGTCATGTGCGTGAAACTAAATCAAACTGCGCAGCCCCCTTGGCCTCGTGCGCTGCCCCCATGACCTCTTAATAGGTCATGTGCGTGAAAGTAAATCAAACTAAAACCTCATGACGAATATCTTCGTCATACTAGAACATCTCCTTCCACTACCTGCCACAAACATCTCCTTCCACTATCTGCCACGCAACCATGACATTAAGCTACAAAAATGATAGTGAGCTATCTAGTAATATTGAGCTGTCTGGTACTCTTTAGAGTACCACCGAAAAGTGCACTTGCCAGCTTTCAGAGGTTGTAGCTAACAAGCCACAATTTTGGCACAAGTAGAAGAGTAATGAAGAGTTTGGATTTAGTCTGCAATCTGATAAACAATTGCAAGTGAAACATTTGTAGCTGTTACAATATGGTGATAGTTCTAATGACTAATATAGTAAAGGGTTTCAATTTGTACCTAAAGTTAAAGGTTAATCCTTGTAGAATCCCTATATAGTATAGTTGTGAAAGAAAGTATCATACCTAACTGCTAGCATGAGCTAGTACCACATCTGAACTCAGAAGTTGTATAAAAAGACCTGGTACAGGAGTGACATTCTGTAGAGTAAGTTTAAACTAAGAATTACAAATAGAATAAAATAAGAAAAAGTGGTATGAATAGTAGAAATATTATTATCATGAATAATAATATTATTGGAATACTCAAATATTAAGTTTGAGTGTAGAAATACTGAGAGAATGCTGAAAGTGGAGAATTTATTTAAGGGCATGGACTTGGAAAACGCAATTGGAATATGATAATTCTATGGAATTGTTCAGAACCTAAAGAACAAAGGAAAAAGTGACTGTAAGTACTTGTAGAGTAGATATCAGAATAGGACTAAGATTGCTCAAGCTAATAAAACCTGCAAGATAATGCCCTGATAGCATAGAAGGAAAGAAAGAAAAGGATTCTTCAGATAGAAGTACTTGAAAATAAGACTCATTAAAGGATTGAGTAAATAAAGTAGAATAGATTGTAAGAGCATGAACTAGACTTTAAGTAACAGGTACCATTTTTCATAAAGCCTGTATTGAATAAGAGCATCATAACTTCGATGGTAAATAGTATCCAGGTCTATCTAGCTTCTGCATAATGTACCATTTATCTTTATTTCAACTTATTCTCATATTATACCCTTTTATTATTTTTCAGGTTTATGTTCTTCCTTTTTTTATATCTTGTTCTTACTCTACCTGCAAATTTCTCATCCCTAGTTAAGATTTTCTTGTTTTCTTACTAATTTACCTAAACATTCAGATACTTCACAAATCACTTTTTTCCTTCCAACTACATCCTTAAATATTGCTCTGTACCAAGAATTTTAGGTAAAATCAACTTCCATACTCCTGCTTTGTACCAATCTTTTATCACTGACCCTTGTATAAGGGTAGATTATGAATTCATGAATTTATAGTACAGAGTAGGAATCAGAGGTTCTATAACAGTGGTATAGTGCTTGCAAGATAAATACTAAATACCTGACTAAATCAGAGCTATTGAACTTGATAAAACTAGAACTAGAAAACAAAATATATCCTGATCATAGCTAATAGTTTCTAACTTGATTTCTTTTTTTTTTCATTTCACCTTTATCATCACTCAGGCTCATTCATAACTCCAAGTTTGAATGTATACATTTCCAGTATTCCAGAAAGGCCTCTACAAAGTAGAATAACTACTCCTACTCTGTACCACAAATTCATGCTCTACCCTGGTACAGCTGATAAGCTTTATATATTCTACAAGTAGTAGTGTTTCACCAGTAGAGAGGTAGAGGAACTTACAGGTTCTTGGCAAGAAGAGCTTAAATATTAGAGATCAAATTTAGTATGGGCACTCATATATGTAAAGACAATTTGCTATACAAATTGGTAATCCCTATATTCAGGTTCTTTTAGCAAGTAACCTGTAATTTGATATAATTACTTAAAATAGTTTTGGGATCCAAGAGTCTTAGATATCAACTAGTAATGTTTCAATAAGAGCTGGCTAAAGTGCCAGGAACTGGGTATCCACTACCTTATTTTCTATTTCTACCTATTATAGTTTTTTGTAAGGGATCCCAGAGATTTTTGAAGAAATCAGTCATAAATCTGCCATTTTGTACAGCCAGTCAGAAGTGTTTGTAATATGAGACATATTTAATTAAAGTTGTATTATAGGTTTTGAGCTACTATGTAGTAAGATATAGTGTAGTTATCAACAGATACAAATACTAGTAAGTAACTAACCATGATCAATTAACTTCAATTGACTATGAGAACAGTAATGTAAATCTAATATTAAAAATAGTTAATACTTGGGAAAACCTCTCCTTGCTTTCAAAACTGCAGCTACCCTATCAGGTATTAATTTCTACAACTTCTCAAAAAACTCTTCAGTAATTATCTTCAAAACTAACTTGAATAGTAATACATGTTCAAACCTATTCTTAACAGCTTTCTTTTTTCTTAAGATATCTTCAATCCTTGAATACTACTACTAGTACAATTACTTTTTCAGCTCAATACATGCATACTTAATTGGATTCAAATCAGGAAAATGTAGAGGTTATTCCTCAACCTTAGTCCAACTTCACTTCAGCTAATCTATAATACTTTAATAAATAACCAGAAAAAGAGGCCTTTTTAACAGCCTCACATACTTGGTCTTATTGATATTTTATATAATAAAAATAAAAGATCCTTTTCTCTTATCCTAAAAGTACCTCTTATCCTTGCCTAAAAGCCATTTTCCAGCCTTTTTTAATTTAATTCAATAGTATTTATTTTTATTGATCAACACCAAAGAGGGCCTATAAAAAATAAAAACTCAGCTACAACCAAGGGTCGTGAAGATAACATACCACACGGACCACACCAGTGTAGCCAGGTATATCTAGAAACCGTAGACCCATTAACGTTTCACTCAATCGCAATTTATACACATGTCCTGAAACCCCTCCAAACCCCTCTAAAAATGGGAGCAGCGATCACCGACCCCCCGAAGATATCTACTATCAGTCAAGACTGCTCCCCAGAAAGCCCAGGCAGCACTCACGGCTTGCAAACACTGGCATTAAACTTTCTAAATTCTGTTCTGCCTCCCAGCGGTACTCTTCTTCTCAAGACATAAACTAACCAACCTATAGTGAGCTCAGGAGTCATGTACATGACTAGTTTAACCTCTCCAGACACCCTCCAATAATAAAATAAATGGCGCACACTTACGCATATAGTTTCTGCCAGCCCAAGCATGATATTAGATGATGGGATGGGTAGCATACAACAGCACAGCATGGTAAGTACCGACTAGCTTTGCGCCGCCATGCTTTCACCGGGGGGGCCTTCTCCCCACCAACCAAGCAGCAGCCTGTAGAAACAGCGAGCCAGGCACCCGGCATGCCTACAGGCAAGTATTGTAGCCAGTGCACGAAGAAACCTATATACAATACCAAAATATAGCCAGCCAGCCAGCCCAGGGCCAACTCAACTCGTCTCAATCCCTCCTAACCTCGAACCAAGTCTTGGGGGAAAGGGGATAAAAGAAAAGAAAAACAAATCTAGCCCCAAGAGAGAATGGGGTGAAGCACGGAGAAGGAATCACCCGCGAGTGAACCAACTCTTCCCACTGCAATTTAGCGCCAACTACGGAAAATGCCTCCTAAGCCTTACCCACACTGAAAAGCCACCCCCACACTCCCCACACTCTCCATGCTAGTTACCCCTAGCCCCCAGTGAATCGACGAAGCATATACCAGAAACCACACCTCTTCCGATGGGCACGAGCATGCTAGAGCAGATTATGGGGGTTATGGTCGAGCATAATCTGATCGAGAAGACCCCATGCTCGAGTGCTCGAGGAAATTGATAGACCCTGATGGAGTTCATACTCGAGCATGGCCAATAACCTACCGTGCTCGAGCCTAGTCGGTTGTCGTCGGTTTTTCTCCACTAGAGTTGCTTTCGTATGTCAACATATGATAGAAGGGTTAAGCAGTTCCGTTCAATTCGATGCCCAACTACCAACACTTTAGCTACTAAAGTCACTTCTTCTAAACACCATTGCTCTAAGATTTGTGAGAGTGAGTCATTGGCTATATTCTGTTCGCGTAGAGTGACGGACACCTCCCCCACCACCCTTTCATGGGATATGGAATAATGAAAGTTAGGACATTTTTCTCCTGTAAATTTCGAAGGGGGCGTGTCGAAGAATTAACAATAGTGAGCTTTGTTGAGGACATGTTATCAAATCCGTGAGGTAGATAGTTTTATACTGATAGATGATACCGCCTGATTACCCAGTGCTTGAAATTGCCTCTCTTTTTTTTTTTTTTTTTTTACGAAACTCGAAAATCGAGTGACATCCAGTGACTACTTGCGTCACTAGCATGTCTCTAAGTCTACCTCTAGGTATTCCCCCTCACTCTCTTTTTTCTTCTTCTTCTTTCTCCTTTTTCCGAATCATCATCTTTATTCTACATAACCAACTCTTCAATCCCAATCCTGCATCTGCCCAGTCAGTTTCTACTGTGATTCCGTCCAACACTCCGATAGATAAACATTTATAGAGTGATCGAGCATGATCTGATTGTATCCATCACCACAAACCCTCAAAACCCCCCAATGCGCTACCTCCCCAGATCGGTATCTTGCTAAATCACAATCGGTCTGGAAAAAGAAAAAGCGAAAGCGAAAGTGGAAGTGAAAAGAGAGAAGAAGAAAAAAATGGGGGTGGGGGTCTAGCAGATAAAACCAAATCCTGGGAGTTATTGAACAGCTCGGAGGTATTCACTGCAGATGATGTTTTTCCTTGTGTTCTTGTTTTCCCCAAAGCTCAGTTCTGTTATGAAGTCTTAACCTATTTTTCCTTTTCCCAGAATGGCGATATTATGTACTGTGTGGTTCAGGACACTGCGAATGAAAAAAATAGTAGCGCTTTTGTTGTCACCAAGATAGCGAGTGATCGGTTGTGCATGAAACAGTTGGAGGCATGTGTGGGGGGATGCCAATAGCCTTAAAAAAAAATAATGCCGCACCAGAATGTACCATAAACCCTTATGGGACCGGGGTAAGGAGTTTGAATAACAAATCTGAGTTTCGGATATTTCAACTTCATGCCCTATCACTGGCTTCTTTCCTTTCCCCCCCCAAAATCCTTTTTTGTTCTACTATCGCTATTGTCTTACAGCAATGCCAACAATCTAGACTTTGAGGATCGACGTTCAATTCAATACCGGTTGGGTCACCTCGTAACACTTCTCACTCCAGCGCCCCTGACCACTCAGTGGCTCAGCATGCAAACCTCCTCCACTCCCCTCCCCTCTCCTCCCCCGTACCCTACCCGCCTTTCCAGCCTCGCTCTATTAGAGGGGAATGTGTGTCCGCTCTCGGTAAGCCACAAGCATATCGTAATGTTTGGCTATAAGCATACGGCCCCACCTGGCACACAATCCAAACGCACAGATTGTGGTTAGGTGACAATATATAAATCATTGATCCTGGAAGTACAATTGTACCACACAAGGAGAGTGAGATTTTATTCCTCGAGATTGGGAGATCGGGACGTAAGTATTCGAGTGCATGTAACCTGTAATTTTGTTTATTTACAAATTAGGCCCACTCTCGTTGGGCTGTAAACAGACTTAACTATGAAAGGTGGTAGAAAAGGCCGCTGCCGCTCACGCAAATACTAATGTTGCAAGGCTTTCTCACTTGTTCCACCCCTTACTTGGTATTGGGACACTACTTCCTGATGTCTCGCTTTCGATCTATTTGAATCGTCATTTCAACCGGGGTCGATCTAGCGGTCCGGAAATTCACTACAACTTCGATTTGAATCTTAGCTTCTACTGCCAAACGTGCACTACGAAATACACCGAGCACCACAAAAAGACAGCGTGCCGGGGACGAAAGCCACACCATGTCGGGCTGCGATTCGGCTGGCGCAGACTCACAGCTATATGTTTCATAGAGATAGCATCTAAGCTAAGGAACGAAAGAATTTACGACTGAGTCTTCAAAAACTAAGTCACATGGCTAAGGATATCAAGGAACATGACTCTAATCCATGCAAGAAAAGTCAACCAAGAGGAAAGGGACACGCCAAAGCAAATATCCCGAGCCCCGAGCCCGGACCATCTTCTGGACGACGGTTCAGCACTCCTGTCAGTCCGGCCGTGGTGTTAAAAAGCCTAATCAGTCCGGTCGGAATTACTAGCAGCCGCCAAAGCGCGGTGGGGGGGGCTAGGCCACTCCCAGGCCGAGTCTTGAAGCAGGTCAAGTCAAAGCTGCCAGATGCCTAGGTAAGGCAGTCAGATTCACAGATAAAGCTGCAAAAAACACTCGCTTCAATGGCTACTATAGCTTACGGATTTCCATTTCTGGCGAGTGTACCCGTCTCAGAGATGATGCGATTGAAGCAGAGGAATTTTTGAAGCCAAAGGAGAAAACAGCCTTGTTAGATACAGAGAAATTATGTAATGGAAAAGCAATGCTTTAAGGGCTACAGAAAGAGTGTGAAATAAACAATCAGCCCTGTTGAATTACTTGGAAGGCATAAAAGAAATCGTGCATGGGTAAAGGAAAAGTGCTATGTATGGCGCAAGTATGATATGATCACATTAGTCTACGATACAAGTAAAGATATCCGCCTTGGAATTAAATCTACGTTGAAGTTTGTCTAGCTTCAATTTAAATTATGAAAATTCAGTAGACCAGAATAATCCTCCCAGTCTTAAATCTCGAGCAAGTGACTCAACTGTACGCCTCTTGTCTCTCTTGTCTTGTTAACTCTGTCAAATGAAACAATCAGTATAAAAGCTAGACCTGTTATCTTTCAAACATAGTCCTGGTGGTATATAACTGAATATTAATGCATTTTCCAATAGGAATATTATAATAATGGAAGACAATGTACCAGTTCATACCCACTATAACTATAACATCACTCAGGAGACACAAGTCTCTATTAAGTCAAGTCAGTTTGGCAAGGTGATTTCCTAAATTTCAATCATTGTATGAAAATCATTTTGGTGCACTATAAAAGAGGAGCATTGAAATCAAATTAGGTCCCATATAACTATTCATGAAATTTGGAGAGCACACTAACATATAACTACTATCAAAATACTTTTTATTCTATATCTAACATCTGATGTAGGAGTCCCCCGGAGGGTCAAACAAAGCCTTGTATTAAATCTAGGTCCACTTGTATGACACTGTGACTCGTGGAGCAAATAATTTCAGCTTTCAGCTTCCACTTTTTCACTTTTCCAATCTCTCTCTCTCTCTCGTCCTTTTTTAAGTTCTATATCCACTCCCAAGTTGTCTCTCCCAGTGCCATACTCTATCTACAATCCCCAATTCATCATAATTTCTTGTTCAGATATGTACCCCAAACATAATATCCAATAATAGATCTCACACCCCCGCCCCCCCCCCCTCCACTCCCATCCACACAAATAATACACACAAATGCAAGCCCAGTCATCACGACATATCCAGTATCCCATCTGGAAGAAGAAGAAGAAAAAACATCATCCCTTCTCGGGGGCGGGGTTTGTCTTTTGACTGGTGGAGATCCGAGGTGGGCTACCGATCGTGAATTTACCGAGAAATATTACCAAGTACGGCATGTCCACCAGTTTCCCTGCTGTGTCCGCCTTACCAGGACATCGATAAACTCGAGTATAAATCCACCATCGGGGGATCGGGTGCTTGGCGCACTGGCAGGGGGGAGGTGGGAGGGGTGTTCCGTACGCAATGGGAATTATCACGCTAAGCCGCAGCAGGCTTAGCCTGATGGGTTACTCGAGTGATGGAGTTGCAAATAATATTATCGGTCAATGGGGGGCCTACTGATAAGCTAACTACCGGTATCCCATGAGCTGTCGAGACATTTTAGTCCGGGTTAACATCTGCGACAACTAACTTATTTGGCTAATTGGAGTATCATACTTGTACGCGGAATCTCTCATGTCCAATCATGGCCGTACTGAAAAGTTCAGATATTTGGTTTTTCCAATCACGATCACTCAAATAGGCTAGTGTGTTACAGATTTTAAACCAGACTGGAATGTCTCGACAGCTTAGACTATGAGATATACGGTCGGGGCGTTCTGGCTTTTTTTTTTTTGTCTCTAATTACTTATTGAGATTACTACTCGTATCGGCTTCTTGATTTTGAGATTACTATGTCGGCTGTTGATTTTTTGTGAGAGTTTACGTAAACGTCCAGTTTATACCCTGTCACTGCAAGCTGTGATATGGTAAGCGTGACATACGATGGTGCCAGACACCCACCCTCTTTTTTAGCATATCATACCTTTTCTTAGTAATGCATACATAACTTTTGGCGTATATTTGTATATTTGATTACTGTTCCAAAAAATCCCAGGTACAGTACAGTGCAGCACCGGTTTCAACCAATACTCACTCAATCAACCAAAATGACGAAACATGTACAATTAAAGGGGAGACAATTCTGGTAAGTTCTATAGAGTTTTTTCTTCTTCTCAAAGTAATTGGCTGTTGCGGGGGCAGGTTCGCTTATGGGTTTGCTTTGTGGCAGGATCGATTTCAGACCCCTGGCACCCTGGAGGTAATCATTGATGAACCAGAAACTTTGCTTTTCCCAAGTCAATATCAGAACATGCTTACTTATCCAGCTATAAAGTATTCGGACACCTTGGCAACATTGGTGCCTGTTTTGGCACCAAGAGCCCTAATACTTTACAAAAACGGCCAAGTACACAACCATATCATCTACGACAACTGGGTTTCAATAAAAAGATTTTCAGGATTCCCGAGCCCGAATCCACGCTGAATTAACAAACAAGGACAAAGGAGGAGAGAAAATAAAGCGCAAAACAGGTTACTCCAGATCCAACACGTATTATATATAACAAAAAAAAAACCACCCGAAAAGAATCTCCCCAAACACCACCTCCGCTTTATTTACTTTTCTCATTATTATCATGACTGGCTCCCGACAACCTCACAATCCCCCAAGATATTATTTCTGGGCCACTCCAGCCACGGCCCCCATCTAGCGTCCAGCTTCCTCTCAATATCGACAAACGTCTCCTGGGCGCTTCCCTTGGCCCACCAAAGCCCATCTACCTTCTTCACCATGCACAAAAAGTAACAGAATATCACCAGCGCGCGTGGTTTGTAGTGCTGGAGGTTGTAGGTATACTCCGTCGGCACGAAGGCAAAGAATTGCCAGGCAGTGGACAGCATGTACCCGGTTGTCCAGAAGGTGTTCCAGACCATTCGCAGCTTGTCCAGCGCAGACTGGTAAACAGCCGCTGTGGCGGCATCGATTATTTCCTCGTCGCCGTTGCCACATGCCACGTTCGAGGCGGGGAGCGCCTCGAGGACTAGGGCGTTGAGGGATGTCGGGAGGGCTATAAAGTCACCGTCTTCAACCGTTTGTGTGATGGCCCGTTCCAGGAGGAGCCTCAGGTCACCCTGAATCACCAATGGCCACCATTCTTTGATTATGGCGTACACACCCTCGAAGAGGGGTATCCAGCCAATCACCCTCGGAACCCGGCCAGCTTCGCCCTCAGTCATTCCGCAGGCGAAGCCGTAGAATGTTATCAGTGTGCTCGCTGCAAGAATGTGATCTCCGTATTCTGGTCGGTCGCGAATCGCTGTCCTCAAAGCACGTAGTGCTTGATCGTAGTGGCCTGCTGCAACCACCTGGTAGTGTGACACGATTGTGGGATCTTCTAGCGTAATGCTCATGTGCAGTGCTGTAAGTGCCAGAAGCGCATGCATGGTCAATTCATTTCGTAGAGCTATCCTTGGAATTTCAGTCCGAAAGACTTCCGTGGATTTCTCGTTTCCTAACGAGCTGTATGTCCGGATTGAGAAGTGGTGCAAAAGACTCAGATTGTCCAAGTCCTTTCTCGATAGTGAAATGCGGGCAAGCGGAGAAGGGGTCCCCGACCGGGTCCCAAGAAGGATCAAATCCAATTGCCTTGTGAGAGCCGCTAGCGGGGTTGGTGCCGAACTGCTGGTGCCACCACCTCTACGGGGCTTGGACAAAGCCGGGGTATGTGACTGCTGGAGCGGAAGAATCCGTAGCCGTGAAGAGACAACCTGTGAAAGAGAGGAGGAGGAGCTAGAAAGAGAGGTACAAGAAGTTGAAGTGCAAGATGATGAAGAAGTGCAAGAGGATAAAGTACAAGAAGAGGGAGAAGAAGGGTCACGAGAGATCCCAGGTCGACCAGGAGGGCAATAAGCAGTGTAGGTGCAATCGAGTTCCCGGCGGGTACAGTTTGTACATATCGGTCTGATTTCATCACACTGGAGTGCCGTCAGCCGAACTGGCTCTCGTGTCCCATCACCATCATACCTATACGGTGTGATTGGGGGGAGATAGATGACACAAACATGGAATGCTCATTTACCTTCACCCTCCGCCTTCTGCAAGTCATGCATCCGTTCCGAGATTTGGTGTGCCTGCGTTTGGGTGGCATTTGTATGGCCAAGCGGGGCAAATAGGCTTTTTTTTTTTCTCAAAAAAGACCGCGTGGGTGTACCGTATGTGAGAGAAGGGAAGCGAATTTTTCTCCCAGAATCTAACTCGCGCTTGGGAAAAAGGATGACCAGCCAACGATGAGACTGAGGTGAAGGGTGAAGGGTAGGGCGAGTGGGGTAGTTATGGGAGCGAGCGAGCACGAAGACGAAGACGAAGACGAGAACGAGGAGTCGGTAAGCAAGTTATAGGATTGGTTGGTTTGTTGGTTTTTTTTTTTTGGGGGGGGGGGGCGCTTTTCTTCTGCAAGATGATTGCCTTTCCACCTACCCCCCTATATGTCCTGGCAACGAACCAAGACTTATAAGGCAGTTATGGATGAGAAGTCTAGGTTGTACACGACGACCTCCTTAAGGTTTGAGTGGAAGGGAAGGGGAGGGAGCATAGGGTAGTGATGAGAGGGTAGAGATTGATAGGGTGGAGGGCTTCTCTCACATTAGAGTAGGAAGATAATAGGGCGATGGTGAAGTTGTGGGTATGATAGCAGTCAACCTAGCCTCCGAGCCGGATCACCACAGGAATTCGTTTCTATGCCATAGACTGCACCGTTGACTCGAGAGCAAGGGGGGCTCATCCCTGTATTCTGGAGCTGATCTCCTCGCACTCCACATCGGGTGGTAGCCCGATCATCTAGTTCCTTCTGTTCAGTATCACATCCATACCTGTACTCGAGTACCGCAATCCTACCTATGGTATTTACCGCCTGCCGGTCAATATACCGGCATCCAGATAACATTTTGGGGAAAGGGTACAAGTGTGAAGCTCCCAAAAAACGGCGCGGGAATTCCACATTCCACATTCCACATTTGCATCAGCACAAGTGCGGTACGGTGCAGTCCTGGTCCTTGATCGCCACCAGCATTCATGATCTGACTCCGAGTGCGGAAAGGGAGACGGACTCGCACACACATGACATCCGGACCATTGCCGTCCTAACATTGGCTGTATCATATGATATGATGATAACAAAAGAAAGCTGAGCCTTTGAAAAAGGGCTCATGCTTGGGGGACAGCCAAGACCCTTCGGAAAGATTTAAGATCACACCCCGCTGTCCCGGATATCGGTAGTTCGGATGCCTCACTATCTCGTATGGATCTCTCCGAATTTTGAATTTCTTTACATTGAAACCTCACCTGTTGTCATCCCGGACCACCCGCTGTACCGGATAGAGTCCCTCCGGTATCTTTCATTCGGGGTAGTGTGGTGGGGCAGCACTAGAGCATCTATCCGTGACAGTGGTGGGTGTGCCTATATAAACATGGCACCGACCTGGACCTTGACTCCAACTACCCGGGTAGACAAAATTTAGTGCGACATGTGAATAACACAGGCACCGTCAAAAACAGCCAAGGAAAAACAAAAGAAGAAAAAGGAAAACAAACCAGATACTGCAAAGAACCCCGGGACCCGCAACGGCACCATTTGCACAATCCCCGGTACCGTATTCCCAACTCTTTTTAGCTCCATCACTGCAGATGTCATCAGTGCCTCAGGAGCCAAGAGGTTCTCACGAGCTACCCCCCGCCCCCCACCCCCGCCACAGACTGAATCCTAAACCTTCTCGCAGGGATACCATTTCCAAATGGTGGATGATTCTTCCGATTGTGGTTTCCAGGTATTTTGGGGTTCCCATGTTTTGGTCTGTGGTTTCAGAGTTTTCTTGAGAGGACGTTGCGTGCTACATTTCTCGAGCGCTATGCATCCGGGGGGGCTGTGAATTAGGGATGGCGGTATTAAGCTTAGTTCTACAACACACGTACCCTCCAACCTGCAGGTTGGCAAAGTGCCCGGACACATTGGCATTTAACAGTACTTATCTTGGCGCCAAAATGTCCGGATACTTTGTGAGCCTGCAATTCCTTGTGCTCGTGTTTATCGGATCCCAGTAGGGAAGGTAATATATTCTCTCTGTGCGTTCTATACTATTGACGTCTCCCTTTTTTTTTTTTTTTTCATCGCACTATCACTAGAATATGGTTTGGCGGGGCATATAGCTTGATAGGGGGTTGCAAGTGCTCCACCATTGCTTAGTGGCCAGATGGAAAACAAAAATGTTCTCGAGTATAGTATAGTACGCGTGGTCGTAGGAAGAACGCACATGGCAAGCCCGTGTTATGAATTGTGAGACTTGGGCTGTGAACAGGCTCGTGGTGGAGACATGACTTCCAAAATGTCGGCAGTTGGTGGTGGGGCATCCAGTAGCCCCCCCCCCCGGTAGAATAGGTTCCTCCACCAACTTAGGACGTGAGCAATCGGGGGGGGGGGGGGGGAGGGATAAGTTTTGAGAGTGAAAGGGAGGCACACCTAGGAGATAGACTAATGAGCATGATACCTGGCTACCAAACTACAGTATTCCACAAGCCTTCCAAGGGGTGCGGCTTCGTCAGGTTTGGTCGTGGATGTCTCTTAGGCTCAGGAGGGGTTGAACCCGGGTTACCCAACAGATTTTCCACGCTTCATTCTGCAAGCATGCGAGATGTTCTCCACCAGGATCATAGCAGTTGCTATCCCTTCGTCTGCATTCGTCACTTGATGGTTCACAAGAATATTCCGAGAATAGAAATAGTTCAAGTGCGACAATGATGCAGACCTCGCAATGGGTCACATTGCAGCAAGATCTCCCCCGCAATACTCCCAATAGGCAAGTATTCGATAACAGGGGTGGTGAGTTTGTATAAGAAACTCGTAGACAAAAGAAATCTCCTCGCCTTGTATTTTACGAACCCCTGCCATGTAGCACTTCTGGGCTGATATGAGTTAGCGGTACCGGTGCTACCTTTACTCGTACTCGAGTAGTGAGAATCTTTGGTTAGCGTGGCGTCGTCAGCCCTGCTGGGAAGGCGGAGAGATCGGGAGCAGTAATGCGAGCCCGAGCCCAGGGAACGGGAAATCCCTGTTCTTGCGAGCAGGGGCCAGTTCTTGGGAGACTTGTCCAAATGGAGAACCATTCTGCGAGACTAAGCTAATAAGGGTTACATCCTCTCCAACAATTCCTCCGTGTCTAAAAACCCCTCCAAGATTCGATGTCACATTTACGGCAAGACATATGGACAGTGCTTCGGCCCTGCCGGGATGACGCCGGAGACCGAAGGCACACAACACCGACGCCAAAATGTGCGCGCTCCGGGGAACGCCGGATTGGTGGTAGTCCCGACCACCAGCACTCAACGTTTAGGTTACACAAGCCTTTTCCCAGGGCACTGTACTCAAGTACCGGTACTGGTAAAGTACTCCTACAGAACACCCAACATGCCAATTCTACGCGCGAATTCCACTTGGCGAAGATCTGACTCCACTCCTTTTCCTTTAATTTGGTTCGATGGGAGACTTGATTCAAAAATTAAATACACGTTATTCTGTGCAGATCTTTTTTTTTTTGAAATTCGTTGCCGCCATCTATGATACTAATTAGACATCTCATTTTTTGTCTCCCCTGGTTATGGAGGTCCTTGTTCGATTGCATTTGCGCTGAAATAATTCGCATACGAGGTGTCCGGCTTGAACTCGTCCGCGTGAGCACACTCCTCGGGTGGGGACGAAAAAGATCGGAAGAGAGGATCGGCAAGGTGGTCCGGCGTGGCCTATGAAGAAGGGAGTGAAGAAGTTTCGGAACGAAACTGGGCTTGTCAGACAGGAAGTGGGATGATGATGATGTTCTGAAGTGTCAGTGGCTTGGAATGACACAACTAGTGTCATACTCGAGTAGGACGAAACCACAAGCCACTCGGACACCCTCACCAGGACTAAACTTGAATAAGGCAATTTAGCAGGTCCGGAGCACTGTTCGCTAGAGCGATGAAAGTGGAATACCGTTACCGGTACAGTACCTCTCTGGCCCCGATCCAATTGCGCTCCTAGGATTTAGCAACAGTCAATTCGAGTTGCCATTAGTCTAATAGCCATCAACATATGAGTTGGATGAGGAAAGTATGCTAGTCCCAATTAGCTTCCTAACAATATCCTTGGTCTCCGTTTCTTCCCTCACTACAAGTACTTTCTCAAAACTAAGAACTCGAATAATTGAACCTCGCGCACTAGGACGTTCAAAATTTCCTCTCCTGGATAGGGGGGGGGGGGTGAAAACACCGCGAAAACTGACCCTCGAGGCCCCAGGTTAAAACAAATAAAAAGGAAACAAGTGCCGCACCTTACCAGCAAAGGCAACTCCAACGCCCTAGCCCCAGGTTCAATTATTCGAGTTCCTACGGTATTTTTCTTTAATTGCCCTAGGTTTCAGGTTCCATAGCCCGCTATAAAAACTTACTCCACTAGCTTTTATCACCCTCTAAGAAGTAATCGAGTACTGGGGGGGTAGTCAAGATTGACTTGTCGCTGTGGTCACACACACGCACACCTAATTTTTGCGTGTGCGAAACAAACTTCGCCGCACTTACTCGAGTATGCTCACACCCTAGTACAATCACAGTGCTTTCCAGACGGGATCGCGCGAGCGCGAGCCACACATGGTAACCTCATTAACCCGGTCCTGGCACTTCTGTCAACCTACTCCTCTAAGCCTATTGTGACTTAGTCTGGTAATTCTCGTAACGCGCGAAGCTCCCCCCCACACAAGCGAGCCAGATCCCCCGATCACTGATTGTGGAACTAGAGATTAAATATCGTACGAGTACAAGTACTCGTAATGTCCTGACGTTTGTGAAAACGACCGGGCTTGCATTAGGGTGCATGACAGTACATTAGCTGGTGTTTGAGGAAGCAACCAATTAGAAATGAACATATTGTAAATTAGCCATAAAATAAAAAAATAAAAACCATCAATACAATTAAGGGATAAGTAGTAGATACTTTAATGTCAACTGATCTTCAAGTATTTCAATATTCACCCAGAATGTCAACTCCACAAGGTCCAACAACATAATTGACCAAGCAAGGTCAAATTATGTGATATGCCAGGCTGGATGGTGCTCAAAAAATGACCTTGCAGCAGGTATTGGACAAAACAGGTATTTTGATTAGTACCTGCTCCAATATCATCCCACAGTGCGATATTGAGTGCACGAAAACGGCATTTCTTATCTGTGTGTAATGGAGAATCTCACTCCCTTGTCCACATCTGTAAAGGGTCAAATGAGGTTCAAACAGATGCCAAAAAGAGTCACTTGGTAGATACAGCATTGAAAGATGCAGAACATTGTTGTATGACTTTGCACAACTGGCTGAGGCTGATAAGTTTGTATTTAAACAATTGAGTAATCAATTTATATTTTTATAAAATCCATAATTATTACTAAAATAATGATTAATATAATAGCCCATTTAGATATTAGCAGATAAACAGTATTCAGGATACTCACGGCAAACAAGATTTATCACTGAAAGCCAACTACTAAACTGGTACTTAATTTAGCCCAAAAGGTAGCATGAGTTGCCTTTTGCAATTTCCATTGAAACGAGAACTTGAAGTGCATCATATTTACAGATGACTCTTACTTTGAGAGTGGTAGTCTCTGTCGGCATTGTGTATGTGGTATTTTGCATTATGCTGGAAAGGCCTACAAACCTCAAAACATATAATGAAAGTTCATCCAAGGGGCAACAGTAATATTTTGGGAACCCATTATATATAGCAAGTCTGATATGTAGCTTAAATGACTATTATTATTATTATTATTAAAATAATTACTTTAATATACATAAAAGCTAATAAAATACAATTAAGGAAATTGTTGGGCTTCTGGAAATCTGAGACAAAAAAAGCGCAGAGACCTCATAGTGGAGTAACTGTGCACAGACCATTGAGTTACTGGACTCAAGATCCCCCCTCTGCCCTCCTTATAGGGCCCGCATGTGATTAGCGAGATTTCGAAGAGTTGTGTCCCATAACTAAAATATTACATCAATAAAGCCCACTTCATGATACCATATGCGTAACTGCCATCCGTCCGACCACATGCTGTTTACAGGATCTATGAGAGAGAACCTGTTAGGCCTATGGAAATCTGAGACATGTGCACAGACCCACTGTAGGGTAACTGCGCACAGACCCTCAATTTTCTGGAGTGCTAACACCCCCCTCTGGCACCCTTATGGGGCCTGCACGTCATTAGCTCAATTTTGAGAGTTGTATCCCATAACTAAAAAGTCACATCAATGAAGCCCACTTCATAACACCATATACATCACCATTGTCCGTCCGACCACATGCTGTTCGCAGGATATATGAGAGGGGACCTTTGGCGACATCTGGGAAGTGGAACGGAGGAAATCCGTCAGAGGAGCATTGAGTTAGTAAGCTTCAAAGTTAGGCTTCCAAAACTATAGGCCAAAGGTGACAGGACGTTTTTGGCGAAATACTCTAAGAGGATGTCACTGGAGCAGAAGCTATTAGGGGTATACTGAATCTATCCATACCCTTCTGAGATCAGCTGTAGGTTGGTTGGTCCTATTAAATATGACACCTCTCCAGAGGCCGGCGGACTACAGGGAAGCACGCTCAGAATGGAAGACCTAGATAAGTCGGAGCCCCTTAAGATGTTGACACATTGGGCATGGACTTGCGATTGGCACTAGGTGGCCCAGCATGAGCTTGATCACTTCATGACTGAAGAGACTACTGGAATGATAGTCAACTAGACTAGAGTAATATAATAGTCTATGCGGATAACTAAGTTGGAGGCCGCTGTGTGGTAAAACAAATAGCGCAGTCATCTCAATGGAGAAATACTATTCCGTAACCGTAAACTGTTGTGATAAGTTTCAGGGTCAAACAGTGTTCGCACTTATAAGATTCTGGACGTTTGCGTACTCAAACCAGGATGGTACTTCGGGGGCATAGTAGTTAGAAGTAGTCCGCAAACACTCAGACGCGATATATAAATATCGAAGTGCTTCTCGAGCTTTACAGACATCATCAAGCAATGAAGAAGAGATCTTATCAATATTAAATTGTTCACCTCATAAATCTTTTCTTTTTTTTATATATATATCATATATTACTTGATTAGGGTACAAGAACGTGCATGCAGTGTAAGCTATGGCAAAAAGAAAACCCTTAATTTCAAACATCCCTCCCCCCGCCAGGTAAAAGCCGTCCGTCCCAAGCCCCTCTGATATGGAGCCAACCGCACATCTCGCCCCCAGCCAGACCCATCTCTACCTCGCAAGTGAACTCGGAGAATAAGAGAAGCCTAACTAAAGACAAGCAGGAAACATCAGGAAAAACCCCCTGGGAAATCTTGGCCCGAAGGCACAAAAGAAACCAATTAATATCCCAAAGTGCACCTCCTATAGGGATGACTAGCCGAAGAGTGAAAGTCGGGGCGGTAACACCTCACCCGGTGTGGGCTCACAAGGAGGTATGGAGGTAGGTGTTGGCCTTGTCACCTAGAGAAAGGGTTGTTGGGCCGAAGGGGCATCGCCACCTTCAAGCCCTAATGAGGGGTAGCAGTAATCTGCCAGCTGGGGGTGGGTTGGTGCCAGAGGAACTCCACCGGAGTGGGGGTAGCAGTAGGGTGCCAGCCAGGGTAGCAGTAAGATGCCAGCTTGGGTGGGGGTGCGGGTGCAAAGCCCATGAAGAGTGAAGACAGCAGTAAGATGCAAGCTGTCTGGTAGCAGTAGGGTGCCAGCCAAGGGGTGGTGTAGCTGTAGGGTGCTAGCCGATTGCAACCGTGGGGAGTGTAGGAGGAAGGCATCTGTCCCTCAGTGACAAAAAGGCTGTCGGTATCGTGTTCGTGTCCTTCCAGGCGGCCTCCAGCAGGCCCCAAACAAAGCCAGCTGTTTTACTATGTCTCTCATGTAGTCCCTTATTCTCAGAGAGATAGTGTCACTATAGTGGATGGGATACCACCAGCTGAATGCGATGAGTGAGGAAGGAGGGTGGCGAAATCGACCGTGGCCTTTTGAGGAAACCTGACACATCTCCTCCAGTTTCTTTAGGAGGAGGTATACAGGAATCCATCGCAATCGCGTACCGCAAACCGTAATCCCAGCCATCTGCCAAGATGAAGAAAGGGTTGTAGCCGACCGTGCTGATGCTAAGCGAAGCTAGAGCAAAAGCGGGGTAAAGAGGTTTCTGGACATCGTGAGATGCCAGAGGGGAGGATAGAGTATCCCAGGGGGTAGACCCATAGAGAAAGGGATGGGGAGACAAGCCCGAAGTCTAAAAGGATGGATAGAGATAGCCTACACCCCCCCAAGGGGAGGGTGCAGACCGAAAAGTGGTGATAGTTTGGTGTGGTGTTGAGTCTATCCCAAATAGGAAATAAATTTCAATCACCGGAGGTGTAGCGGAGACGGAGGATGTCACCTCATAAATCTTTACTTTACTTATTTTATCGAGGCGAGCCTTCCTCAACAGATTTTCCAAACGAAGATTTTGGCCTACGTCCCTCAGTTATACTAGAGATTGGCGTCCACCTAACTGAACCTTTGGTGACATCAGGGAAGTAAAACAGAAGAGGCCCATCACATGCGCATTGAGATAGTTGGCTTCAAGGTTAGGCTTCCTAAATATGGACCGAAGGTGATGGGACATTTTCAGCAAAATACTCCAAGAGGATGCCATGGTGGCAGAAGCTACCAAGGGTATACCAAATTCACCTATATCCTTCTGAGGTCAGCTCTAGGTTGGTTAGTCCTAGTGATAGGACTCCTCTGCGGAGGCAGGCAGACCAAGAGTAAGCACACTCAGATAGGAAGACCTATATAAGTCAAACCGTCTAAAGACGTTGACAGGGCAGGCTTGGACTTGCAATTTGCACTAGGTGGCCTGGCATGAAATTTATCACTTTGTGACTGAAAAGACTACTGGAACGATAGTCAACAAGATTAAAGTAATATAATAGTCTCTGCGGACAACTAAGTTGAAAACCGCTACTTGGTATAACAAATAGCGCAGTCACCTCAGCGGAGAAATTCTATTTCGTAACCCTGAAAGGGTGTAAGAAGTTTCAGGATCAAATGGTGTTCACACTTATAAGATTCTGAATGTTTGCGTATTAAAACCAGAAGGGTACTATAGAGGTATAGTAGTTAGAAGTTGTCTGTGAATACTCAGACGCAGGATATAAATATCGAGGTGCCTCCTAAGCTTTACAGACATAATCAAGCAACAGAGAAGAGATCTTATCAATATAATATTGTTCCATACTTTATTTAAATCTTTACCTTACTTAATTATAGAGACAAGCCTTCCTTGACAGATTCTCTGATCAAAGATTTGGCCTATATCTCTCAATTATACTTGAGCTGGTTGTCTGCCTCACAGAAGTCAACTTCTATATCGTATATACTTATCACCATATGAAACTTCACAATAAGGAAAGGATGTAACAATTGTTCTTCAAAGGCAATATAACTATGAAGTAGCAGAGAATACAAATGCTGCATTGAAGGGACATCTTATCCCATTTCCAGAAGCTGAGCTCAAGGTTCAAAAAATTGATTGAAAAGGAGAGATAGATTAGTATATCTATTGTAAAAGAATTGTAACACCTATTTTGAATTCATTTGTAGAACAAGTTAAATGAGAGTTTTCTCAACGTGATATTATTATAATGGAGGATAATACTCTAGTATATATCCACTATTATCATAATTTATGTCAGGAAAGATTGAGATATAAGAAGTTAGTCTAGCCAGCAAACTCTCCAGATATATCTCCTATTGAAATAATTCAGACTGAGCTTAAGGATAAGCTTTATGAATAATTTAGACCTTGGATAACTGCTTATGAGATTTGCAGAGTACTAGAATAAGTAAGTTTTGTTACTTTTTTGAACATTTTTATTTTCATTGATTTAATATACTATGATTTTCTCTAATATTACAATTAGGAGTGGAGGAGCTATTGACAAGAGCATGTAAATTACTATATTGAATCAATGTCTTCATGAATTGAAGCCTTTATTGCCAATAGTGGGGGGAATAATTTCAATTTCTAGCCTATATATTTCCTGTTTCCTTTTACCTCTACTCTCCTCCTCTTGGTTTTTTTTTTTTTTTTTTTTTTTTTTTTTTTTTTTATCATCATGTATTCATTGATTTATGGTACA
>JACCEG010000351.1:32580-143135 GCA_014065205.1 Tuber brumale | reverse complement strand
AAGGATATGTATCTCACGCACATGACCTATTTAGAGGTCATGTGGTTTTCGCACATGACCTTACTTGAAGGTCATGGGTTTCGCTCATATGACCACTAGGTCATATGACTACTTGGTGTGACGAGAAGTATGAGTCACGATGGGCGATGAAGAGGACTATATAAGGAGGACGATGGGATACTGTAGTTAGCTCTTCACGCAATCACTTAAGTAACTCTGCTACGCTTAAGGGATGGGCCTTCGGGCCCAAGACCATCCTACCAAATACCAAGACGATAGGACAAGAGAGGATCCGCTATACAACGAAAGGAGACACAAGACGAACGAGAGGCAAAGCGATTACCGGGGCGATCGGTATCCGAGACTCTACGACACAAGGACGATGACCTGTCATTCCCCATTCAGAGGATCAGAGGGCAGAATGTTACAATAAGTATCTAACTGGAATAATCTACTAATAACATCTTAGTTAATTGGTATATAGGTGTTATTATGCAAAAAATGTACTGTTGCATTTTAAATAGTGTAGAGTTATTGAGGTTTAAAGTTTGCATAGCAACCAAGTGAATCTTAAGAAAAACAAGAAAAATGATTTAATCTGTAAATTTTATAATAACAGTACAACTAATGGTTGAATTTCTCTTAAAATAGGTTCAAAAAACTTTGAATTTATGGTAATACAGACCTATGATAAAAAAATAAGAAATATTGTAATTAAAAATTATCATTAAAAATTACATCTTTGTAGACAAGTAATACACTTAATATCTCTAGTTGACAAGTCTCAATTGCCTTTCCTCTTCTTATTCGTAGAGCCTGGAGGACATCTCCAACCCCCTTACTTTATTGATCCAGTATCTGATATTGTAGTCTTTAGACTACTTGTACTCTTCAGACTCCCAAAAGAATTCATGATCACTGTTATCCATATCAGCAATATAATTAGTACTTGAAGAAGAATCTGCTTTGAGAAGAGAATTGTGTTCTATCAGTTTAGAATGAATGTAGTGATATTTCTTATATTACTTGGACTTAAAGAAAAGAATATGCTTTAATTCAAGTTCTGATTGAGAAGTTCTGCTTTGCTATGTTAATATCAGATTCTTATTAAGAATATTGGATAATCAGATTGTCAGATATCTCCTGTCGCACTTATTATTCATACTACAGATTTATCATTGTAGGTGCAATCAAGAAATAAAAATGAAAATTATAAAACATACTATAACAATGAATTCTCCTCCTAAAATAAAGCCAGAAATATTTTCCTGATAGATCCTTATCTTCTCTATTTTTCGATGTAATAAAAGAAAAACAGATTTTTTAAAATATTTATTTTAAAACTCTACTTTCAGCTCAATTTCTTTGATAAACATTTTTTAAGACTATCAAAGAGTACTCTACATGCTCAAGAAGTTTTATATGAAGTGAAGTATATTTGTTACGTTGAGAAATTGGTACATTTTTCACATAACAGTACCCATATTATAGATCAGTTTTATTATCAATCAATAGAGATATCTAAGTATTTTCATTAATCTTTTCTTTATTACTCTTATCTAAATTATCATTTTGTCAAAGCAGTGTACCAACTGTCATACTACTGTAGACAATCTTGATAGTATTTAAAAAGACTATTTATTCTAACTGCTCTAAACTAATAAATTTTTCTACTTGATAATGAAGGCTATTAGAGCTACTAGTACTTATAGTACCAGTCAGCTGATACAATTTTGTTATTCATACTTTTGCTAAGCAGTCAGTAATTGTAATAAGTATAACTAACTCCTAAGAATTGAGAGTTAGATATATTGCTTATAAAATACCTGAAATAAAGGATACTTGACTATATAGATTTAAATGCAATACTATAAATTAAGTATAATAGTAGGAAGAAGTAACTATCCTCTGTCACTGCTACACCTCTAGTGATTGAAATTTATTTTCCATTTGAGATAAACTCAATACCAAGCAAAACTATTACCACTTTTCATGTCTGCACCCTCCCTTTAGGGAGAGTATAGGCCAGCACTTTTTATTTCCTGCTCTGACAGGAACTCTTCTAGTCTTTTCGTCCTCAAGGTCCATCCTCTCAGGATACCTTATCCTCTTTGTATGGTATTTCATGATACCAGGTACCTTACTTTCTTCACTTTTCCTATAGCCCCACTTAGCATTAACATGGTCAAGCTTTCTCTTCTACTGTTTAACAGATGGCTGAGAATACAGTTTGTGGTATGCAACTACAATAGATTCCTGTATCACCTATACGAAGAACTGTAAGAATTGTGTTGGGTCTCCTCAACACGCTTTAGTTGATTTTGCCACTCTCTTTTCTCTTATTGTCTGATGCTGGTATTCTATCCACCAAGTGATGCTATCTCTTTGAAAACAAAGAACCACATGAGAAACGTCGTAAAATAGATAGCTTTGACATGGGCTTACTAGTGGCCAACTAGCAGAATATAAACATGATACCGAAAGTTGACTTTTATTTGGATCTACTCCTCATTCCGCATTCTCTGTAATATGATTGACTGGCATCTTACTGCCAAATACCATACTCCTCAGACTGGTATTCAACTATTACTCATTAGCTGATACCTGACTGCCTCGACATCTCCCTATTGGTGTCTAGGCCAACAACCCTCCTCAGCTAGTACCTTACTACTACTACTTCTTTTCTGGTCAGCACTTCAGCTGCTGGCCCTCTATCTGAGCCATGTTTTCTAGTGGACCTCTAGGGTTCCTAGGCTCTACTACAAGCCTTCCTGGCTTCCGTTTAGTTTCTCCTCATTATTTGTTCTCCTTGTCACCCCTGCTAGGATCTATATTTTCCATTATACTCAAAGCTGGTATTAACTAGTATTGGTGGACTACGTGAGTCATCTTCTTGATCATATAGTTTTAGGCTTCGGGAGTTTTAATTGTTTGTAGTTTCTTTGTTACTAGGTTGGTTCACTGTTGGAGTTTGGAGTTTCTCATAAGTTGCACATCTGTGGAGGTTTATTGGTTCATGGTGACTATGTGGTTGTATCATACTTGGGGGAAGGTTTCTACACTGATAGGTACTTTGTAATTAATGGTTTTTCTTCAGCCTTTGTGAGCTGGAGTGGGGGAGGAGGTTTGTAGCTGCTATAACTATTGTGGGTGTATATGACTGTATGTATCATAAACATATATAAAACTTGATTTATGATAAAAAAAATGGTAGGAAGCAGTGACTTTAATAGAGGTAATAATTCCAGCAGCAAGCAGTTGTAGAACAGGAATTGTATTTGGTAGAAGATAAATAAGAGTGCGATGAGTAAGTGTAGGCAAAGTTGGTTTCTTGTAGTCAATCAGTAGTGCAGTTTAAGATAGATGTATATGACAGTTATTAGTAATAAGAGTAATATCATACTATGTTACTCAAATTTTATTATTAAATTTATATAAAAATTCATACTACAAACTTGTTAAAAACTATACTTTTTTATTATAACAGTAGATTACAAGTATATTTACTCAATTGACTTAGTTTTCAAGTTGGTGAAATACATATAGGTTTTGAGTATACTCAATTATCTCAATATTTTAATTATTATTTCCTACTTCATTTACAATCTGAAAGGTTATGATTCAGATCTTGTTATTCTACTTTCTACTTAATAGCTGTCTTTTTCAAGATATATATTAGAGAACTGTAGTTGTATATTAAATATAAGTCTGCTTTTATTATTAGTTAATAATGTATTCTAAGTCAATATGAATAGTTAAGGCTAATGTACTTTATCATAGACAAAGATTTGTCTAGGAGGACTTATAATCAGGTCACTTACTAATATTACTTAAGAGTAAGTTGAGTTTTTAGGGGTTTGATGAAGGTTTTATAGGTAGTACTTGTTATATTAATAAGATCACTTTACTATTACTTGTCTTTATTTTAGACAAGAGAGATACTTTGGTATTTATATGTTACATATTATGTACTTGAAACCTTTCCTTCCATGCTTTCTCCATCTTGAATATCTCTTTACTTTTTCATTCTGATAGCCTATACAGGTTTGACCTTATACCTTCTTTCTTCTTGTGGTATAGTCTGTTCTCACCATAGATATAGTATCTGGTTCAGTAGACTAGAGTTCTGGAAGAGCTAGGAGGTCAGATTTTCCAAGTCTTGTCTGAATCTGAAAATACCCTTTTCTGGCTTAGTGGGAAAATTTCCGTGAGAAATGGTGGTAGTGAGCAATGTTGTTTGGATCAATGGGATTTCTGGTTCAGCGAGATCCGGGATAGCAGGGTGTGACTGTACCTCATATTCGAGTATTTTGTACTGATCCTCAGAGAGGAGTTGATCTACTATATATTTCTTTTTAATTCCTATTTCTCGCCTTTCTCCATCTAGGATAAGCAGAAATGGAGGGGGCGTAAATATTACATACTATTTTTACGGAGTGTATCAAAAGGACCGATCTCACACACGAGCACTACCTCATACAACTATACGGTACTCAACACGCCTCAGCGATGAACAAAAATACTAAATACTAAATGATAATATGATATTGTACGGTTCTCTGACAGTCAAGTACTCGTATTTGTGCCTAAAATACAAGGGCCACAAATTTGTACGGGGCGCTAACATACTGTCCTCGAGTGCAAGTACTGTACCATCCGACCAGCAAAAAACAATGGTGTCTCATTTTCAGATACAATTTACAAGTTCCCAGCAAGAAGAACCTGAACATTGGAGTCTGAATTTAGTATGGGCGCTCAGATACGCACAGGCAATTTGCCATACAAATTTATGATCCCTGTACGGCGGGTCAAACGTACAGGTAGGGCAGTTTGAGCTTTTTGCAACATGGCAACCAACAATGAGCATAGATTCGCTTAGAACACACTAAATATAAATAAATAAATAAATAAATGAAAAAAAAAAAAAAAAAAAAAAAAAAAAAAAAAAAAAAAAAAAAAAAAAAAAAAAAAAAAAAAAAAAGTGAAAAAAAAAAAAAAAGAGAACTTGGAAAAAGACGGGTTGTTTTTGTAATTATAAGTGAAAAACAAAAGAGAATTTTAATATTATAGCAGAGAGATAGCAAATGGAAAGTAACAAATAAATGCAAAAATAGAAAAAATGTGAGTAATGTTTAAATAACGAAGAGAAAATCAAGAAAGAAAAAAGATAACGAAATAGAAGAAAACAAAAAAAAGATAAAAGATTAAGAAGAAATAGGGTCTTCGGAAGTGGCTACCATTAGCGTTTGGAGAATTGTGGTCAACATCGAGAGAGTGTTTAACTATGTAACGATATTTCTTGGAATTGCAGGGGTTTTGTGTAGTTACTTTCTCTGGAGAAAGTAAGGTGAGGCTACGCTTTCATACAACTTGTGTATCTGAATTAAGTGAAAGAAAGGTGTGTGAATTATCACCAGGTAGCTGAGTACGAGGTGGGGTGATAGGATTTGGCTTAGAGGTTTGGAGAGATTAGAAAGTAACAACTGAGGGTGTAAATTGGTCTTCATCGTCAGAACCAGTACCCAGTTGACAAGAGGTTGGTGGTTGATTAGCGGAAGAAGTAGGTTTTAGATTGGAACTTTGCCGACGAGAAAGAATTGGTGCTTTTTAGGCATATGGAAATGCGAGACATGTGCACAGACCCACGGTAGGGTAACTGTGCACAGACTCTCGATTTACCAGAGTGCCAACACCCCCCTCCGGCCCCCTTATGGGGCCCGCACGTCATTAGCGAGATTTCAAGAGTTGCGTCCCATAACTAAAATGTCACATCAATGGAGTCCACTTCATAACACCATATAAGTCGCCGCTGTCCGTCCGACCGCATGCTGTTTGCAGGGTATATAGGAGGGGACCTTTGGCGACATCTGGGAAGTAGAACAGAGGAAAGCCGGCTGAGGTGCATTGAGATAGTAGGCTGCAAAGATGGCTTCCTAAACTATGGGCCAAAGGTGATGGGATGTTTTCGGCGAAAGACTCGAAGAGGATATCCCAGTAGTGGAAGCTATTAGGGGTATACCGAATCCACCCATACCCTTCTGAGATCAGCTGTAGGTTGGTTGGTCCTAGTAATGGGACCCCTCTACGGAGGCCGGTGGACCAAGGGGAAGCATACTCAGAATAGAAGACCTGGATAAGTCGCAGCCCCTTAAGACGTTGACACGTTGGACTCGGACTTGCGATTGGTACTAGGTGGCCGGGCATGAGCTTGATCACTTCATGGCCAAAGAGACTACTGGGACGATAGTCAATCAAACTAGAGTAATATAATAGTCTATGCGGATATCTAAGTGGGAGGCCGCTGTTTGGCATAACAAATAGCGCAGTCATCTCAATGGAGGAATACTATTCTGGGTCCGCGAAAGCGTGTGATAAGTTTCAGGGTCAAGCGATGTTTGCACTTATAAGATTCTGGACGTTTGCATATTAAAACCAGAGTGGTACTTCGGGAGCATAGTAGTTAGAGGTAGTCCGCGAACACTCAGACGCGGGATATAAATATCGAAGTGCCTCACGAGCTTTACAGACATCATCAAGTAACGGAGAACAGATCTTATCAATATAAAATTGTTTAGGCTATAAATCTTTACCTCTCCTATTTAATCGAGATGAGCCTTCTTCGACAGATTCTGCGATCAAAGATTTTTGGCCTACATCCCTCAGTGATATACTTGAGTTTGGTGTCCGCCTAACTGTATATTGATAGTTCTCCTGTTACACAAGCTCACTATATGAACTATGAGTTCACTTCAAACTCCACCCTCACCTCAGACTTCGATTACATTTTCGGAGCACCTCACCATCTTATCTATATTCAGACATTCACAGAAATCTTTGACAGCAAGTTATTCGAAATCGAAGAAGAATTTAACACAGAACCCTCGTGGTTCACGATACCTTTCGGGATCTCAATGAGGGATCAATTCAAACGCATATATTGTACCTGGTATGGACCGGACTTCGAGTGGAGTTCTACAAAGTCAGAAAACTTTGTTGAGTAGAGTACCCAGTACTCCAATAATAAGAAATCAGGCATAGCCATTCGAGGACCAGACATCCCCTTGGCTTGGGCCTGATAAAATCCTTATATGTACTATAAGGACATTCTAAACCTCGAGAAAAGGGAAATTCAGATTCTGAGTCCAGAATCAGATCAACTGAACCCTTTCATACCTACACCTCTAGAGTATCTCAAGCATTGGATACCTTACATACGATTCCTTAAACCCTTTAAAGGATATCAAGAGCTCTGGTGCAAAGTACCAGAAATCAAGCATCCAGGACTATTAGAGCAATTAGCCTACCTGGAAAGCCTCACAATAGCTGAGATACCTCAAGACTCGAGAAAGAGAATAACGGCGGGAGACCCCATGGACACCAGTCCAGACACAACGGATAAAACCGATGATTCGGCTATATTGAGTCCCTCCCCATCAACACCTCATGAACCCACATTTCGGAGAGGAAATATACCTTCTCACCGATCCTCCAGTGTCGCAAGTACACATCAGATATCAAGGGCCTCCACGCCTAAACCAGGAGGAGACCATGCTGTAAACTTAGCAAGGTTGGCTGCCCGTCTTGGAATAACATGGGGTCAAATAAGGCAGGATATAGATACCTCGCTCGACCAAGCAAATATCGCCTTCAAAGATTTGAAGGGAGCCACACAAGACAATACCTTAGTATTAATTAAGGTTCAACCGCAAATCGGCAAAGGACAAGATGTCCACGATATCGATATTGCTATTTTGCTGCTGCAACTAGCAAGCGTAGAAAGCGAAATCAAGGGGATACAAGAGGAAATGCTACGGGAAGTAGCAAGGAAAATAGACGCTCAAGATAGGCATCAACAGGAACATGAAGAGGTAACCACGAGGTTACATGGAACTCTGGGGCAAGAAACCCAGGCCGCATTAGCCTGAGATCAAACGTTGGAACAAATGGTCATTAGTCTAAGTGCAGAATTCGTAGAATTTCATGCTCAGAGTGTCATACGGGAAAGAGATGTCAACCGTACCCTGGGACAGATGCACATGGATCAGACAACCCGCTAAGCAGAGATTCGGAGGGCTCAAGACCAGCAACAACTGCAAAATATCGCGACAAACCAAACTCTAAAAGGGTTAACAGCGGCTATAAACAAGATACTAGCTGCCGTACCAAGTCCCGAAGCTGCAGGACCCATACTCTTACCCGCAGTCCAAGAAACTGACAACACGGAGTACTATGCTCTACCTACATGTAGGGACAAGGAAAAGGGCTGGGGAGCCGCTGATGCATCCCCTCAGGTGCCCAGGGAGGTAATCCTGGAGATCCTAGTGACGATGACGACGATGACGACGAGAGAGGAAGAAGTTGAGGAAGTCCTAGCCGGAGAAGGTAAGGACAGACACCAAAACAGTCTGGCATGGCAGAAGCCCTTACTAATGTGATGGCACTAAATATTAAGCGAGCATCAGAGCCACCCCTATTCTTTGTGGATAAACCCGTATCAGATATATATGTGTGGATTTTATAATGCACGGACTACTTCGAACGAAACCAGCGGATCTGGGATGACGCCTGGGAATAAGTCATATACGGGCTCAGCCATACAAGAAGGGACATAGTACTTCCTTATACCATGTGGTACCAGAAGGCTATGGATGGACTTGAAGGGGAATCCCAGCAACCGGAACTAGCAACGTGGACTCGTTTTGAATACTATATGATCAAATGATTTGCCCCGGTGGAAGCTGAACGATTAGCACTTCGAGCTACGAAGCTAGTTGAGTACAAGGGTAGTATTGAACATTACCTAATGATCTTACATAACCATAACATACGTGCACGCATGACTGGAGAATCCTGGAGGCAGGAAGTAGAAGATAAACTTGCAAAACAAATTGTCCACAGGTTGTCGGCCCTGCAATAAACAACGGATCAAGAATGGGAAGAAGTGCTAAGACTGTGCGGTTGGTCGGAAGAAGGGCTTCAGGCCAGAGAAAAAATTAGGCAAGACAAACCGCCCAAACCTAAAGTAGTCCAAGAGGTCAAAAGAGAAGACCGAATGGACTCTAAACCAAAGCGACAAAGAGAGACTAAACCTTATGTCAAGAGAAGTGGAGCCCCACTACAGAAACGGAAAAGGGACAATGAGCTGGAAAGGCCCAGGAAAAGGTTATGAGGTGCGACAAAAACCATGCACACAAACTTTGACTGGGCCCATACTGGTATCCCGTAGAGTGTGATAGACACTTGGAGGCGAGACAGAGATTGTTAATGGTGTGGGAAGAAGAACCATGCCTTCCAAACGTGTTGGGGAGACACCCATGTATCGGCGTCAACAGTCAGCTCACGACTGATAAAAATGGGAATTCGACAAGCAGGATCAGCTATTGTAAAGCCTAAATTAGGTTGTAAAGTTGTGGCTGTTCAGCACCCAGCCCGAGTGAATAAAATCTGGGAACTGGCGGAGGACGAAGAACTGACCTGGGTCAGTTCGTTGGCACCAACGGCGATGGCGTTGAGTATTCAGTATCCTGATGGAGCTTGAATCGAAATGAGAACCCCCTTTGGCTGTGGTGTATTGGGTACTGACCACGACAGGGATCGGGTATTCCATGGGCAACTACAGGAATCGAAACTCAAAATGATCAAAGCGGCGCGAAGCAAGTCTCTCCTTCAAGATCAATGTAAGTAGGCTCTAAGTGAAGGGACCCCATAAGAGACTTATGAGCTCAAACACAAGAATCAATATATGGAGAGTCTTGATCGAAAGAGAGGATAGTTAACATGCCCACATGGCCTGGGAGCCACCAGTACGAAGTTCCTCGAGTCACATGGTGGTTGCCTGATACCCATGTGCAAGCCAGTTACTATACCGAAGAAGTTGGTACATAGCAATGCAAGATATACCTGATAACAATACACGACAGAAGAACAACCGACGAGAGCCATTTCACCTACCACATGAGTCTGAGTCATATTATACATTTGTACTATCTTGCCTTCTGGCCAGAGTGTGGGATAGGGATGTACCACTTTAGTGCACAAGGCCCCTCTGAGGGAGCTGGATGGATAACCGAAATCCTAAGCGAAAGGATCGGTAAAAGTGGGAACCTCATACCAGGGGAGTGAAATGGCTAATAACCGCCCGAAAATCTGCTATGAGCCTAGGTCTGGCGTGTCAGGAGAAGGGATCCAGCCTGAAAACTAGTCATGCGCAATTGCGTATTGGTGAAACACTGCTTAGTATGTAGACCCAGATTGTTAAAGAGCTAAAGAATTATTAGTTTGTCTGAGGAGACCTGAATGGTCGAAACTATGTGGGCGTAGTAACAAACATCTTGTTACCTACATCCAACACCAACGATGCCTAAACGTAAGAACCAAGAAAATCTTATCCGCGCTAAGTGCCTGGAGTTAGAAGCTCCAAAACCATAACGATACAACTGTCCGTAGGGGATCGCTTACCTCCACATACACGATAAGCGATATAAAGTTAAAGTCTTGTTAGACTTCGGATCCAACGTATTCTTTGTCAATAAGGACCTAGTTGAAGACCCTCGTGTTCCTACAGTGAAATGTAATAATGCAGTTGATATCTTAGGCTTTGACGGATCGTCAGCTGCCTTAGGAGAGAAGTGTTACACTCTCCCTATTAAATTGGCGATAGGAAAAAACCGACACATCTCTGAAGTGTCGCATGAAGTAGCTAAAGCAGGTCACGATGGAATGATTATCCCGTTTGGTTGGTGGCATCGTGAACACCCAGTGTCTCACATAGAAGATGTCGAAAGTTGGACTTTCTCCGCAAAAGGTTGTGAAAACTGTTTGCAACAAGATGAAGGAATAGCGGATATGTTCGTATATGATGAATCCATTGCCTGGGATCCTAATGCATGCCGCATCGGAAGGATCGGAGCCATTGAAAATACATTGGAACTCGAGTCATTACCGAAAGAATACTGGCATTATAAATACTTGTTTGAAGCCCAGATGGCAGAATGATTAGCCCCGGGACGAACATTCGATCATGAGATTAAGTTGATTCCCGGATCAACTATCCCGTGGGGGCCGATATATCCACTATTCGAGAAGCAGCTTAAAGCTTTACGAGAATACTTGGAGATGATGATCAAACAAGGAAAGATTACACAGAGTCAATCTCCTGCAGGAGCACCCATATTATTTGTACCGCAGCCAGATGGCAGACTATGCCTAGTTGTGGATTACCGAAATCTAAATAAGATTACTATCCTCAACAAACATCCCCTTCCACTAATGTCCGAACTCAGAGATAGAGTAGCTGGCGCAAAGATCTTCACCAAGCTAGACCTTAAGGACGGTTACTACTTGATTATGATAAAGGAAGGAGATGAATGGAAAACGGCATTCCGTACAAGATACGGACATTACGAATATAAAGTAATGCCTTTTGGATTGGTCAACGCTCCAGCAACGTTCCAAGATATGATGAACCCAGTACTCCAGGAGTACTTAGATGTCGGAGTAGTGTGTTATCTCGACGATATTCTAATCTACTCAAAGGATGAAAAAGAACACGTCAAAGCCATCAACAGAGTTTTACAAAGTCTATCGGACTTTCAATTAGCGGTATCGCTAAAGAAATTGACATTCCACGTAACTGAGGTAGAATTCCTCAGCTATATGGCGGCTGTCGATGCGGTATTTATGAGCACGTGAAAAGTGGAATCCATAATGGTTTGGAAAGCTCTTAAGTCGGTTAGAGAAGTACAAGTATTTATGGGATTTGCTAACTTCTACCGACACTTTATTAAAAATTTCTCGGCTATTTGCAAACCCATAACCAAGACGTTACAAGGAAATCCAAACAATTTCAAGTGGGAACTGGAACAGGATACAACCTTCGAAGAACTGAAGTACCGATTCACCACAGCCCCTATACTGCACCACCTTTTTTCAGAAAGAGAAACAGTGGTAGAAACGGACGCTAGCGACTTTGCACTCAGTTGTGTCCTTTCTCAATACTTTGAGAAAAGGTTACATCCAGTAGCTTTCCATTCCAGAAAATTAAATTCGGTGGAACGCAATTATGAGATTCATGATAAATAACTTCTCGCAATCTTCAAAGCGTTTAAGGAATGGAGACACTACTTGATCGGGACGGAAAAACCGATTACAGTCTTTACCGACCATCAGAACCTACAATACTTCCTCACCTCAAAAGTCTAGAGCGGCTGTCAAATTCAATGGATTCAGAAACTAGTGGAATACAATTTGCTTATAGTATACCGGCCAGGCACAAAAGGCGGAAAGCCTGACGCATTAAGCAGACGGCCGCAGTACCGTCCTGAGAAGGGAGCTATACATCGCGAACAAAAATCCTTGAAAGAAGAAAATTTCTTGATATAACTGGTAGCAAGGGTGGGCGATGAAGGAGAAGACTGGGATGGAGATAAGGATTTGGATTTGGAACCTCGAAGAGGTGGAAAGGAACCCGTAATTAGGGTCAAGAGATTGAGCAAAAAGGCATGCTTGCTAACAAAGGGCTCAAGAATGGCGGCAGGACATGACCTATACGCCATAGAAGATGACATTATCCCAAAACATGGACAAGCATTCATAAGGATGGGTATAGCTGTGGGGCTACCCGAAGGAACTTATAGAAATGTTGCCACAAGAAGCGGATTAGCGGTCCGAAGTGGAATTCCCATCGGCGCCAGAGTAATCGATGCTGATTACACCTGCAAACTCAAAGTCGTACTTTTCAACCATAAGGATGTGGACTGCCAGATAAGAATGGGTGATCGCATAGCCCAGTTTGTGGTGGAAAAAGTCAACACCTCAGATATGATGGAAGTAGATGACTGGGAAGACACAGAACGAGGAACCGCGGGATTCGGAAGCACCAATATAGCAACAAGATCCTTGATCGTGAAGGAACAGGAACCAATCATCAGCTACCAGCAGGCATCAGCTACAGACAATAAACACTGGTACGACATTTCAGAAGTACCAGAGAAAGTTCTAATATTGAATGCATTAATCCTGCAAAAAGGTAGGAAGCACTTCAACCCTCAATTCTTAAGCGAGATACAGGCAGCTATCGGGACAGATGCAGTTTGGAGGCAATAGAGGTAAGAGCTTATTACATTGCGAGATGAAGGAAAAGATTTTCTCAAAGACTGGACCTTGACTGACGATCTACTATACTATAAGCAAAGACTATTTGTACCAGATAGTCAGGCACTATACACCAAGATCGCAGAAGGATGTCACGATGCAAAGGTTGCAGGACATTGCGGACAAGAAAAGACTTTAGAGATAATCATGAGAGACCTCTATTGGAAAGGCCTTGCAGAATAGGTCAACGATTACGTACGATCCTGCGATGAATGCCAACATAATAAGTCACCTAGACATGCCAAGTACGGATTGCTGCAACCATTGCAAATACCCTATGCAGCATGGGCATCTATCTCCGTAGACTTCATTACTCAACTACCAGAGTCACAAGGATGTACTCAAATAATGGTAGTAGTTGATTGGTTTACAAAGATGGCGCATTTCATCGGACTTTAGACCTCGGCTACAGCCAAAGATGTGGCAAACGCATTCCTGAAACAAGTATGGAGGCTACGCGGCCTACCCAGCGAAAATTGTCTCAGACGTGGACTCAAAGTTCGCAGGAGAATTCTGGGAATCCCTTTGCAAAGCGCGGGAAATTAAGCGAAGGATGGCGATGGCATACCATCCTCAAACTGACAGACAAACTGTACCAACCAACCAAGTGCTGAAAGGTTACCTTCGAAACTTTGTCAACTACAATCAGGATGACTGGTATCAGCTACTACCACTAGCTGAACATGCCTATAACAACTGCGCAACCAACGCGCATGGGATGTCACCCTTTTACACGAACTACGGCTTCCATCCACACACTGAGTGGATAAAGGAGTGAGAAGCTCAAAATCCAGGGGCAATACTCTACGCGAACTGGATTAAGACGATACATGAACAAGCAAGAGGGTCACTAGAAAGGACACGGGAAGGAATGTTAAAATATTATGACCGGAAAGCTCGACAACAGCTGGACTTCAAGGTCGGGGATAAAGTAATGTTAAACATGAAGAATATTCGCACCCGATGGAAATCAAAGAAGCTAAGTCCAAAGCTATAGGGTCCTTTCCAACTCATGGAAAAACCCGGAGAAAGAGCCTTCGAGCTCAACATATCCGACCGATGGAACATTCACTCTGTATTCTATGTCGCTCTATTGCAACCTTACCGCGAGTCAGTTCATGTCAATCGTCAGCAACCCCCTAGAGAGCTGCAGGATATTGACATCGATCTACAATGGGAAGTTGAGAAAATAGTAAGAAGCGAGATTCGCTCTTACAGACAATGGGTACGCGGTCGCTATCAAGAGAAGCGGGAGCTGTAGTACTTCGTCAAATGGCAAGGGTGTTCAGAAGATGAGAACACATGGGAGCCTGCTATTGGAATGGAAAACGCGGAGGAAGTTGTGGAGAATTTTCATAATGAAAATCCGGACATGCCAAGACGGGCAGAAGTAAGATAGTGAGAAAAAGGTTTTCCTACTGTAGCCAAGTAAACGCAGAAAGTTTTTTACCCTGACCACACTGAGTCTTAAAATGTATTTAGAAGAAAATTATAAAAAGGTTATAAAGGCATTCGGGGCGAGGCCTGGTAGGAGGGAGCTCATGTTAGGCATATGGAAATCCAAGACATGTGCACACACCCACGGTAGGGTAACTTTGCACAGACCCTGGATTTACCGGAGTGCCAACACCCCCTTCCAGCCCTCTTATGCGGCACGCACGTCATTAGCGAGATTTCGAGAGTTGCATCCCATAACTAAAATGTCACATCAATGGAGCCCACTTCATAACACCATATACGTCACCGCTGTCCGTTCAACCGCATCCTGTTCACAGGATATATAAAAGTGGATCATTGGCGACATCGGGGAGGTAGAACGGAGGAAATCTATCAGAGGCGCATTGAGATAGTAGGCTTCAATGTTAGGCTTCTTAAACTACGGGCCGCAGGTGACGGGAGGTTTTCGGCGAAAGACTCTAAGAGGATATCCTAGTAGTGGAAGCTATTAGGGGTATACTGAATCCACCCACACCCTTCTGAGATCAGCTGTAGGTTGGTTGGTCCTAGTAATAGGACTCCTCTATGGAGGCCGGCGGACCAAGAGGAAGCATGCTCAGAATAGAAGACCTAGATAAGTCGCAGCCCCTTAAGACATTGACACGTTGGGCTCAGACTTGCGATTGGCACTAGGTGGCCCGGCATGAACCTGACCACTTCATGACCAAAGAGACTACTGGGATGATAGTCAACTAGACTAGAGTAATATAATAGTCTATGCGGATATCTAACTTGCAGGCCGCTATTTGGCATAATAAATAGCGCAGTCATCTCAACGGAGGAATACTATTCCGGATCCGTGAAAGGGTGTGATAAGTTTCAGGGTCACATGGTGTTTGCACTTATAAGATTCTGGACGTTTGCATATTAAAACCAGAGTGGTACTTCAGAGGCATAGTACTTAGAAGTAGTCCACGAACACTCAGATGCGGGATACAAATATTGAAGTGCCTCCCGAGATTTACAGACATCATCAAGCAACGGAGAAGAGATCTTATCCATATAAAATTGTTTAGGCTATAAATCTTTACCTTATTTATTTTATAAAGACGAGTCTTCCTTGACAGATTCTCCGATCCATGATTTTTGGCCTACGTCCCTCAGTGATATACTTGAGTTTGGCGTCCGCCTAACAGTGCTGCTGTACGGGAACACTTAACAAGAGAAACAGAACATGATTTTTTCCTATAAGTAATGAGATGAGTTTCCTTAAGATCATCTTCAATATCACTAATGCTACCAGATTTGTTGTCAGAAGATGAGGAGTCATCTCGATATCTAATATGAATAGTATTGACCATTTTGATTGGTTTCGATACGCCTTTTCCTCCTTTGCCTGCAGTAATCGATTTACCTGTCACACTTGTGATCTTGGAGTTTTTTACCCTGCGAAGAAGATCAGCTATAGTACCTGGACCAAGAAGCTCATTTGCTGCAGGTTGAACATTGCCACCTTCCCAGTAGCCAATGCAAATTGGAATATGTGAATTGATTTCAAAATCTTTGATCTTATGGTAGGACCGCCATGCGGGATGAGTAAGAACTTCATTATGAAAATATTGTTGCCAGTTAGAAATCAAATCTGCTTTGTTATAGTACTTGACCATTGATGATCTATGGCATATTGGTGTACTAGTACCCTTCTTATGAAAAAAGAGTGAAAGTGGTTTATTGTAGATTTTAGGTGTTGTAGAAGAGGACGAAGCTGAGATAGGAAGAGATATTATATTATAACAATTGGGAAAAGAGGGTTGCTCAGGAATATCATTGGTGGAATCCACATGCTGACGATAAGTTCTAACTTGTTCTGATATATACTGTCTAGAACCAGGCAATTGACTTGAGCTAGGCATTGGTATGAAAATACTGGATGAGACATTAGATGCGATTGGGCCAGTATGGAAGCCTAGTAAGATAATAAATTTTAGACTTCTGATGAAACAATAATAAATATAAAAATGGAAAATTATAGGGAAAAAGGAATTATACATACCAGTAGAGTGTTGACTAGAGAGAATTTGTATATCATCATTATCCGAGATTTTGCCATGGACATCCTGAGGATGCTGACAGCGAACACAAGTCTCTGGCCGACCACTCAATATAAGAAATTGTGGACATATACAATGATCAACAAAACAAGATATGATATAAGAAAAGACTCAGAAAAATGAAAGAAAAAAATAAGGAAAGGAGAGGTAAATCAGAATATTTAATAAAAGATTTGTAGGAAGAAAGATAGGGAGAGCTGCGTGAAAGTACTAATGATGTAAATATAGAATAAAAATGAAAACGTTAAGAATAACCAATAGAATATATAATAATTAATGATAAGAAAAAGCAATAAGAAAAAGTAGAAGTTTGACTATGAGAAATCAAGTAAAAATCCATCTTCGTTGTCACTTGATGGTGATAGTGACCGGGAGGTAATTAAATCTGATGATGTGCTATACTGTTTGGTAAGTGATATAGTATTTGATAAGAGAGTGACAGATGACTGGCTAGGATTAATGGTTGCATTATTCTCAGCTGAGTTTTGAAGATCCATTATAATATCACTTGATAAGAGATCTCGATGTTGATTGATTTCAGCCTGTAAATCTAAATGCTTGCTTCTCTCTACCTATTGAGCAGCACAAGTTGGCGGTGGAAATAGTTTAACTTCACCACCATTTTGAACATATTGCCATATCTTTTGACGTAGGATAATGTAAGCTTACCAATGTTGAGGATTATTATAAGTATATGATATAGGAAGATTAGCCTGAGTAAGAAGACTAGAGTAGAGTGAAATTGTCTCAGAGGGTAAATACGGGTCAAGATTATACGCCTCAACCTCAGACTAAAGAGTGGATAAAATTGTCTCATCAACTGGTTCCTGAAAACTGGTACCATTAAGAGGATAAAAGTACATTTCAAAGGGCTTACCAGTCAGAAGATAATGATCGCGCTTAGGTTGTCTTCTAATAGAATGTGAGTTGTGTACTTCAACAAAATTGTAAATATGCCATCAGATAATATTCATATAGATAAACTGCAGACAGAATTTATCAATATCGCTACTATCAAATAACCCCTCACTTTCTAGTTGAGCAAAATAAACTTTCCACTCTTGTGTTTGTCCTTCAGTTAAAATATTCTACCATGCTTCAATTCTTTGATTTTTTGTTGATTTTCCATATGAATAAGCTTGAGAAAATGCGAGATTTGGATGATTTGCATGGCGAAGAAGCAGGTGAGACTCAGCAAGTAAAACTGTTTCAGTACCTACAAATAATAATAATTTTAGTATAGACTTAGTAGGGAATTATTTTTTAAAGAAATATTAAAATTGTAGAATACAGAAAGAAAAATTACCTTTATCAGATCGAACAACTTGAGCTATATGCATAGTATTTCGAACAAACCGTAAGTATTGCTTATTAACAGAGACAGCTGTACGATTAGAGATTCCAATATAACACCAGACAAGGTAACGTGAATAAGCGTCAATTGCACCATATATCTCAAATCCAAATCTTGATAACTTATCATGACCATCGATTGAAAGTACACGATTTGGACTTTGAATGTAGAATTCTTTACGATTTCGACTTATACCAACTGCTTTTTCATGTTCGGCCACACCTTGTGGGTCCAGAACTTGTAAGGCATTTCTTACTTGATATCTATTTATATAATTATGAGAAGATTAGATATTAGATTCTAAGAAAAAGAAGTAATAAAAATATATACTGAGATATAAAAACACCAGTTCTTCGTATATGCACTAACGTATAGGTTCTTCCATATCGAATTGACTGACCGGAAATAAGATGTTCTTGAACCTTTAATTGATCATCTTCAGCTGCCTTAGTACGAGCTTCAATGGAATTACTTGTACTCATTAATAAATGAAGAGTAGGGTGGAGGCGGAGATTGCACAGTTGTATAAGAGAAAGCTGCCAGCCCTTCTGGCCGAGACAGAGAATCATACTTGCTGATGACATATTTCTTAGCCAAAATAAGTGAAGATGATCAACCAGTTCCTGATTTTTGTGAAGTGCAATCTGTCGTTTAGTAAAACTCCATTCAGAAAACTTGTCTTTATATGCCCGCTGACTAGAAGAATATTAGTTCTTGATTATAAATGAAATAGGTAAATGAATGAATTGATTAGAAAGAATAATACCTCAGAGAAAAGTTATGCTCAACTTGCATGAATAGAATGACTTCATTTAAGGACTTATTTTCTGAAATATAAATATCATAGAGCTGTTGAGGGTAAATCTCCCAATTGTATCATGGCATGATAATAGTTAGTAAAGTATTGTAATAGGTGGCTTTTAATAAATCCAAGTATAAGAAAGTTATAAGACAAGAAAAATAAGTAATAAAGAATACTGAGATAGTAAAAACCTAGAGACAAGAGAAACAAATATTATTTGAATAATCTGAGTGATATTTATAAGAAAAGAAAGTTTGAGTATTTGAAAAAAAGTATTAACGTAATATAGTAGAAAATATTGCTTAGCAAAAGAAAAGCAATTGAGCTGCAGCAATATGGCTGTTCTATACAATTGAAAAGATAACTGCCGGTTGGGGGAGAACGGAAGGCAGCTGATTTACAACCTTTTCACATGTAAAAATCGTTATGCTTTTCTTTTGAAATAGTCAGAAATGGTTATTTTGAATAGAAGAACAGTATAGAATGGCAATTGCTGAGAAGGCTCTAAGTAAAAGATGAAATAAATAAAACAAGAGACAATTGTTGTATCTGGAAAGTTAAAAGAAATTAAAAATTATAATTATTACCTATTATATTAATTAAAGTATGAAAAGAACAGGAAAAAAAAAGAAAAAAAAATGACAAAAGAAAGAAAAGACAAAAGATATATAAATAAAGTAAAAGGAATGTAAAAAGTTGGAAAAAGAAAAAAACAAAGGAAAAAGATATTAAGGAAAGAAAAGTACGAACAAAGAAAATAAATACAAAAGAAAAAAAACAAAGGGAAATCATGTATATTGATGGACAACACCACTTTTTATATTCATTTATCTTTTCCAATCCATGGTACTTTTATGACAAAAAAGATCTAGAGAGTTTCTCGTACCACTAGTAATTTGAGAAACTTGGTGGGCAATAATAGCACCTATAAATAGAAGACAATCACCCAGGCAGACCTTATAAATAATTTTCTCTTGCCAGAAAATTAAGTTTCCATCACCAAAATTACCCCATGGAAGAACCGCATTGTATCTGTAGTCAATATCTTGCCAATCCAGATGACTTTCTAGCTCAGTTTGATTGAGAACCATTGTTTCATTGATAGCTACCCTGTGCCAGGCTCCGGCCATTCGGGCAAAATCAGGAGGAAGATATTTGTCGATATTAGTAAACCTGATATACATGTCAGGATCGATCATTCGGAGATTGTGAAAAAGGTATTCAAAGAGTTTTTTGTTCATATCAAGCCAGGTTTGAGAATCTGGATAGTTGTCACGGTATTCTTTACTCGTTATGATATCAGGACTATAGGCTGCCCAGAGTGCATAGTGATGGTGGTGAAAATTCTCTTGGATCGTATCTTTTACTCTACCGGCGGGGAGCTGATCTTGCCTTTCTTCTAATTTTTTCAGAAGATGATCGGGATAGCGGAAGCGGTATGCTAAAATATTACCAATATGATCCTTCAGACAGTGATGTGGAGCATCTCGAGAGGAGGAAATTACTCGAAAGGAGTGAAGGAGATCAGGATTTGGAATCAGGAGAGTGCGTAAATCCTTCAGACTTTTCAGATCTTGAAAATTCAGAGGACTATAATCAATTTGAAGTCTTTGTTGATGCTATTCTTATGGTTGGAGCATTCTCTGAATACCATGACCAAAAGCCTTTGGAAACTTATCTTTCCTAAATGCGCCAGACTGGAGTAAATGATTTAAACAAACTTGAGAAGCTTTCAAGGAAGTATTTTATCTTAGATGGCACAGAGTGCTTGGCAGAAGACTGTGTACAAGATACAGTAGACGGTTCAGTAGAAGTCTTATAGGAAACTTCAGGTAAGTTCTCGATGGGAGAATCAGAAGAGAGATGATTCTGAATGACAACATGTTGTTGCTCAATATGTGGTTCAATAGGGGGTTTGACAGAAGGCTTAATAGAGGGTCCAATAGAGGGCTCGGTTAATAGCTCAATTGTGTGATCAGTGAGTATGTTGGCTGACATGACTTTGGTGAGGGAAATAAATAGACTTAGGATTGTTAGTTGATATGAGAATGAGAAAAATAAGGAAGGTGAAGAGAATTATTGATGGTAGAAGTGGTTGTAGAGACTAAGAAAAATAGTGATTATTAATATATTACTAAGTATATACAATTTTTTAGCAAACGGGTTCTGCTTATGGTCATCAGAATAGTATAATAACCTTGATTACAACTGCTATGCCAGGCAGTTGTAGTTATAGGCTGAAAATATAAAGGCTACTAGGGTGATTAACACAGCCTAGCCACTTCTCACCTCAATGGACCCTACTTCCCAGTGCCCATAAATTTAAATCCCAGAATGAGATTTGAACTCATGACCTTGCAACCAAAGGTAAGGAGCCAGCTTACCTTTAACTACTAGACTATGAGCGAAACTTGTTAAGTTCTTAATAATTGTGCTTCTTATTTACAATTACACTACTGATAGCCTAATTACTCACCATAGCCGATCACTTGAATAATAATACTTTTATTTTTATCCTTATTTATTTGTCTATTTATTTATTTTCTCTTATTTCCCCCTATTTATTTTATTTCATTTTATTTTATCTCTAAGTGTTCTAAGCGAATATCTGTGTGGGAGTTTTCATGTGGTGTTCCTTGTTGTCATGTTGAGAAAAGTCCAAACTGCCCTACCTGTACGTTTGACCCACCGTATCCCTGTGTTCAAGTTCTTCTTGCTGGTAACTTTGTACTCGAGTACCTCATGCCTGAGATCAGCACATTTCGCAAATCCCTGATTTCGGGGCCTTCATCCCCGCGTGTTACGAGTGACAATACCGGTATGCACTGTACTAGGGGGTTGATAAAAGTCGGGGCCACTCCCAAAAAGAGATGCTGCGTTTATATGTAGACTAAACCAGGTTGGGAAATTCGAGTGATTGGGTGTGAAAGATTTTTGGTGTCAGCAAAAAGTCGGGGCCACAAACAAAATGGGGTACGGTATCAATGATATCCTACGAGTACGATGATAATTGTGAATGAAAAGAAGTTGAAATCCTATTTGAATAAGATATTATACAGAAATCAATATCTCGTTACACCTCCATCTGCATCAATAGCAGCCTGTAGATGCTCAGGCATGGTTCTGATAAGGCTTTCAAGCCTTTGATTTGGAATCGCATTCCAAACCATGCTCAGAGCTCTTTCCAAAGTCTTGATGTCTCCAATTCTACCCCATGTTTCCCCAAGTTCATTCTCCATATCCAACCACAAGGCCTCAATTAGATTGAGATCAGGGGATTGGGCTGGCCATTTAGTTGCTTCTAGCACATTAAGATTCCTATATTGAATGGAATAATCCTTATGACCGGGTGCGCCATCTTCAATCACAGTTACCCAGTCATACTTTTCACAACACTGATACCAAAGTGGAACAAGATGAGGATGCATTATATTATTAACATAGAAGGTAGAATCTACCTTTACTTTGCTAGGAATAAATACTAATTTAGACCTCGTAGTTCTACAAAAAGCACCCCAAACCATTTTGGTTTCCTGGCCAGACTCAAAGATTTTAACGACACAGTCAGAATGGAACTCCTCGCTGGCTTTCCTGGTGACCCAAGGCCAATTGCCAAAACCAGCGGTTGAGAAGGTTGACTCGTTAGTCCAATGGACCCAGAGCCAGTCATCAAAGGTTCAGTTCAGCTATTCGCAACACCAAGCAACTCGAATAGGACGGTTTGCAGGTCAGATTGCAAACATTCATCATAACACTTGACAATGGTAGCCTAGCGACTCTATCACACTCTTTATTGTGTGTGGGCTGCAAGCATAGCCCATCTTGAGGCAGATCTCATCCCAGCTAAGCCGTCATGTTCGGGTGTCTCATGTCATAAAGGCCTACAATCTCTGCTTTTCAACAGCATCAAAAATTGGTGGACAGCCAGAACAGTGAGCATTTGAAGGTGTTCCGTTTTCCTTCGCTCGTGTATATATCTGAAAGAAAAAAATAAGAAAAAAGTCAGATCTAATGATCATGTTAAGAACTGAGGAGCATACTTACCTTTTGACACGTTCGGCGCGAGATGTTTAAGTGTTGACCAATTTTAGTCCAACTCCATCCAGCATTATCACAAAGCATGATAACTTTAAGGCATTCATCTCTTGTCATCTCACAATGCCGAATACCTTGTGGATTGTACTCTTGAGTTCCCTTCTGCAGCATGATTTTGATGGTAATTGTGTATAGAGTAACAGTGATGTTTGATGAATATTCAGGGGAGGAGGTAAAAGGGTATTGTTGACCCGGCAGAGAAGACTTGTGTAACCGGGCCCCAAATACCCTTACACCCGAGTACAAGGGCCCCCAGAGAGGGGGGATACAGGGTTTATGCCGCGAGTTCAGTTAAGCTAACTGTTCACAAACTTTATCGTGGGCACAGTGCTTGTGCAATAAGAATCAGTGCAGGAAGGAATTGAGTTTGCCCAGGTCGATATTGCACCTTGACTTGGCATTTTGGCGGGGCATGGTAGTACGAGTGCTGCTGAAAGAAGAAGCATTGCGCGAGAAGGTGACATCGGGGTTTGTGAGCCACATCCATGGTCTCGTGGAATAGCGATGGCTCATGCATGGAGGCTTAGAACTGGGCCAATGGTGGACTACTTCTTCTTGGCAAACTCACCCTTTTTCACTTTCTCCCACACAAAAATACTTGCGTACTTGTACAGGGGGTTTGTGGGTAAATCTGTCGAACTCTTGGCGCCAAATCACATAGTAAACGCTGCCAAGAGTTCGACAGACTTACCCTAGATACCCTGTACTCGAGTACCGGTACAGTACGGTAACCCCATAGAGCAGGTGCAGGGCAGGCCAGTGCGGTGTGGGGGGCACCCTGCTGCCCCTGTCGCAGGCTGTGCCTCGAACGAGATTGGAGACATGTCAGCCAACGGTTATCATTCGCTAATCACCACACCAGACCAAGGTGGTAGTACTGGTATCATCCTGCATTTCCTGGAATACAAGTACCGTAATTGAATTTTGTGCGCTCGGACTCTGGAGTTGCTTTTGCTGGGTGGGTAAGAGGGTGTGTGGCACTTCTTTACTTTTTTCTTCTTGTCTTAGGCTGAGGCTGAGTGGTTCTTCTTTCGCAGTCCTTTGCCCCCCCCCCACCCCTTAATCCAAGAGGGGGAATTTTGGACGTCTCAGTGCGAGATTTAAACTATCCCGGTAAATTTGTACTATACCAGTATTTGATCACCTTTTATATTTTTTATTCTTCATTTTCTTTATCCATTTTTTGATGTCAATTTATGGTACTTTTTTATTATTCCTGTTCCTGGTTACTTTTTTTTTTCTTTTTCTTACAATACCGATACCGTACTCGAGTACCGGTACTCCGATGTGTGGTGAACTCCTCCCCCACCACCACACTGCAGGTCAGATCCAATTGAGTCTTACTTCCCGCTTTGGAACTGCCATTGTCATCACCGCCACGACGCGGGTTACCCATGCACCAATCAGAACCTCCGGAACTACTTCCCCGGCAGTCCCTCTGATTATGGTGTCCATGGTGCTCGGGGACTGGTACCGTACCGCATTTCCGGAGATAGGCTCGGTCAAGGAGGTATCTTACCGGCCGAGAGGGGCAAGGGATGTCCTGTAACTGGAAGGTCGAGAGGGGTTGGTTTGGCGGCAGGAGCTGGGACCAATCTGGAAGGCGCAGCGCAACGGGTCTCTTACGGTAACTGTTCCCAGAGTGTAGACTACCAGCACCAGATCTCTACGCGTAATTTGGGAATCACAACAATGAACTTTGGGAGACTGAAACCAGCCTGGTGCACTGTCGGGCAATCCTTTCTCTTGAGGATAGATACGAGTCAGCGGTCTCCTATTTTTAACTAGATATAGAGTCGCACCTAGTTATAACGAACACCAAGAGTTCCGGATTTTCCCCTTCGTCATAGCGAGGTTCTGGAAGGAATTCCTTATAGCGACCATCTGTACGGGAGCAGATGGGAGCAGGGGTGTAAATTCCTATAGAATTCATTCGTAATAGCGAGCGTTTTCATATAAAGGGGTCCATTACAATAAGGTGCGACTGTATCCATCTGGAGAAGTTAGACATGCAAGGGAGCTAAAATTTGATGAGAATGAAACATGTTCTCGAGTACGGCACTCTGATACTAGTATTCCCCAATGTGAGGTGCTGACACACTTGGCCTACCGGTAGTATGATACTGTACTCGTACTTCAAGTCTTGAGGTTTGGTTGGTTACCACGGAAACCCGTCACCACCACCAATTCGGCGTTTCACGGAGGACACTGCTTTTTTGGCATGCGCCGTGAATGTGGGACGTAGACATGTCACCGTCCTGTTTTCAATACGTATCCTCGGGGAGCAAGTCCTCTCCGCCGCCCACATCCTCTTAAAAGGAAATCCTTTTGTTCATCGCCGGTCACTCGACAACTAGCAACTGCACGCGTCGGATATATGGCTTCAGTGTGATGGCGAGCACCTGTCATACCTCTTGGGGGCATTAGGATCGAGGGATTGACAAGAGTCATGTTGATGTATATAGATATGGCCGGTTGCTATAAGAAGGGCAGCTTTTGGGTGCGCCGACGAGAAGGAGAACACGCCAATCAGTACTTTCTTTTCTTTCTTTCTGCAATGAAACGCTGTCTCATATATTCCCTAAATTAGCATCAACTCTCTCTTCCAGTCTCCAACCCATCGTCTGCGATCTCCGACAGCACGGATCCTTATAAACGGGCATGCGCGATCGGTGTGATGGTGGTAGTAGCGGCCTTCACATTTGCGATAATATGCAAATAGAAGAGATTGGTATGGAGGTCAGGGCAGAATAATAATGGAGAATGATAACATAATTCCTGAGACAGACTACTTGTACTCGAGTATGATAGGGAAACATCATACATGACTCAACAGCCCTCCTCCACTTTTCCTAACGGGCAGAATGCACCTGATGCTTTGCACTTCTAGTACAGAACCGGGAGTGCTACAGTAGTCAAGGTAGGGACCACGCACCTCCCTGCCAATTAAAAGCTCGGGAGTGGGAGTGATTCCTACGGACCTGGTTTTCTGCTCGTGTTAACCCGGTATTGCTCGAGAATCTCAAAAGTATCCCAGAAGTCCAAGAATAGCCTAGCACCCAATGCCACCCGATATCACTCCCCCAAGACAACTACGGTACGGTACCCCTTGTGAGAGGTTCCCATGAGTCACTAGTGTGACCTTGCACTTGTCCATTTCAGGAGTATCCCGAAGTCTAGGGGTGGCTACGGCACAGCGCACCCACCAGGGCCCTGGGATACCCTTGGATTGGGCGAGTACAAGGTGAATGCCTGGCACCAATAATCGGCCCTCCTCCTGCTCTCTCCCCCTCTCCTGGCTTGGTGACGACGCATACAAGTAAAAAGTGCCGTGCTTAGTGTGTGTGAGAGGATAAGTCCAACTTTGGCCCATTGGTCGAAATTAAACTGTGTGTGTGCTCGTACTTGAACTCGAGTATCATACGTAACCGTGTTTTTGCCCGCAGCTTATCATACCCGGCCTTCATATCTAGGTCTGTCGAACCCTTGCCCTGTAGCCATGGTAGAGGGGGGGATCCCATATCTCGGGAATGGTCGAGATGCAACTTCCCCCCAACCAGAAGAGGGGTTTCGACAGACTCGTCTTACCCTCGATGGCTCTGTACCATAGCACGGGAACGTAAACCTAGCTCCTTGGCATAAATTTGCATGAAATTTCCCTTCCCCCACTTCCCGCTCCCCCCACAATACCGTAAAAACCGACATACTGGCATCATAATATAATACAAGTATTATACCTGAACAATTGAGAATGGCGCTAGGAGGCCCAGAACTTCTCCCGCTGGATTAGGGGGGGGGAACCAAAGCGAAAAGATTATCTTTCAGCCCTCAACTGAGACAAAGAAGAAGAAGAAGAAGAAGAAGAAAAGAAAAAATCCAACAGGCTCTAGTAGGAGACGCAGGCCCCAACTTCCCAGAGCGATTCTCAATTATTTCGGTTTTTTACGGTACTAGTGCCCGCCCCCATCGAGTTCATGGAACTTCAAGGTTTTTCCCGTTGATGCATTCATTCTACCGGTACTTGTTTATTCCGTTCCAGGAATAGATCAAGGTAGATCTGCCCTCATGAAATATCACTCACGCTGTAACGGGGTGTATGTCGGTTTTCTCTGCTCTACGGTACTCTCAAAATATCGTCGTTCCTTGCAGGAGAGCTGCAAGATATGTCCCTTTCCATTCCACGACTACGGGAATGCTGGTTGGGTAATCGGGGACTGGCCGCTAGCTTTCAAGGCTATGGTGGTACATATTGCGTCCGGCTGGAATGAACCCCCTTATAATGAAATATTTAGCTATAATGAACCAATTCTTCTGAGCACGCTAGTGAATTTAGGATTTGGGGATTTGGGCAAAGTCCTTTTGCGTCGGAATCAAAACTCACGGAAGGCGGCGGCGGCGGCGGCGGGGGGGGGAGTATTGTGAGAGCTTGGGTGATTGAACCCTACAATGGGCATTGGAGTTGCCTCTCTCCCTCTTAGGCCCATTTTGTCACCATTTTTGTTTATCCCAGCGGGCGACTGAGAGTCTGCTTTTCCCCGCGTAGAAGCGAATTCTGGATGTCTTACGCAGAAGCAGAAGAGAGAGAAACTGCTCGGAAGAAGATAACAGTCTAACAGCAATGTACGCTAGGGTGCCGGAAACCGGTCAAACCCCTCAATATAGGTCGGGGCTCACCGGCCTGGAGATTTTTAGCCAGGCACAAATCCTATCCTCAACAGAAATAGTTCCCAAAGCACCTTTTGAAACCTCCTTAGATTACTGTTTTTTAAAAGGTGAGCTAAACGCTTGGGTATTCAAGGTTAAAACTCTGGGACAGAAGGCCGATTCCCCCCGAACTTGGTATGCAGATACGTTAAGAGTCATTGACCCATAGCCAAGTTTGCTCGTTGGAGACAACCAAATGATGACGCAGCACTACCGGTATTTCATCGAGTGGAAGGTTTTGTGGAAGTAGGGAAATGTTATAGTTTATCACATTCTGGGCTGTGTATGCACTCTAATGAGCAAGCCCTGAGAAACTGACCCAGAATTTGATATCTGGGAGCCGACCTCTTTAGAGCTTCTGTGGCACGAGACTCAACTTAGGCTTCATGGCTGGTATACAGTCGCACCTCACTGTCCCGGATGGCCAGAATCCGGCCAAAATCCAAAGAATCTGTCCGGGACAGCGGATTATGCGGAACAACAGATTAGGTTTTGGTGCAAGAAATTTTTAGAATTCAGAAAATTTCATCCGGGACAACGGGGGATGCGGGAGAGCGAGATCCGGGACAACGGGGTGCGACTGTAGTTCCGGGAACCTGGACTTGACACCAGGTTTCTCGGGGAGAGGGAGGTGCTGCCCCACTGGAGTGCACCGATATTGGATGGTATATTTGACGCCAATCCACGTTCAATCACCTCGGGTGCCTTGCTGCCGACATTTCCAACGGCTTGAGGCGACGGCTGACAATGGTCCGGTCCCATCTTACTCGAGTGCTGTGTGGTTTGCACTGTAACCCGACAAACCCCGGGGGAGTGGAGTATCCTCCTGTCCCAACCCACACATCCTGCCCCCGTCCAAGGTTTCATCTCGTGCAAGCCTCGCCGGACGACAAACTTTTGGCACCAGTAGGAGCTTGGGCTTTGTTGTGATTGTGGCGTGATCATTCGTGCATAACTTATTTTTTCTTTCTTTCTTGTTTGTTTTGGGGGAGATATGGTATGGCTGCAAGGCGAGCGATGCACAAGGCATGGTTTGGCTTGAAATGACAATATCCCCGAGGCCGGCTTTCTGTCATCTTAATACGAGTACAGCACGTACTTGTGGGTCTGCATGACAATCGGGGCTTTTGCATTTACTATTACAAATCAAGGGAGAAGTTGTTCTTTATTGCTTTATAATAATTATTCGTCATTTTCCCCACATCTTTTTTTTTTTTTTCTCTTTCGCTTACCCCGCAGATTGCGGACCTCACTCCTACCACCAGGGCCATTTCCTAGAATCCGACCAATTTCACCACCTCGTATAGCGAGGCAGGTCTGTTTCGCGCTACTCATAATTCCCTGATTCTTGTGAACACAGGCTGGGTCTGCATATGCAACTAAAAGTGCCGTGCATCGGACCTTAATATGGATACCCTATCTTTTTTGGAGGTGCTGTTTGGTGAGAAAAGCTTAAGGAGGGGAACTTGCGGGTACTTGATTGAAGGGTCATATTCTTCAATTTTATGCGATGTTTATCATACTACTGGTATCATTGGGCTATCTAGCATATGCGAGTATATGCGGACTCAGTTGTTATTATAAAAGTTATAGAATTACAAGCACGGGGTTATTACTGGGGGGAGGTGAAGGCCCTCGATCTCCCGGCGCCCCCTCCCCCCCTTTCCTCCCCATTGGGCAGGATTTCTTCACATGAGTTATTATTAAACAATCAATCATGCAGGGCAGAAACATTATATTGAGGGGAATAGACCTCCCGAGCTCTACCCGGACCAATTACGCGTTCCGCGGAGTTTCGCTGTGGGGACAAGATGCTCATCCTACTTGTACTCGTATCATACGTAGATTTTTTCTTCTTTTTTCTTCCCCCCACCTAAGGTCAGATATCACACTACTTGGCGTTGAAAAATGCCTTTCGTGTGAAGCAATCGTAGCCGTATGATAACATAAATGACGAAAAAGAGGTGGTAGGTTTGGACATCAGGGAGCCCTGACTTGGAGGGATGTCGGGGGGGTAGAGATGTGGGGCCGAAGACTGTTAAGCGCCCTTGCGTTGAAAAAGTGTGTATATAACAAACGAGTACTGGACATGGGGCCGGCATTAAGTTTTCGAACACACCAAAGTGGCTTACTTACCAGCAAAAAAAGAAGGAGGGAAAAATCCTTAAAAACTAGTGAGGTCGCAGGGTGGTGTGTTAGAAAGCCAAATGCCGGCCCACTGTACATGATATGGCATTGAGGAATTGTGGTGACCCTGTTTTAAGGCATTTCGTCCGACTCTCAAGTTGGGGGTGTGTCACGAGTTAGGCACGTGGTTCGGGGTACTTATCTTTCGGTAAAAAAAATAAAAAAAAGCGTTCAAGGTGCGAGTGATAGGCTGTGACTGCAATACTGGCTACTCTCCTGCAATGACTCTTCATAGTTAAGTCAAGGTATTTAGAGCCATGTCTTTTGATTCCCCAAGCCCTTGCCCCCCCCGGAATGCCGGACGTGGGAAAGTTGTCCTGAATTGGAGTGCTCGTGTGTATGGTATGATAATGGCATTTGGGATTGATTGGAGTGGACTTCCCGCAAAGTTGCTGGGTCCCTGGTTTTTGGGTTTTCTGTCTGCGCGGGGAATGCTCGTGGTGGAGTGATGCTGAAAGCGGTTTCAGTGATTGGATTTCAAGGTGCTGCTATTGCCATGCCTCTCTATCAACTCTCAGGTATGATAAACAAATCTCCGATCCAGCCTGACCTAACAGGAACCCCCCAGTCTTTAAAACAAAAGAAATCTGAGAACAATCTATGGAACGTGTATGATAGTTCTTGAGAATAACCCATAGTTGGTATATGATACCTCGTTGCAATGATGTGAGGCCTCACCGATATGGTTAAAAAAAAAACCAAATACTCGGTTCGAATTCAATCTAGAGTATTATATATCCCTCATGAATTCCTACCAAACCTTACATTCAAGTAACCCGAGGATCTAGGGACGGGTATTTTATCACTCGCACCATCGATAGGGCTAGGGATCTCCTGCTTTGGAATTAATTGTATAGAAGAGGTACGGAGTTCGGTTTTAAAATTCTTTTTTTTTGTAAGATAATCGTTTCATTGGTTAATGTTCAATATCGCGTGTAGGAAAACCCTATCGCGTTCTAGAAATTTAGTTTCAGCGCCTGAAATTTATATTTATATTGTAACTCAAGAATGGCACTCGTTACAGGTATTCACATAGGCTCCAAAGCACCAACCATTTTTCCTCAAATCCTGAAACGCTCATCGCAACAGCCAAATTGTTCACTGGGATCAACAAATTGCTCTGATCGAATAAGTTCTGCCTGTGCTGTGAGCCTGTGAGCACCACATCTTGTGTAAAAATGCATTCCCAACCATCAGATATGTCGCTGTACTACATGTTATGCAATTTGGTCTTATCTCTGATTGCAGCACACCGAGATGAGATGAGTCCTGATTTATACATGGCTTGCAAAGGCCTGAATGTCCCTTAGGGTTGACAAAAAAATCTAGTTTGTTTGTTTTTCAGACCCTAGGATTTTTAGGATATCATATGCCACTTAAGTTGTAATGCATTTTCCCACTTGGGGGGGAAATTTTCAATAGTTCCATTTTAACTAGTACATTTTCAAATATAAAAAATATATGACTAGCAATTACTGATATTATCAATCATCTCATCTTACGGGGTTAAATTTATCTGATCACTTGATTATAGCTATGAAAGCATGTCCCAATAGGTAATATAATTCCTCCAACTCTAAAATTTAATGGTTTTTATTATATATTATGATTATTATCATGACTTTCCAAACTTTTTTCAAACTTTTTTCTGGTGTCATGAATTTAAAATGTAGGCCTGACTTGAGCCAACACATAACTCTCAACCATCTCAGGAATGAGGGCTATACTAGGGGGATTATAATTTCAAAGGGTTCACCGATCCACACGATGCCTTCACCAATACACACGCCGACTATACCCCGAGCACCGAAAGCTCAACCAATGTCCCCGACCTGGCCGGAGAAATAGAAAATCTCACCTTAGAACTTCATTGCCCTACCAATGATATTCTAGTCACCACCTCCATCCTTGAGTCCTTCCAAAAGATCCCTTCACTACGCGACAATACCGTCAGAGAAAGCCAAAAAGCGCTCAGCTCTATTAGGCACTTGATCTCTATCCTAAGCAAGCATCCTAAGGTAACTAATCGTCGGCGGGGTGTATCTTCGAGAGACTTCTCTGCACTAAGCTAGTTGTTGAGGAGAGGCTTGTAGCTTATTCCGAGCCTGTCGATTGGAGGGTTAGAGCGTAGGAAACTGAAGGGAACATGGGTGGGGTTAATGGACATCGGTAACGGGTTGTTTGTATTAGTAATAATCGTAAGGTAGTAAAAGAACGGAATATAAGAGTAAACAGGCAGGTGAAGGGGAACGGGATGAGAGGGAGAAAAGGAAGGTCGGAAAGGCAAGGCAAAGCAGCGGATAAGGCTCAAGAGCCGCCAAGGGTAAACAAGACCGGGGGGTGGGCAGGACTGCAGTGGTAAATTAAGCAGCTGTATGGAACACCATGCAGAAACTCGGCGCGAAAGAGGAGAAGGAACGGGGGGGTAGGAGGTGGGAGCGGGTAGGCTCGCAGTGGAAGTGGTGGCGAAAGGGCAGGTGAAGGCGGGTATAGAGTGGAAGGGGAGGGGAAGGGAGAGAAGGTTAAGGGCGGAGGTGAACCGGAAGGAAAATAAGAAGAAAGCCGGGGACGGCAAATTGAAAGGGAAGGTGATACAGATGTAACAGCAGGAGAAAAAGGAGGAGGGGTGGAGAGCGAGGAGGGGCCTTGTGGAGAAGGGGGGAGGGGATGCAGGATAAAGAGAAGGGGAAGGAGCGGGAGTAGTGGAGGGAGAAGCACAAGGGGAGGCAGAATGAGGCAGGGGTAGAAATGGTGAAAGAACCGAGACAGGGAGTTGGAGGTGTTTGCATTCGTTGGATGTAGTTCTCTTGTGGGATGAAAGTTCCTGGTAAATTGTTTCGTGCCGTTTGTTTGAGTGCGATGCTTTTAGTCTACTTACCAAATAGTCCTTGAATGTATTAGGTAAACATGCGACTGGTGTGTACATTACTGCACCCCGCTAGATAGTAACAGTCTATGGAATTGCGATCGCTCTCAAGCTATGGAAGCCCAATACAACATAGCCCACATAGAGAACGACAAAAATTATGAGGCAAGTCGGCGCATGTCACATATCCAAGGAATTCCCCATGTGTAACGATGTGGAACCGTCTTTTTCTCCTCCCCCGATGATTTCCAACCCCTCAGCAGGATTATAGGGGCAATTAATCCCTCCAAGCTCCCGTTCTCTGTTGGTATTCGCGAGCGTGCTTTGTTCTCACTGGTTAGGAGCCCGGGCAACTCTTGAAATTTGAGCGTAATTTCATACGCCTTGTTCGTGGCCAGCAATCCATAATATTAGAAAAATATTTCTCGCCCTTCCCTACAGTGTTCCCCCGTTCCCAGAGGCTTGCTCCGGCCGAAAATTTATTCGAAGGGGTTCTTCTGCCTTTCCGGCTACGGTGAGGTGATTAACATCTCCTATCATGGAAAGTTTTCAAATTCAGTTTGCCTATGATATGACTGACTGCCGATGACATGGTAAGGTTCCGGTGTAGGGTTTTACAAACTTGGAGGTCATGATCGGAATTGCTAAGGTGTTTTATCATACTATGCCACTAGGGACTTGGTCGGAAATTCTCGATGTGCCTTGGTTTACGAGTATATTGGTGAATTGGATTTGGAGGGAGAACATCAGGGTTGGAGATCCGATGGTAGTAAGGCTCAGATTCTGTTTATTCTCTGCTTTTGAGTCCAAGGTCCAGGTAATTGGTAGTTCTCTAGAGGTAGGAACCCTTAGAACAGTGCCACTGCTATTGCTCACAGTATCTACGAAAAAGGTATCATAGCACAGTTAGGAGCTTGAAATCTATCTAAATCCCCCGTGAAAAAACGGCCAGAATCAGATTTTAGGATTTCAGGAGAATGCAAGTCATATACTCGTTATATATACGAAATCGTCTCTCCTACCGCAGCTCCAAGAAAGCATAAACTAGAGCTTTTCAGCCCACATCTCCCACTTGAACTCTTCCGAGGATCACTTCGACCTCATCCGCCTCAACAGCAGCCGAAAACACGCTAGCAATGTCAATCCGACCTTAGTGATATTAGAAGGTTCTGGAATAGGAATGATAATCGGCAAACTGCACCAGCATAACCCCCTTCCGTTCCGATACCCTGAAGAGCGCTCATAGTGTTCTTTCGAATACCCTCCCCCCCCCGACAACAAACTTCCTGTCCCAAGTGCACCGCCACTCCCCCATGTTGCAAACGCAAGACAAGAGGAATCTCAACTCAGCACACACGCCCGCAAGACCTTCCACCGACCAGCACCCTCTCACCCCCGCCTCAACTCCAACACCAGCAGTTAGATGCAAAGTATGCGCTCTTCGAATCACCCCAGCCGCAGCTGATTCCAGAGATCTTACCCTTGCGAACCAACCAACTCCGCTACCGTGCCGATGATGTCTTCCATGGGGACGCGCTTGTTCGGGAAGCAACGAGAAGATGTTTACCTGCTTGCGCGGGTCCCAGATCCAGGGTGTGGCTTCTATGCTCATGTCGACAAAGTTTCGGGTGGAGGCCGGCCGTGGGGTGCTTTTTGGCCGTAGTGCTAGTGGTTTCGAGAAGAGAGTGGGGGGGGGGTTGTTACAACATACTGTACGTTTGCCACAGTGGAGGCGTGAGTACCTGATTCTGCACCCGCCACCTCCACCAAAACCGAAGCCCACACCGCCACTCCTCTCAGAGAGCTTGAAGTACCAGCAGGTCTGGACACGGGAGGAATGGCCAGTGCCACTTGGACCTCCTTGATAACCTCCCTCCTGCACCGAATGGTGCCCCTTAACGCGAAGCTTGTTCCCGTCGGTGGGGCTAACGGGAAAATTCGTTTTATCCCGTTTTGTTTTCGGTTTTGTTTTGTGTTGTGTGGGTTATTTCTCCCCATTTCTCTGCCAGGCGCGCTCACTGCCGAGTAGTCTCATGGACAGACCCTTAGTGGTTGCTTGAAAAAACGAAAACAAAAACAAAAAACAAGAGGGAACTAGAATAGAACCTTATCCCATTGGTGCCCCTGGGCTGCCAGTGGGGACAATTTTTTGCACCCGGCCTCAGGGGTAGGTGGTGATATAACATAATTCATGCTGCCCAAAGCCCAAATGATTCCTTGAGTTGGGGTAGGCATAATGTGCGTTATCCGGCGTGTGTGGATGGGGCGTAAGTAAGTGGTGGGCACGATGAACGAGTGACAGGTTATGACGCTAACTCAACTACCACCCAGTGTGGAGTGTGGTGATAGTGGGTGGGGGCGGTGAATACAAGGGGAGATTTTAAGCTCACTTGAGATGGGTGGGAGAGTTTTAGTATTGCAAGGCCAAGCTGGTCTCATGGAACCAGCAGAAGGACACAGAGGATGAAGGGGAGGTAGTTTTTTTTTTGGTCAAGTTCGCCAATATCACCTATTCGGACTGACTACTCATAACGTGGCAACTCGCACTACCGGATTAAACAATCACTTCCCCCACCTTCTCCAAATAGAGAGAGAAAAAGAGAACTTAAGTAAAAGATACATAACGCATCTCACTCACCTACAACAACAAAAAAAAACAACGATGATACCAAATATCTACACCTCCCCAACCCAATAATCAAACCCACTCCACCCGGCCTCCTTCGGTTTCAAACTCCGCAATCTCAAACGACCACTTCGCCAGCACACACTATCAAAATTATCCAACACCCACGCAGCCGTCATATCCATACCAGCCGTATCATAACGCCCCCCACATATCCAAATATTCCCCCCTCCCTCATCCACCGCCCCTTCGAAACCCAGTGCACCCCAAACGCATTGTGGCTCCCTATCGCCTTCAGCAAAATCTTATTATTCATCGCCCCCCCTATTTCCCCGCCATCACACCCCGCCTTCGCCAGCACTACCGGGGCTGAACACACGGCGAGCACAGCCTGAACCTCTTCAACCCGAGCGACGATAAAATCATTCACGTCGTCACGCAGGGGCACGAGCGCGTCGGGGCCCGGGATTACGAGAACGTCGAAGGGCGGGCATGTGGTTATCGGGAGGAGCCGTGGGCCCCCACTTGCGTTCATGGGGGGAGGATAGGCTGTGGGATATGTACCGGTAGTGCGATGGCCAGTGCGGTACCGTACATATATTGTGGTGTTCTGAGCACTTATGGCTATATCGAGTCCTGTGCTTGCTGAAAGGGGAAAAAAAAAAGGATTGTCCCTAACCCTAAGCAAGCAAGCCACCAGTCTGTACCCACCGCTCTGATCCTTAGCCCACGCGCTTGAGTTTAACGGCTTTAGAGACAATCCACACCCTTTCCCCTTGGCAAGTAGTTTCCCTATCGTGATTTATGGGCCACAAATTAACTTATCACCGAGTAACCGATTACCTGCAGCATCTAGTGTGGAACTAGTCTTGTATAGAGATTTTAAGATTGGTTAATTGGAGTAAAATCGCTATCATTCTGAGTGATATAAATCGAAAAACAAGCAGCGAGTCCTTTCTTAAGCTAATAGTATCGTAATACCATGTACGTGTGCGAAATAACAAACAAGGGAAAAAGGTAGGGAGAACAGAGAAACTCCTTAGCATTGTGACTAGACATACATTATCACTCGCAGATAGTGCTCGCAAAATCTAGACCCCCAAATGCCAAACCTCCTCAAGACCCCTGCTTTAGCGTAGCGATGCCGTTGGCACCACTGGAATTGACGTCATCTACGCCGTTCATGCCGTTGATCTTCGCATCTTCGTTGACGCCATTGGCACCATAATTAGTCTTAGGTGCACCCTCAACCTTAAGCACCTCCTCCGTCTTACTAACAAGAATCTCGAATGCCCTCTTCAGCACCTCCTCTCGGATCTTGGGCCCACCACCTACAACACGAATGGCATAGATCCCGTCGATAACAGTACTAGTGATAAATATCTCCCCGTCGGCGTTCACCGCCTCATACACAACTTTGGTAAGGCGATTACTCTCCTCCCTCCATGCCGTCTTAATCGCGAATACCGTAAGTGCGAACGCCGGCGGCACAACGATTTCGAATATGTCCGCGCGATCGCGCACCCACTGTGCGAAACTCTCCCCATGCCGGATCGAATCCCAAATATGCCTCTGCAGTCCCGAGACCCCGTACGAGCGCATTACAAACCAGATCTTGAGTGCGCGGAACCGGCGCCCGAGGGGGATTTGCCAGTCTCTGTAGTCGGTGACTAGACCTTGCTCTGAGAATTGGTTTCGGAGGTAAGGGGGGGCTATAGAGAGGGCGTCTACCAGATGCTTGCGGGTCTTGACGTAGAGGCATGAGCAATCAAAATTTGTTAGCAGCCATTTGTGCATATTCATGTTGAAGCTGTCGAAATGCTCGAAGGGGGCCGGGATGTGCTGGTATTGCGGGAGGATGAGAGCTGCGCCGGCGAACGCCGCGTCGACATGGACCCAGAGGTTTGGGTAGTCCTTCAACACAGGGACTATGGAAGTGAAATCATCAGCAGCGCAGGTGGCGGTGGTGCCAAGGGTTACAGTTAGGAAGAAGGGGTGTAGGCCCTTCGCTGTCAGTTCTTCTAGGGCCTTGCGAAGGAGTGGGCCTGTTAGGACGTAGTTCTCTGTGGCACTACCGGAGACCCGGATGGAATGATGTTTTACGCCGGCAATTTGACAGCCTTTTTGTGTAGAACTGTGGGTTTGGTCCGAGAATAGTGCGACAAGTTTTGATCTATTGTTGTCAATAATCTCCTCGCTCTGTTCCACCGATTTGCTGACGGCAGCGAGATTACCCAGGTATCGTTCCCTTGCCGCGACGATGACTGTGCAAACAGCCTCACTAGCACTCCCCTGGATAACTCCCCCACCGCCATGCTCGCTCGTGCTCACAAAGCATTCCGGCAGGTTGAGCAAGCGTGCAAGCCAATCTAGGACAATTGTCTCCAACTCTGTCGCAGCGGGGGAACACAGCCAGTTGAAGTTTGCGCTGTTGAAGGTGGCAGAGTAGAGTTCCCCTAGGATACCAGGGTATGAGGAGTTCGCGGGGAAGAATGCGAGAAAGTTAGGGCTTTGCCAATGGGTTATCCCGGGGAGGATCTTGGATTCTATGTCTGATTGAATGTCGGCCCAGGGCTCAGGATTGACTGGGGGCCCCGGAGGGAGGAGGGATTTTAGGTATCCAGGCGAGACGCTAGAGACTACGCGGCGGGATTCGATATTGTCGTAGTAGTCGATTACTATCCAATGGTTCGTTTGTTAGTTGTAGGCAGAGGTTGGTACAGTGAAGGTGGTAGGGGCGGAGGGAAGGAGAGAGGGAGGTTACTCTGGTCAATGGCAGAGTAAGCAGCTGCCCGGAATTGCTCCGAATTCATGGCGAGGAGAAAGGGGGGAGAAATAGGTCTGCAGATAAAGGGGAGAAACCGAAAGGTAAAGCCAAAGACAAAGCGGAAAGCTGAAAAAAATCCCCGGTAGATGGATTGTTTATATTCACGCGCTCACAGAATGTGCAGAAGAGGTGGGTCGATTTTTTGGAAGCTGGTGAAATGATTTCGAAACTCGAGGCCCTGTCCCCCCATTCATGGGGATAGCGGGGCTGGTGGGGCGATTTATACCAAAATATTTCTCCTTGTCCCCGCTTCCCACTCCCCATTCCACAGGCTTCCTCTCTCCCACTCTTTCTTCCCTCGAGTGTAGAAACTCGTGCTTACCGAACTACTCGAGTACAGTACCTTGTGTTCCTCTCACCTTATCCCGATCCTATCCCAACTTTGGTGCCCTTGGCGATATTTCGCCATCCGGTTGCACTCTGCAAGCTCAATTCCGCCAACCACCTAACTTAAAGGGGAAAGAGGATCCAACCTTTACGAGTTAAAGGTACTCGAATAAGCTACCCTTTCTCCAAGCGTCTTCGTTAGACTACTTGTACGAATCATACAGTACTGGAGCACAGACCGGTACCGGTGCTGGCATTAGATGGATTTAGCTGGTCCGACGCACCGCTCGCTAGGGCAATCAAAGAGGAACGACTCCCCGTTCCCTATCCCCAGGCCAACGGTGCTGCTCGAGTACGGGGGGGGGGGTCTAGCAACCACGGTCCATTCTGGTTGTCCCAGGTACTGGTACTGGCACTGTGCTGTACGAGTACAGTACAGTACGAGTACCGGTAACATGCAGGCAGGTAGGCTCGGGGGGTTTGGAGCTGGTGAGCAAAGGTAGGATGGGGCGGGATCATCTCGTCTTCCGCTTTTGTTTGCTTGTGGAGGCGGTTTTGCCGTGCTGTTACCTGGGCGAGGAAGTAGAGTACTCTGTAGTAGTAAATTTAGCACCGGTGCGGGAGAAGGTGGCTGGGACCGAGCCCGTGAGCCACCCGAACGGTACTGTGATTCATTCCCTGCCGTTGCTCGTGGTAGAGAGGGTTATGGAGAGTTAATCGGTTATGGTACTAATCACCTTGACTCCGGTATGCTATGCTTCTCCACTGGTGTGGCAGTGCTGTAGAGTAAATTAATAGCTATCTGGAAGCGAGTGGGAAAAATAACGGTACTCTCGGAGCCTCGAGATTGCCTCTACCACCATCAATCGAACTCCACCGCAGAAGGGTGATCAGCCACAGCTTGGGGTGAATACAGTGCTCGGTGCAGTGCTGTACAGTACAAACACTGTACTCGAGCATAGCTATGGCTGATTCTATACGGTCAGTCTGACAGACTGTAGACTACCGGTATTTAGAGACCGTAGCTGCTCGTGTATGGCAAGTTGAAATACTCCAAGGGTCGGACTATATACCGTGGTATTACATACAAACTGTATGTTGTCACTGCTGTGCTTGAGTGCTTTAGGGCGGATATTCGAAAATATCGCCAGTTTAACCAGCTAGATATCACCCTTCTCTTACTCGCAAGGAGTGGGGCGGATTCACCCGCATCAAGTCTGCGGTATTACCCGTAGCGCGCAGAATTGCCATGTAAGTTGGGGTTCAAATTCAAGCCGTTCGAATTGTCGACAATCATTCCGTACGGTGCAGTACAGTCCTGTGCCATACCCTACTGCCAGTGGTATCCTATTCAATTCCTGCTCAGCCATTGAGTGTCATCCTGCACGTATGATAGTAGCAGCATGTATGATATGGTACAGTGCTCTATCAGTACTCCAGTACCGGTACTCGAGTGCGAGTACAGTACGAATACATCTCCACCCAACCAACCCAGCTTCCGAACTGTCCACCTCCCGTTGCTGCCATATCATAAAAGTAACAATTCTGGCTGGTTTGCCCTTTCGCTCTCCTTGTTCACCCGACCTTCACTTCCTTACCCTCCTCCTCCTTAGCTTTTCTCGCCTTCCCGCTCTCCTCGCCTCGGAGAAATCATTCTCAATTCCTCTTTCACAGGCCAACCATAACTAAGCGACTCAATCAGCATGGCGCCAACAGCTACTGCAAAGGTTAATGGAACTGTCATCGCAAGCTCAGACCTTTACGAGACGGTCGAGGGAAACATTTATGTGAGTGTTACAAGGCCACCTAATTTGTTCCACCTCTTCGCTCCGGAAATCCGGTACCCCACTAACTGGCCGGCAATCCTTCTTTCTTGCTTTCTTCTTTTTTTGCACGTCACTTCGTTCAGTTGCTGATGCTGGTGAAATATTTCCCCACAGTTCCCGCCGTAGTATGTTTCCAAGACAGCGGAGCGCTTATTCGCCGCGGGGTGGTTGTCCAGACAAGCTAACCCGGATATCACAGCTCTGTGAACTCGGAGTTTCTCGAAAAGTCGGATACTTCAAGTTATTGTCCGTGGAAGGGAACCGCGGTGTATTACAATGTCAAGGTTGATGGTAATTAAGACTTTTGTTTCATTTCCCTTTTATTCCTGGGCCTATCTACAATTCGTGTCCCTATTTTCCCGCACGGCATTAGGGGCATTTCTAACGCCTTCTCCCCAAACTTTCAGGAGTCACGATCAAGGACGCCGCTTGGTGCTACCCGGAACCAAAAGACAAGTTCAGACCGTTTAAAGATTTCGTGGCGTTCTGTATGTATGCCCCACTAATGCTGCATCTGAAACGAGTTCCCTTTCGTCTGCGTTAGTACCCTCTCCGCTATCGTGATATTTTTTTACTCTCTCTTTTTTACTTTTTCCCCCAGATTTACCCCCCCTCCCCAATCCTTCATACCAAGAAACGGCATAGACTAACTTCTCTTCCCTGCAGATAAAACGAAGCCCGTTATCGAGTCAATACCAGAGTAGACCTTGAATACGATGATCTGATTGATACCCGCCGGAATATGGAAAAACCGATGAGAGGGGTGGGGTTTTTTATTCAATTTCTTAACCTGCTTTTTCTTTTGTTTGGGACTCTGTTTTGTTCTTTCGGATTCTTGCATCGGGGTTCTTATCGTGTTCACCCCCTCTGATGCCTGCATGGTAGCAGAGGAGGGGAAAAAATGAGGACAGGCCTCCCTTTTTACAAATTCTGGAGAGGGGACAAACTTGTCGGATTTTTCTGTGGAATGTGAGGCTGAAGCAGAGGTGTTTTGCCGAATTTATATGACGTCATGCATGATAAAGTTGGGTGTTTTGGCCAAGATCAACAGTGATCCGGGATCTTGGGCTAGGGCTCTTTAGAGGGTTCGGTTGAAAGGGGTTTCAGTCACCTGTGGGGGGATAGAGATTTGACTCCACGATAATACTGGCACAGTACCGGTATCTCTCTATAGGAAAAGTGAGACGTCGCAGGGACGCCTGGTTGGAATACCGGTGCGGGACAATACGAATGGAAAAGAGTGAGGTGTGGTGGGTGTGATGTACTGTACTGTGTTCGAGTACGTGTCGGATGCCTATGTTATTCGCGTCTAATGCCTTTCTTGGAGCAGAGCCTCTTCCTATCACCAGGGATCCTCTTGTCTCCCACATTCACCCCCAACCTCACCTTGACTTCCCGTTCATAGTCTAACGCCGGCGACGGAACCAAATAAAATCAAACCAACTGTTCTTCTCCGTCATACTAGGGGGATTTGGAATCCCCTCCCTACCGCTGGTTGTCATGGCATCCCCGTCGCCCAACTCTGCTGTATTCGAGTCCGCCGTCTCTCCCGTTTCCTCTGAACTATCCGGGGCCCTCCCGTCCATATCTTCGCAGGATACCCAGTCAATATTTTGGCTATCGGCCTCTTTGGTCTACTCTGTGGTTTACCTCCTTCAGCGGATATTCTTCTGGGTGATATCCTTCTCGACTTATACCCTACCCACATGGCTATTTACTCTGTTCAGCACCAGTTTGACATTTACCATGAATTTCACTACGCTGTCCGTTCACCCGGTCCCTAACTTTCCCCCTCGGGGGTGTTTGCTGATACGTGAGATGTGGTAAAGGCTCATTATATTCTTGATCTTCGGATCGATAGTATCGTGGGCTGTCAGGTATAGGTTGCTCTATAATTACAACCGGCTACCCCACGAGCCCCAGCGAAAGGAACCTCAGATCGACCTATTTCCTGATTCGCAAGAGGGGGACTCTAAGCCAGGGTTCTCGAGCTACTTGGATGAGTTCCTCAGTGCTATTAAGGTGTTTGGGTATTTGGAGAGACCGGTATTCCACGAGCTCACCCGGAGTATGCAGACGAGAAAGCTGATTGCCGGTACTATGCGCCACTCGTCAACACTTTATCATTTGTGCTTGGCTAACAGCACGATTTAGGGGAAACTCTACTACTCGAGGAAGAAAAAGGATTCTGCATAGTGGTTGATGGTTTAGTCCAGGTGTTCGTTAAAGCCAATCGCGATGTTGGAAACCTGGCTGCAGCGGCTTCAGGGCCGGGTTACGGTGGCGCATTTCATGACGAAGAGGAGGAGAGGATCGAAGATGGACAAGGATATCAGTTACTCACGGAAGTAAAGAATGGCGCCCCGATGAGTAGCTTGTTTACCATACTCAGTCTCTTTACCGAAGATGTTAAGCTACGGCACGAAGACGAAGACGAGAGTGGTCCTGTGAGCACTAGCAGTAGTATGGTGAATCTTCACGCTGCGGGGGACATGGCCAACTTTGAGGCCGAAAGGAACCCCACAGGATTGCCGCCCGGAAGGGGTGTCGATAGTGGACGATTTCACTTGCCGCCCGTGCCACCGCTATCCTTGAGCGGCGATTTTGCCCGAAGTAGTTCGCGGCCGGTGACGCCGCATGACCAGCACCCCCCGCACCCCCAGAGACCTCGAATAAAAAAATCCAAGTCCGTACACCCGGATATTGTCGCTAGAGCGACCGTTGACACCACAATTGCGGTTATCCCCGCTAGTGCGTTTCGAAGGTTGACTAGGATTTATCCTAAAGCAACGGCACACATCGTTCAGGTTATTCTCACGAGGTTTCAGAGGGTCACATTTTTGACTGGTTACAGGTATCTCGGCCTTACGGCTGAGGTTCTGAGGACCGAGAAGTTCATGAATAGATACACTATGTATGAATTGCCGAACCATCTCCGCGGGGAGCCTCTCGAAAGACTGAAGGAGAAGTTTGAGAAAGAGCAGGAGAGGGCGGAACCCGAGGATTCGATGAAGGGGATAGTCCTACATAATCCTGATGTGAATTCGGGGAAGCGGAGGAGGTCTAGTAGCTCTCTTCGCAAGGATGCAGTAATTCATGCTCGCCTCGCTGCTGCTAGGGGTCAACCATCCCCTGCATTGGATACAGCTCCCTCACCGTTCAGAGATAATAGAGGAAAGTTTAAGGGCCAGTTTCAACATCACCCAACCGGCCAGCATGCACCATTCTCTCAGGGATGGACTATGTCGGCCTCAAGTATTGGGTTAGACATGCCCATGCCCATGACCGAGAGAGCGTTTAATCCATTTGCGCAACGAGCGGCTCAAAAGTTCAAGGCCGACGGGCCTTCGGAAAACGAAGACTCTGCGTTTAGAGAAGCTGTGTTAGAGTGCATGTTCAAGGCTATTGGGTTAACCGGATCAGCGGTGAATGTGCGTTCTGGCACCGAGAGCGGAGAGCAGAGCCCTCGACTTGTGAGCTATGATGCCAAGAGGCAGAAAGCCGTTTTCTCCAATGCCTTTGGATATATCGACCCTATCGAAGGCGATGGAGAGACTGAATCTGCCGCTAGCACTAGTGGGTCCGGTGCAAGTACCGGTGGATTCGTGAATGTCGGCATCAGTGGTGTCCATGCCGAATTGAAGGGCGAAGTTGAGATTGTATTTTTCCCTCAAGGATCCGTATTGGTTGAGCAAGGAGAGAGAAACCCTGGGCTTTATTACGTTATCGACGGATTCTTGGACGCCAGTATCCCAGTTGATGAAAAGACTGAGAACAGTAATGTGCTGGGCGGGAACTCGATGAACCTTGGATCACTTAGCGGTGACCATGCCGAACACCTACCGCCAACGAACGAGAGGAAGAACTCGTTTGCTTCTAGGTCGGGAAGTCCAAAGGGAAAGATAGGTAGAAAGAGCCTTTTCATGGTCAAGCCCGGAGGCATCGCGGGATATATTGGAAGCGTTAGCAGCTATAGAAGTTTTATTGATGTCACTGCCAAAACGGATGTTTATGTTGGCTTTCTGCCTAGGGCTGCGTTGGAAAGGATTGTGGAGAGGCACCCCGTTGTACTTCTCACTATGGCTAAACGCCTGACGAGTCTACTGCCGAGATTGATTTTGCATATTGATTTTGCGCTTGAGTGGTTGCAGGTTAATGCTGGGCAGGTTATGTATCATCAGGAGGACGAGAGGTATGTTTTGACCCTAAATCTCTTCAGACTGTTGCTAATTGTGTTTTAGTGACGCTATATACATTGTGCTCAATGGGCGGTTAAGGGCCGTGCAGGAGGATGAGAAGGGTGGTATGAGGGTGGTCGGGGAGTTTGGCCAAGGAGAGAGTGTGGGCGAACTAGAGGTCATGACTGAAACAACCCGCCCTGCTACGCTTCATGCTATCCGAGATACGGAAGTGGCCAGGTTTCCAAAGTCACTCTTCAATAGCCTCGCCCTAGAGCACCCTGGGATCACCATCCAGATATCCAAGATCATCGCTTCTAGAATGCGGGCCTTAATAGATGACCCCCTCTCGGAACAGCGTAGAGGGTCAGACCGGAGTAGAAATTCGCCGGCCAGGAAAATATCCTCAACGATGAACCTCCGCACTGTTTGTGTTTTGCCAGTCACTTCCGGCGTTCCTGTGTCCGAGTTTGCGCATAGACTTTCCACCGCTCTTCAGCAGATCAGCACGCCTAATGGGGTCACTGTGCTCAACCAAGCTGCGATATTAAACCATCTCGGAAGACATGCATTTAGTAGAATGGGCAAGTTGAAACTTCAAGGCTATCTCGCGGATCTGGAGGAGAAGTACGGAATGGTCATCTACGTTGCTGATACGAGTGTCAACGCTCCGTGGACACAAACTTGTATCAGTCAGGCGGATTCTATCTTACTCGTTGGTCTGGCTGAAGGAAGTCCTGCGATTGGTGAATACGAAAGATTCTTGGTCGGGATGAAAACCACGGCAAGGAAAGAGTTGGTACTATTGCATTCGGAACGGTACTGCCCGTCGGGATTGACCAGACAGTGGCTTAAGAACAGGATGTGGGTAAATGGTGGCCATCACCACATACAAATGTCCTTCCGGACAACGCCGGAGCCCGCCAACACACAAATGAGACGGTTTGGCTCAGCCCTGAAGCAACGAGTACAAATCCTGCAAGCCGAGATAACAAAATACACCTCGAAACGGGTGAGAAGCGCGCCAATATACTCAGCAGGAACTCCGGTCAAGAGCGATTTCCACCGCCTTGCAAGGAGGCTTTGCGGGAAGTCCATAGGTCTAGTACTTGGGGGTGGCGGGGCTAGAGGTATTTCCCAAGTGGGTGTGATACGAGCATTAGAGGAAGCCGGAATACCGATTGATATTGTTGGTGGAACTTCTATCGGTGCATTCGTCGGAGCGCTTTACTCCCGAGACGCAGATATTGTCCCCGTCCTCGGCCGAGCTAAGAAATTTGCTGGGCGTATGGCGTCCTTGTGGCGCTTCGTTCTGGACCTAACCTACCCATCTGTCTCCTACACTACTGGGCACGAGTTCAATCGGGGAATTTTCAAGACTTTTGGAAACTCTCAGATTGAAGACTTTTGGTTGGAGTTCTACTGTAACACGACGAGCATAAGCAAGTCCCGCATGGAAATACATACAAGCGGTTATGCCTGGCGATATATCCGTGCGAGCATGAGCCTTGCTGGGTTACTACCCCCGCTCTGTGATGAGGGAGAGATGTTGCTGGACGGTGGATACGTTGACAATCTCACCGTGGCACACATGAAGAGTCTGGGTGCGGACGTAATATTTGCAGTGGACGTCGGGAGTATCGACGATAACACCCCGCAGGAATTTGGCGATTCGCTATCGGGCTTTTGGGCCTTTTGGAACAGGTTTGTGTTGCATACACGCTGTCTTGCAGGGCGGGAGCTAAGCTGCAACTTTCAGGTGGAATCCCTTCAGTCCGCACCCTAACCCTCCTACGCTTGCCGAGATTCAGGCAAGATTAGCGTATGTCTCGAGTGTGGATGCGTTGGAACGAGCGAAGCTGATACCCGGCTGCATCTACATGCGCCCTCCGATCGACCCTTACGGCACTCTAGACTTTGCTAAATTCAACGAGATTTATAACGTTGGATACGAATACGGGAAGAAGTTCCTTGAGGAGATGAAAGGCAAAGGCGCGCTTCCACCCGTAGCTCCGGGAGTGGCCTATGGGAAGAGAGGGTTCAGGAGGACCATGGCGCCGAGAAGGGCGAGTATTTAATTATGATTGTTCCTTGCGATGTATTTTATAGTGCTCTTCGTGTATTTTGTGGGGCTCCCAGCATTAAATTCTAGCCTTTTAATTCCATTGTTGGGGGCATCCGTAGCCAGAGCAAGTGGACACTCACTCAGGCTCTGTAGTATTGCTGTGCTCGAGCATGTCAATCTGTCCGGGGTGGCATTATTATCCCTTAGTCCGTCGGGAGGGACGCCCAAGAAATCTGGTTAAGAAAATAGCGAGATCCGGTTAAGAAAATAACGGTATCAGGAAACCACCCTTCCCCAACTGGGAATAAATTTAAACTGAGACCCCTAGCACCGATTTCTTGGGCGCACCCGACCGACTATGGGATAGGCGAATCCCTTGGCAAACACCCATCAACCGATCTCGCCAACAGGAATTGACATATCACAGACATTCCCCATGCTCCTGTGATACCAAAATTTGTCTACAGTACAGTCACACCTCGCTGTCCCGGAACTCGATAATCCGGATACCTCACTGTCTCGTATGAATCTCTGTGAACTCTGAATTTCTTTCCACCAAAGCCTGACCCACTGTCCCGGATCCCTCGCTGTGCCGGACGGATTTTTCAGAATTTGGCCGTTCGGGATAGCGAGGTGCTACTGTACCGTAAAATCTCTTGAAATCCACTATCTCCGGCCGTTGGATAAGCCTTGTACAGTCTAGCTTATGAGGTAAAACACAGCCTGACACTATTTAGCGAGGTTTGGCAGATCCCACGATACCGCATCTAGTAGCCGCTATTCCTTCCCCAGTTAGAGTTTCGTCAAGGCGGGAGATAGTGGATTTCACGAGATTTTACGGTACTTGTACGTCTCAGCCAAGAATTGGTTTCCCCCATTTGTGGTAGCCAGTGTGGGACAGCACTTTTCCACCAAAGTATAGTGGATAACTAGCTGAGGGGTCTAACTATTTGAAGAATTGTCACAAATCCTGAATACAGTGGGAGTGTGGGAGGTGTTCCTTAGTTAATTTTCTGAGCATGGGATTTCACTTTCCTCCCTTTACTAACCTCAATTTGATTGAAGGTCTGTCTTGCTGTTTTTTTTTATATTCACCTACAGGCAGACAGACAGCTAATCAAAGGTCATCCCTGCACATACATGAAGGGCAAGAATGGCAGCTTTGGTTGATGTACTGTACATGGAAAGCCTCTCCCCACTGGGCATTATGGAGTGGATGTGATGATGTTGAACCTTCTTGTCAGATGTTGAGGATATATTATGGGGTTCCTGATTACATATTAGTCGTGCAATATTCATACACTATACTACTTTGGTGGAAAAGTACCGGCCCACACTCACTACCACAAATGGGGAGACCAATTCTTGGCTGGGACGGACGAGTACTACGAGTGCGGCCGATAGATATATTCGTCACGTGGGTCTTATAAAAAAACTTTTGGTGAGAAGCCTCACCAAAAATCTCTTATCAGACCCACGTGACGAATATATCTATCGGCCGCACTCGTACAAACCCCAATACCTCCAGGAGAACATGAGATATTTCTATCTTCTCTCTGTTAATATGTAGAAAATAATCCATTCTATCATCTTATAGAACCATAATTCTTATCGGAGTGGTGGTTGAAAATCCTCTCTGGGGAGGGGGTCGCGCAATATTTTCCGGGCAAAGTACTGCTGCTAGGGACGCCCCTCAGAGTACCGGTACGTGGTTACCGGTATTCAATTCAAATTTGCTATCACGGTACAACTTGTGTAAGATAGCGGAGAATACTGTACAGTATCGGGAGGCTCCGTCGCGCATGCTGCCGGCTTCCGTCGGCTAGAGGAGGATTCCCGGGAGGGAAGATGCATTACGGTAGACAACCGGGTTTACTTTCTACTCCTGGTGGGAAGATACTGGCACTGTACTGCACTCGAGCACCAACTCGTGCGCCTCAGGTAAGATTTGGTTTTTCCCTATTTCGAGGTCAGTGTCCGCCAGCTCTTTTCCACCGAAGAAGTAGTCTATGGTACTGTAGACTAGTGCATGACTGCCAGGAGAATTGCCTAGAGATGCACGCAGCATTTATGGTGGTTGACCATAGTAGTGTACACTTATACTTCTTTGGTGGAAAAGCGCTGGCCCACACACGCTGCTATTTACAGATGGGAATACCAAACCTTGGCTGAGAGGCACGAGCGCGGGCACCCACGAAAGGTTTGCAAGCCTGGGATACAAGTATGATACCGGTACCGGTACTGTACTGTTCCGGTGTCAAAGGAAGAAGGGAATTTATCAGGGTCTGAGGTTATACAGGTATCCAACAAGTGCTCGTATCATCCATCATAAGTATGATACCTGAACACAGGGATTAAGAGCCCGTAAGGCAGACCGTCTGATGATGCGGGTCTCAGCGCCCATACCAAATTCACAGGGCGAATTTTCAGGTATTTCTTGCTAGTGTCTCAATTGCTCGGAAACTTGTGTTTCAAATCTCTAAGGGTCTGTTTGGATACAACTGTTCCGTTTTCTGCAACCCTTTCCCACTAAAGCTTCTTTGGCTGTTTTTGGTTGCATTCGCCGCAGGCGCCTGGGTTTGTGAGTATCATACTTGCTTCTCCTTGTGGGTTTCTATACGATAAATTTCGAGATAGGTGATCAACTCTGAGCTCTGGTCACTTGAGTGCGGTAGGAAAAGATTACTCCATCCGTCATATGAGAACTTCCGGCCCCCACCCTCCAAGTACTAGTACTTATACTCCCCCTTCGCCTTGCCTTCACCTCCCTTGTCTTCCCTCCCCCACCACCTTTCACGATGGCGTCAACATGCTACATCGGGACCTTCATCCATAGTCGCTCCCAAACCAACCTCGAAATCGTCGAACATGGCACAATCCACGTCTGCGACGGAATAATCATAGCAATCCATCGAATGGGACATGACTACAGCGAGTCAGACAGCACCCTCCCTCCCTCCGAGCTCCTAGGAATGCTCGGCTACGACATCACCCAACTACCCACAATTTTCAAAATCCCAAAGAACCACTTCCTCTTCCCGGGCCTGATAGACACACACATACACGCAAGCCAGTACCCAAACCTGGGCATATTCGGCAAGACGACACTCCTGGAATGGCTAAACAAGTACACATACCCGCTCGAAGCCAGCCTAACCGACCTGGCGAAAGCGAAACGTGTGTATACACATTGCGTGAGCCGCTCGTTGCAGAATGGGACTACCACGGCAGCGTACTACGCAACGCAGAGCGCGCTGTCGACAAATATTCTGACGGACGTGCTCGTTAGCCTCGGCCAGCGGGGTTTCGTAGGACGCTGCGCGATGGATTCAGACCTACAACCGGAATGGTACCGCGACAAGAGCCCCAAATCCGCGGCCGATGATACAGCGGCGTGCGTAGCCTACTGCAAAGAAGCAGACAAGAGTGGCAGGGTGCGCGGCATCATCACACCGCGCTTCGCACCGAGCTGTTCGCGCGATGCGCTCCGAGGCCTTGGCCGCTTGCTCGCGGATGGTGAGAAGGAGGGCCTACTCTGCCAGACCCACATCTCGGAGAACAAGCGCGAGGTGGCACTCGTCAAAGGGTTGTTCCCGGAGTGCAGTAGTTACGCCGAAGTCTACGATACGTATAACTTACTCACCCCCAGGACCGTGCTCGCGCACGCTGTCCACCTGACTGAGGAAGAGGTCGAGCTCGTCAAGAGTAGGGGGAGTGGGATTTCGCACTGTCCGACGAGTAACATGGCGCTGGGGAGTGGGAATATGTGGGTTAGGCGCTTGCTCGACGAGGGTGTTAAAGTGGGCCTTGGAACGGATGTTTCCGGCGGGTACGACGTGAATGTTCTTGAGGCGGCGAGGATGGCGTGTTTGGTTTCGCGGAGTGTTGCGGAGGGCGGGAAGGGTGAGAAGAGCAAGATTTCGGTAGAGGAGGCGCTATGGCTTGCGACGAGGGGTGGTGCGGAGGTGTTGGGATTGAAAGGAAAGGTGGGAGGCTTGGAGGTGGGCATGGTTTGGGATGCTATCCTCGTCGGTGTTGATGAGGTCCCCTTCCATCAGGGCGGGGAGGGGGAGGACGTCAATGGGGCGCCAAATGGAACCCATCACGAGGGGAAAGTGACCAAAGTCGGCGGCAAAGTGGACATTTTTGGGTGGGAGAATTGGGAGGAGAAAGTTGCTAAGTGGCTATACTCGGGCGATGATAGGAATATCAGGGCGGTCTGGGTTGGTGGAAAGTTGGTTTGCCGGAAGATGTGAGATGGCAGATGGAGTTGCGGAGGTTGCTGATAGGAGGGTGGTTTGGACCACCATAACCGGTACAATACATTGTTTGGTTTTACCCAATCTTGCTCTACACACTTTGATATTTTTCCAAGTGAGAGGAAGTAGCGGCTTGCATACCGTGAGTGCCGTACTGTACCTGAATACCGGTATAGGAGAGATGTGCTACCGTATGAGAGGACGTTGCAATCGCCCTTCGTAGTAAGGCGCCGTGTCACTTATTTTTTTTCCCCTCAGCTGAGGGCTGAGTTTCTTCCGGTGGGCTATCCTTACAAGTATCGAAGGGTAATTCCAACGACCTTGCACATTTCTCTTGTATTCGAGCACTTACGGTACTGGAGCACGATTGCCCATACGACAATACCCGCGGGAAGAGAGGACGTGGAGAAAGTGACCCAATCGACACCCAAGAAAGCGAAGATGTAGTTCTGAATACCTGTAAGAGAATGGGAAAGCCCCCCCCTCCCCGAACACAGGTAGTCGAAACCGTCTCTTCCCTACCACCCACCGTAACAGCCATTTCCCAATCCACCGCTCGGCGAAGCCAATACGAAGGACTGTCTTTGGAACGCGCGCACATTAGTTCGCACGACTGACTTGGTATGACTCATCCACAAGACGCACTCACTCATAGCAGGTAAATTTAACGGTATGATGGGTTATACCAGTGCTAGAATCCAGTGCGGGGTGTTATTGAGTAAAGTATCTTGTTCCTTTTTCCTTCTTTTTTTTTTTTTGCTCAAGGGGGCGTGTGAGTCATACTTGGGAAGGAGACGTCTATATAAAGAGGCCTCTTGTCCCCCGTTCACCCTCAGAGTAGAAGCGATTCATATCTACCTAGAGAGCACTGCCACCCTCTGCCTCCCTCTGCCGCGATTGGTGCCTATACTGCTTAGTAATCCACGCCAAGACTACGGTGTGCCATAGTTGACTACCTTCCCAATTAGGAAAAGGCGAGGTTTGATAAACACTTTACTCTTTACTTTGGAAATCTCGTATCTTAAGATCACTGTTAACAGTTATTTAAGAGTGAGACTCTACAAAAATATACAACTGGTACGACCTCCTGAACAGGTGCTAGATCAAGTTGCTGCTCAGATAATCTTTGTCAGTATAATATTTTTCTAAGTGATTTGTGGTTTTTCTTTGAGTTAGGTATTATTATACTTATATTTAATTCTTGAAATTGACAAGTATATATATATATATATAGGAGCCTTTATTCTTCACTACTTTATTCAATCTTCCAATATCCTCTATCCTATACCTCTTGTTCTAGTTGGATTGCTAGTACTATTACTACTCAGTAAGTTATATCAGATTAGATTATTCTACTATAAAAATTTGAAACTAATATATAATATTCTTTAAGATCTATTAGTACTTACAACTATTAGTACTGTTTTATTCCTTATTGGATACTGGCTAAAGGTATGAAGTTTTCATACTATCATTTGAATCATTAGTTATTTAATACTAATTTATTTTCTTCAAATATAGCTTAGCTATAGCTAGTATCTTTACTTATACTTATTATTCCATCTATACCTATAGCTACAATGAGGCTCAATACTATGAGGTTAAAACCTATAATATATTCCACCTTAACTCATGATCTTATTCTAACTTCATCTAATTTTAGTTCCTCTACACCTTTTCAGACATCTCCTTATATATTCAATCTTCAGTTTCCACTCCTTTATGACCTCAGTTACCTACCAAAGCTCACTGGATCAGCCAATTATCTACATTGGAAAACTACAGCTGAATACGTTTTTCAAATATTCAACTGCTGGAACATTGTTCTTGGAAGAGAAATACAGCCACTACAAGAGAAGGATAATATTGGTAGAATTACCAATAAGAAAAATATTGCAAGCTTCAACAGCAGATACAACTATACTTGTAGCTTTTTTGCTACAACAATCTGTTCCTCCTTATATATCAACCAATTGGTAGACAGAACTCCTACTGCAATCTGGAATATATTATATGACAGACTGAGTACTCCAAGTCCAATATCCTTTTATACTGAATTTCACCACCTCCTTAACCTTAAACTCAAGACAACTACTCCAACTTCATTTATCAGTTACCTGATTTGCTTTCATACATGTTGGACTTCACTACAGTACTACTGCAATTCCTACCTACTGGCACACCATTTGCAAGAATCTTTTAGAATTCCTGAACAGCTTTACCAATTTTTCAATTCTCCTCAAATCAAGGCAGAAATACTTCTTGATTCCATTCCACTGTCTCTTGTTTTTAGTATCAGAGAACTTACAGATTATGAGACCATAATCTATGATCTGGTTCCTGAAAGCTTGATACAACTTTTATTATTAGTGGATGATAAAGGTAAGAAGCTGAAAAGATTTAGGAATTTTTTAGTCTTATAATTATTGCTATACTTATACTAATATTGATTAGGTATTGAATAATATTTACTGCTTATTAGCTTTTATATTATGTTTTTTTACTTTGGATTTCACTTTTCTTTATCATTATGATTTCTTATTTCTTGCTTTTTGCATTTTTTTTATAAAATTTTCATGATTTTTCTTTTCTACTATTATTTTCTTATATATCTTGAAAATGTCATTTCTTTTGTTTCCTTTACTAAAATTTCCTGACAATTACTTTCCACTCACCCAGAAACCTTTCTACTATTTTTTAACGTTTTATTTTTACATGAAATGAAATCTACTATTTTTGATATTTGAATCCTGTCTTGCAGAAATTGTTAGTATTTGATAATAGTGAATGTTATTTACACATACCTGTTTTAAATGACATGAAATATTTAAAAAAAGATATTTATTCTTTACTGGAGACGACTTTTACTATAATACTATAGGTTAAATACTTAAAGTAACTTCTTTGTTTAATTGATATTTTTCTCTATTATATATACTAGTATAAAAATAATAATTATAGTAAATTTTAATCTCTAAAAGATTATAGTATTTCAATTAAGATCTTTTCACAAGGGATAGTATTAAATTATGTTAAAATACTTGCTATAGAGTCTCTAGAAGGAATTACTTCAATTAAGTAAAATTTCAGAATTGTAAGTAGTTTTTCTTCTATATTTGATACTTTTCTTATTATATTATAATGAGTATAAACTTATTTTTTAATAGTTACTTTTAATATTTATAATACTCTTGGTCTGATTTGAAAAATCGCTATTATTTTGAGTATTAATATTAATTAGTAGTAACTAGTTATACTATATATTAATAATAGCTAATATTGGAAGCATTTATTATAGGTAGTGACTTATTTTGAAAGAATGATATCCTGAGTGTAACTTACTACTAGTTGAGTTACTTAAGAGTATAAATAATTTTAAAAAGAAATATTTAATAAAGACTTTTATTGATAGAACTTGTTATATTAATCAAATATCTTCTGCATCATAATATTTGTAAAGCTTAAAGAGAGAGTATTTCACTATTTATATCTCATATTTGAGTATTTACAAACTATATCTAGCTACTATACTAATTCTTTACTAAAAAATTTATCAGTTTTAATAAGTACAAATACTATTTGATTTGAAGAATGTATTTTCTACATAGTATAAGATTTATAAGAGCTACCAATTCCAAGATGCTATATACTGTACCAATAAGTAGTATTTAATCTCAGTATTATATAAACTTTGTCTAATAATATTATCTTAATACAAACATACTAGTAGTCTTGTTAAATATGATGTAGTTTTNTTAGACTATTAGTATCATATCTATAAGTATAACTTTATGAAATTCAAGAGTAAGTATTCTTTTGCTTTCTATTACAGTATTTACTTGTAGTAGGGAAGAAGATTATTACTTGTAGTTTATCTAATAAGTAGATCTTATAACAATTCTACTTTATTATGATATTAAGTATAAATATATATTAGTACTTATCTTACAGACAATATATCATTCTTATATTTATAATTATGACTAAAACTATTGTGTTACTTTTATTATAATTCAACTCTTTCTTAACTTTATTACTTAATAGCTCTATATATCTTCAATTAACTTCTTTTCTTTTTCTTTTTAAAGAATGATACTAGTTGTTTTTTAATTATTCTGTAAACTACAAGTTATTGAACAAATAGTGGTGATATTTGTAGTATTATGAGGTGGCTGCTAATTTATTGCATTATTGTACTAGAATATAAAGAAATAGAGAATAATATAAAAGCTATCGAGTTTATTAGACAGTAATATATTCTGAGAGAGGTATAATGAGTTATGGCCAGAGGTTTTTATGGTATACAGAGGCTTATTTAGAAATACTTGTAATCATATAACTTGTAATTGTTACTCAGGAGTAGGTATGAATTTTAAAGTAAAGTATGCCAAGAACTATTATAGATAGGATAGGCTATATTGATAAATTTTTTTTCTGTTAGTGACTGTCTTTTTAAGTAGGAGAGATACTTTAATATTTTTATATCATGTTTGAGTAGTTGTAGCCTACTCATGCATAGGTTGTGGCTAGCCACTACAACCTCTGGTAGCTCACTCACTTGCAACCATGGGTACTCCTCCTGTATACCTAACAGCTTAATGCAAATTTACAGCTTAATGCAAATTTATAGCTCACTGTAAGTTTGTAGCTCAATGCAACTTTGTGCCACAAAAAATTCATTATAAAGTACAACTTTGTGGCATAGTACAACTTTGTAATTCAAGGTAATATTGTAGTTTAAAGACATAATAATATTATTTGAAGCATATTGTACAAAAGTATTATTCTGATTTTATTTAATTTACCTAACCTTATATGTTAGTTAATACTAGTAGTTAGAGGCCTAGATATTTCCCTTTCATCAGTTTGTACTGCTTGTACTACATATGTTTGAATTGATGATATTGTCATCCTCTTTGGAGAGCTTATAAAGTTTTAAACTTGTAAATCATAGCTGCAATATTCAGATTGTGTACTTAAAAAATATCAAGAAAAGCAATTATAGTCTATTTAGATACTTTGATATCTATATATAATTTCACATATTGACTTAAAAGTATAATAGAAAGTACTAGTAGAATAATTAATTCTAGTAAGGAATATGTCAAACTTGGACATAATCAGCTATGATAAATTCACAATAATATAGGTAACCATGATGCTAGATTGAATAAGAATACTATATTGAACTCTATGACTCTATTAAATTAGAAAGTGGTACTGTGCTACAATGTTACATTTTATGACAAATTTGTTGTGGCACAAAGTTACATTAAGCTACAAATTTCCAGTGAGCCACAAATTTGCATGGAGCTGTAAATTTACATTAAGCTGTCGGACACTCTAGAAGAGTGTCCATAGTTGTGGCAGCTAGCCACAACCTTAGTACAAGTAGTACTAACTTCTATTTAAATAACTGATTCTTTAGATTCTAAGAAGTATGAATATAGTTTAATCAGAAAATTGTATTCTGGACTTAACTTGGAAATTTGTTAGAGTTCTTATCAATCTTATAGTATTAAGTACTCTTCTAGTAAGTCATCTCTGATCTCTATACTATATAGACTTACCTTAGGTATGCAATTTGAATCTGAATATACTAAGTGTCTTACTAAGCTATTAAGTAGAAGCTAACTCTAATAGCTATTAAGTGACTGGGACTAGAAAATGTTTAATTGAAAATTGTATTGAAGAAAGCTCATATACTTATAAGAATGGTAATATAAAGTAAGGTACAGAATTTTTCTCTTAAATAATTTATATTGATATTTCTCTTCTCTATTGCTTAAAGATTTCTTATCAGCATAGAATAAGTATTTTCATTATACTTTATATAACAAAGTATATAGGTTGTAATAGTAACTTGGCTGACCCGGCCCGTCTCTTTTCGGTTTCGGACCTTGGTGCGTCCTCCCCCTTCTTCGAAAAGGCCACCCGTGAAGGATTCTGCCTCCTAAACACCCCTGGCACCCTCACTTATTTCCCCTTCGACATGAGCCTCCGCCCATCAGCAACTGACTTGGCATTTGCGAATGCCCCCCTCTCGCCCAATTTCAGAACATGGAGCACGCCTCTTCCCCCATCGGGTTCTGACCACGTCCCGATACTCATAACGCTATCGGAACCCTTGGCCCGCCCCCCACCTCCCTCTCCGTCATGGACGAAGACAGACTGGCCCACGCTTGAGGAGGGACTAAAACGGATAGTGTTCCGCCCCCCTCCCCCCCTTCCCACTCCGCACACACTTTCAGCCTGGTTTGACATGGTTTTAGACAGGGTCAGGTCCCAGCTCAGGAGCCACACTCCAGAAAAGAGGCCCACCTACAGGTCAAAGCCCTGGTGGACCCCAAACCTTACTGCACAGAGAAAAGCCTTCCACTCCACCGTACGCGAAGCCCGCAAGGACCCCCTACCTTCTTCCAAGAAGCTGTGCAAAGAGGCACGGCTTCTGTACTTCAAGGCTATCAAAAAGGCCAAGAACAACTACTGGAAAAACTTCCTGGAAACAGCGAACCCCCAAACACTATGGACAGCGAAAAGATTCGCCTTTGGCAAACTGGCGGACAGGTTCCCCCAGATTCCCGGGGCTGAGACCCCCAAAGAAATAAAGCAGGCACTCTTAAAACACTTCTTCCCCGAGAAGGGGTCCTCCCCCCCCCCCCAGAATCCTACGTGAGTTTAAGGACGTCCCGGAGCTGTCGGCTGAAGAAATATCAACCGCCCTTTGGAAGTCCTCCTCGTCCTCCGCCCCTGGACCGGACAAGATACCTTACTCGGTCTGGAAGAAAGTCCACCTGATAAATCCCACAATTCTCACCTCTCTCCTGGGCCCCCTTGTTAGGTATGGGCACCACCCGTCTTCCCTGAAAAAGGCCAACGGCATCGTCCTGGATAAGCCTGAGAAGCTCTCCTATGACACTCCTGCCTCATTTCGCATCATCGTACTCCTGGAAACTGTTTCGAAAATCCTGGAGAGGGTGATGGCAAACCGTCTTTCGGCCCAGGCGCGTTTCCTGGGCCTCCTCTCCCCCAACCAAACTGGATCCCTGCCTGGTCTGAGCACCTTTGACGCGGCGGCCACCATCTCTCACGAGGTTCAACTGTTTATGCGCCCAAAGCTGAAGGTCTGGACCCTTTTCCTGGATATAAAAGGGGGTTTCGATAATGTATCAGCCCCGATACTCTGCAATAGACTAGCGACCAAGACAGTCAACCCCTATCTTGTCTCGTGGATAAGGTCTTTCCTCCACGGACGCACCTGCCGCCTGGTTTTCCAGGGGGCACCCCAGATCTTCTCTCCCGTCTCGGTCGGAACCCACCAAGGCTCGCCAATCTCCCCCCTGCTTTTTGCAATCTACGTCTCAACCCTCCACTTCCCGGTCCCAAGGGGCCTCATCCTCTCTTATGTGGACGACTTCGCAGTCACGGTGGCCTCAGCCTCTTACCGAAGGAACATCCAGAGACTGCAGGGCATCACCAGGGTCCTACAGCGGAAGGCTGGAAGGCTAGGTGTGTCCTTCTCAATCCCAAAAACAGAGCTGATGTACTGGGAAACCCCATCTCAAAAGATCCCCCCCCCCGAACCTCGTCTTCCGCCCCTTCAAGCTGATTCGCTGGCTCGGGTACTGGTTCGAGCCCTGCTCCACTTCGGGTACTAGAGGTACCACCTACCACTTCATGAGAAGGCTGGGACTAGCCCAAGGTGCTTTCGCCAGGATCAAAAGACTTTCAAGGCCTGGTAAAGGCCTTCCTCCTTTCCTCTCCCATCGTCTGGCCTCCTCCTTAATCGCCCCAATACTCCTATACGGGACGGACCTGTTCTCTCCAAGCCTCACCCTCCTCGATCGCATGTCCGTCTTCTGGAGGTCTGTCCAAAGATGGGTAACGAATTGCTCCTCCTCGACGCCTGCTGGCATCCTCGCTGGTGAGTCGGCCCTGCCCCCCATGCCCCTTTTGATATGCCACCGACAGAGACTGGCAGCGATGAGGCTTGTCTGCCTCCCCCCAGAGGCCAATCCGGCAACTGCGAGACTCCACCCGACCTTCCCGACTTCGTCCCCCTTCAGGGCTTCTGATGACCATCGGCACCACACGCGAGGATTGACCTCGGTCGATGCCCCCCTCTCGTGGAGGTCCCCTGTGCCCTCACCACCAATAAGGAAACACCTTCCCATCGACGCAATTGCGCACAGGACGCTCCCGTTCATCACAGCAGCCGGCCCCGTGCCGGTGGCTTCCCCCGACCTCCTCCCTCCTGCCTGCCTGCCAATAAAGGATGGTACCCCCTCCTACAGGTCGATTAAGATGAGAGTCAGATCGGCATTAGTCAAGGACTGGAACAATCAGTTCCCACCTCCACCACCGTACTCCTACCCCATGTCCATCTCGCCCCATCCTTTCATGGGGCTTGGAAGATTCATGGCGGGGAGAATACACCAAATGCGTTCAGGCAAAAGCTACCTGGCTGCCCACCCATCCTGGTTCACTGAGCACCCCTCCCCCCTCTGCCCCTACTACGAGGAGGACGAGGAGGACTTCGCCCACGCCATCCTGTCCTGCGAGTTCCGCAAGGAACCTCGTGAGCGGCACCTCCGGGGGCTCACGTCGGTAGAGCGGGACAGCCCTCTCTGGTCTAACCCCACCGCTCTCCACTCCCTTATCAGATACATTAACGTCACGGTGACGGGTTTCCCACCAGGCATGCCCCCGGCTGCATGGGACCCAGAGTCTCCAGCAGACGCAAGCACTTCAGTCCTCCCAATTCACGCTTTTGCCCACTGAGGGGGACGGCCCCTCGTTTGTTATTGTTGTTCTTTTAGGATGGTTTTTCTTTGAAGGCGACTTTATTTTTCGTTATGATTATGCGCTTTATTGTTTTATTTCCGTAGGGATTTGGTGTCGGCTATCGGACACACTTAGGAGGATTTTATAGTTTGGTGCGATCGTTTCTTTTGTTATTGCGAGCGTTTGAGATTAAGGTTTTGTTTATGTCATAGCTAGCGCTGCATGCAAGTTCTTGTACCGTAAATCAATGAATACATGAAGATAAAAAACAAAAAAAAGAAAAAAAAGAAAAAAGAAAAAAGTTGTAATAGTAACTTATGCTCTGCTGCCGCTATTTCCCCCCCCCTACATTTCTACCTCATTTTCAACACCATCAGTGTCTGGTGTGCCCATACGTTTTCCGGGCCCTAAAGACCTCCAAACCAAAACCTCCCCATCGTGACTGGAATGGCTTCAGTTCTCCTTCCCCCCTCTGAGCACTCTTCTGCGTCTGGAATCCGCTCTCACATTCCCCTCCTCCTAGACCTCCTTGAGAGGTCTTCGACTGATGCGGGAGTGTCCCCCGAACTCTTCCCACCCATTAGTTCTGAAGAGCTTGATAACATCTCCCCTGGGGAGGCAGTCATCTTCCCCCTCTGCTGTACCTCCCGTCCGGCCTCCAGGTCCCTCTCCAACTAAATTGATGAACTGGCGCTCGAAATCGCTCTCCTCTCTAGACAGGTCAATGTACTCTACTCCTGTTGGGACAAGACCCAACGCCCTCCTGCTCCACCCACCCAGAATGATACCACAGCAGCATCACTCTCTGCCCTCCAGGTATCGGTTAGAAACCTTGTATCCCGGCTGACCACCTCCCTTTCTCAGCTGGCACACCACCAATAACCCCCACCCCAATACCCCATGCCTGTACCACCTGGCATCAACACGGCTTGGATAGCTCCTTTCCGAAAGGGTAAAGAATAGGCTACGTCCATCCCCACCGCATTCTTAGCTGATGAGCTGACCCCACTCTACGAGGGTAGTGGTGACACAAACATCACCTGATATAGCATGAAGGACCAAAAATGGTAAAGCAACCCGGCCGCATACGCGGCGAAATTCCCTCACTCTTGGGAGGCTCATACCTCCAGGGAAAAGAAGTACCAACCCCTCTCGGAGTTCCACCCTCTCTCATGGCTGTCGGGCCAGTCTGGCACCCTCTCCTATGCTCAGCCTACTTCCTCTGGATAGAAGAAGAAAGGGAAAGCAAACAAGGCAAAGAACACCCTCTTAGCTACTCATGTAGCGTCTGGCTCGGCTCCTTCGGCCTCCTCAAAAGGTCCGAGGAGCCTTCCCGCTGCTGAGAGACGATTCTTCGCCTCCAGGTCTTCTCCCTTCCCTCACTCCCAGTCTGACTACCCAGCTGCATTATTCCCAGACATTGCTGCCTCCATCCTTTATGAAGCCGGCTGCACCCTTCCTCTGTTCTTCTCTGCTCGGGTCAGCGATCGGGGAGCAGTCACCCTTCTTGCCCTCTCTCTATTTGTCCTCACCACTGCTTACGCCTCCTACTACGATGCTCTCGTGGCCAAGCTAAACCAGTCCTTCCTGACAGGAGAGGCTCCGTGGCTTCCGTTCTACCCTGCTCCTAATGAGGTCCAGTTCGCAATACACTCCCTCCTGATTGCATATCTCCCGGAGGATGATGACGACCTCCTGCAATCCCTTAGCAACACCATCCTGAATGTCAAGAATGTCTAGATCCTCTCCACCTGCTACCTGAACCTCGACTGTGACTCCAGGAACCTCAAGAAAGCAACTTCCGTCGTTGTGACAGTTGCACCCGAAAATGAGGTCTTCATGTTGGGCAACGCTTACCTTTTCTCCTCGCGATGCAAGATTGAGAGAGCATACTCGGCTAACAGCCTCACTCAATGCTGTAATTGTTGGGAATACAGACACCATTTGGCTAGATGCAAGATTAACCACCCAGTTTGTCCAATCTGCACTCTCTCTTACAGAAAACAGGCACACTGTACCAGAACTCCAGCTGCCCTAGGAGTGGGAACCTCAGAGCAGTAGTCGACTGCTGCCTAACCTCCCCCCTGATGTGTGCAGTCTGCAAAGGCTGACACCTGGCATTCGATAGAGAATGCCCATCGAGATCCCCCCCTCTCTTCCCCTGGGGAGTCCTTTGCTCTGCAGAATGAGGAAGCTATAGACACAACGAACGACTCCGGTGAGGATCCTTCAACTGGTACACGATCCCTGCTACCCCCCTTCGATCCTGAAACACCCCGCCCTAGACATGGCGATGCCCACCAGACACGGCCTCCGGTTCCAGCCCCAAAACCCCAAGGAGGTGCCCTGCCAAATCCCGCATGGCAGGAATTTCCCACTCCGTTCCCCCAGCCTGAGACACCGGAAGGTGTGTAATAGTTGGTTACACTTCTCCAGTGAGTTCCGCGCTGGAGGCGTACTCCCATAACCCAATATCCGTTCTTCAACACAACTACCTGGGAAGCTGGGATGTGTTTCTTTCTCTTTTTAATTCCTTTTCAATTTTGGACTCCCCCCGTACTTTCATTGCTCTCTAAGACCCCCCCCTGTACAGAAACAGACCCCTGTCATTTGCTGGTTTTAAAGCCTTTCTACCCCTTTGCCCTAAGGGTGACAAGCTGAGAGTGGCCTGCTACCTACATATCTTCTCTACTGTTAGGCATATGGAAATCCGAGACAGGTGCACAGACCCACGGTAGGGTAACTCCACACAGACCCTCAATTTACCAGAGCCAACACCGCTCTCTGGGCCCCTGTTGGGGCCCGCATGTCGTTAGCGAGATTTCGAGAGTTGTGTCCCATAACTAAAATGTCACATCAATGAAGCCCACTTCATAACAGCATACACGTCGCCGCCATCCGTCCGACCGCATGCTGTCCGCAGGATATATAAGAGGGGACCTTTGGCGACATCTGGGAAGTGGAACGGAGGAAATCCGTCAGAGGCGCATTGAGACAGTAGGCTTCAAAGTTAGGCTTCCTAAACTAGGGGCCGAAAGTGACGAGAAGTTTTCGGTGAAATACTCTTAGAGGGTATCACAGTAGTGGAAGCTATTAGGGGTATACCGAATCCACCCATACCCTTCTGAGATCAGCTGTAGGTTGGTTGGTCCTAGTAATAGGACCCTTCTACTGAGGCCGACGGACCAAGGGAAGGCACGCTCAGAAAGGAAGGCCTAGATAAGTCCGAGTCCCTTAAGGCGTTAACACGTTGGACTCAGACATGCGATTGGCACTAGGTGATCCGTCATGAACCTGATCACTTCATGACCGAAGAGACTACTGGAACGATAGTCAACAAGACTAAAGTAATATAATAGTCTATGTGAACATCTAAGTTGGAGGCCGCTGTTTGGTATAACAAATAGCGCAGTCATCTCAATGGAGGAATACTATTCCGTGTCCACGAAAGGGTGTGATAGGTTTCAGGGTCAAACGGTGTTTGCACTTATAAGATCCTGGATGTTTGCGTATTAAAACCAGTGTGGTACTTAGGAGGCATAGTAGTTAGAAGTAGTCCGCGAACACTCAGACGCGGGATATAAATATCAAAGTACCTCCTAAGCTTTACAGACATCATCAAGCAATGGAGAAGAGATCATATCAATATACAGTTGTTTATCTCATAAATTGTTACCTTACTTTTACTTTATCGAGACGAGCCTTCCTCGACAGATTCCCTTAATGAAGATTTTGGCCTACGTCCCCCAGTTATATACTCGAGTTTGGTGTCCGCCTAACATCTACTCAACAATTCTCAGTCCTCCCGATCTTCTCTGCGGTAATGTACTAGATGGCTGTTGATTTCTACTCCTTCATTGGTTTCTTTGACTCCTTCATCACAAAGTTCTGGGTGGCGATCCTCTACAGCACACGGGACGGCACCTCCTTCCGCTGGACCATCTCGCCAGAGGTTGCCTTCCTCCACACCACTACTCCCACGCAGGTCATTGGAGACTTGAATATACATCACCCATTGGCAGACCTAGGTTGCCTTTTTTCGAATTCTGACCTTGCTGCCTCCACTCCCTTCTTTGAAAATGCTACATGGGAAGGTTTCTGTCCCCTGAACACTCCTGGTATCCTCACTTACTTCCCCTTCAATCCTGATTTGCGCTCATCAGTGATAGACCTGGCATTTGCCAATGCCCTACTATTCCCCAACTTTCAATCTTGGACTACATTCCTCCCTCTGACAGGGTTCGACCATGTCTCAGTCCTACTAACCCTTTTGTAACCCCTGGCCCACTGCCCTCTTCCAAAGCCCTCATGGAGAAAGACTGATTGGCTCTCGCTTGAGACACAGATTAAGGTCATGAGAGTCGACCCTCCTCCTCCTCTCCCAATACCCCATACTTTCTCCACCTGGTTTGACAAAGTACTGGATAGGCTAAGAGCTGTGCTTAGGCTCCACATGCTGGACAAAAAGCCTTCCAGCAGGTCCAAACCGTGGTGGTCCCCTGACCTTACCGCACAGAGGTCTGCGTTCCACTCTACAGTCTGCGCAGCATGGCAGGATCCTCTCCCCTCATCCACAGAGTAATGCAAGGTGGCTCGGCTCCTATATTTCAAGGCTATCAAGAAGGTCAAAAACGATTACTGGAATAACTTTTTGAAAACAGCCACCCCTCAGACACTTTGGACCATGAAACACTTTACTTTCGCCAGGCCTCCAGACAGGTTCCCCCAGATACTTGGGGCTGACAGTCCCACATCAATCAATGAAGTACTTCTCTTGCACTTCTTTCCTGAGAAGCATTCCTTCAGGTCCCCGGCCATCCTCCATCAGTTTAAGGATGTTCCTCCACTCTTTGCGGAGGAGATCACTGTCGCCTTTAGAAACTCTTCATCCTCATTCACACTTGGCCCGGACCAGACACCATACTCTGTCTGGAAGTAGGTGCATTCCATGAACCCCCACATCCTCACATCACTCCATGGCCCACTTGTTCACTATGGGCACCATCCCCTATCCCTGAAGAAAGCCAACAGCATAGTATTGGACAAACCAGGAAAACCCTCCTATGGCATATCGGCCTCATTCCGTATCATGGTCCTTCCGGAGACTGTCTCCAAGATCTTCAAAAGGATTATGGTGACCTGCCTCAATGCCCTCGCTTGCTTCCTGGGGCTCCTATCTCCTCACCAGACTGATTCTCTCTCGGGTTTGAGTACCTTCGACTCAGCAGCCACTCTGTCCCATGAAGTTCAGCTTTTCATGCGCCCCAAGCTCAAGGTCTCGACCTTCTTCCTTGATATTAAAGGAGGTTTTGACAACGTCTCTGCCCCCTCACTTTATGAAATGCTTGTCACCAAGGCAGTCAACCCGTACATGGTCTCGTGGATAAGGCCCTTCCTCCATGACCGCTCTTGCCGCCTGGTTTTCCAGGGAGCTCCCCAGATATTTTCCCCAGTTTTGGTCGGCACCGCACAGGAGTCCTTAATTTTGCCACTTCTGTTCGTTATCTATGTATCGACTCTATACTTTGCATTTTATCGGGGCCTTATCCTCTCCTACGTAGACGATTTCGCAGTCACGGTTGCCTTCAGCTCATACCAGAGGAATGTCCAAAGACTCCAAGGGGTCACCTGGTCCCTCCAGGCAAAGGTGAAGAGGTTAGGTGTTTCCTACTCAATCCCGAAGACAGAACTTATGCACTGGACTACTCTGTCACAAAAAGTCCCACCTTCACCAATCCCGGTCATGCTAGAAAGCCTCCTCTTCCACCCCGCGAAACTAATATGATAGCTTGGATACTGGTTCGACCCTTGATCACCTCATGCTTGAAAGGCACCTCCTCACACTTTAAAAGGAGACTCGTCCTAGCCCTGGGGACCTTTGCGACGATTCAGAAACTCTCCAGGCCTGGCACAGGCCTCCCCCCCTTTTTATGCCACCATTTGGCCTCCTCTCTCATCTCCCAAATCCTCCTCTATGGAGCAGACCTCTTCTTGCCCAGCCTTACCCTGCTGAACCGCATGTCCATATTTTAGAGAACTGTCCAAAGATGAGTGACAAACTGCTTCTCCTCGACTCCGATTGGTATGCTAGCGTACGAGTCAGCTCTCCCCCCCCTCCTACTACTGATCTTCCACAAACAGAGGCTAGCCGCTGTCTGTCTGGTTTGCCTCCCTCCAGAGGCCAACCCGGCAACTACGAGACTCCACCTCTCTTTCCCCACCTCCTCCTCTTTCCGGGCCTTGGAGGACTACTGTTACTTTACCAGGAGCCTGTCGTTGGTCTACGCTCCCGTTCTCTGGAAGTCCAGCCCCCTTTGTCTCCCTATAAGGAAACACCTGCCTCTGAATGCGATTGTACACCTTACCTTGCCCTTCATGAATGTGCTCGGGCCCGTACCAGTCACCTTGATCGACCTTCTACCACCAGATCAGCTCCGTGTGAGAAATGTGGTCCCCTCTTATCAATCAATCAAGATAAGTGTGAGGACCGCGCTTGCCAGGGATTAGGCTACCCAGTTTCCCCCCCTACCCGGTTACCCGTATGTACCGACTCTGTCACCCCATACGTTTATGGGTTTTGAGAGGTTTATCGCTAGCAGAATCCACCAGATGTGCTTTGGCAAGAGCTATCTCGCTACCTACCCCTCTTGGTTTACTGACGACTCCTCCCACATCTGCCCTCTATGTAAACAGGATGAGGAGGACTTCCCTCATGCCATCCTGTACTATGCGTCCTGCAAGGTACCTTGTGAGCGCCACCTCCAAGGGCTCACTGATGTAGGCATGGACTGCCCACTTTGGACTGATGCAGTCGCCCTTCACTCTTTGGCCAGATACCTGAACATTAGGGCCACCGGTTTTTCCCCAGGCATGCTGCCTGCTGCTTGGGACCCTCCGACTGCTTACTCTGTCCCCCCCCTAGGGGCTTCTTATCTACGGCTTCAAGCCATGTGAGAAGATGCCTGCTTTCCTATTTGTTCCACTCAAGAGGTATTTATTTTTCTCTCTCGTGATGGTTTTACTTTACGTTATGATTTTCGTATTTACTTTCTTTACTTCCACGGGATTTTGTGTCAGCTATCGGACACTGTTAGGAGGATTTTACAACTTAGTATGGATTGTTTCTTTTGTTTTTTGCAAGCTTTGAGATTGAGGTTTTGTTTATGCCATAGCTAGCACTGCATGCAAGTTCTTATACTGTAAACAATGAATACATAATGATAAAAAGAAAAATAAAAATAAAAATAAAAATAAAGTTGCAATAGTAACTTTAACTACAGAAGTAGTTAAATACTCGATCTTGTAAACTGATATAAAAGGGATACCACGTAATGGTTGTATGTAGACTTCTTCTTTCAATTCACCTTCAAGGAAAGCAGATTTAACATCTAATTGTCATAGTTGCCATTTGTTTTTGGCACAAACCACAAGCAGGAAACAGAGTGATTTGTAACAGATAACTAATACAAAGGTATCTTCAAAGTCGAACCCAGGTACTGGTGAGAAACCTTTGGCTATGGCTCTTGCATGGTATCTTTCAAGTGTACTATCAGCATTTCGTTTTGTTTTGTATACCTACTTACTATCGATTATTTTTCTTCCTATCGGCTTATCTACTATATTGAAAGTCTCATTCTTCTTCAATACCTTTATCCCATAATAGTTGAGGTCTAGTGTTCCTTAAACAAGCTATTGATCACTTGGTAATACGTCATGGGGTCCTCATTTGCTTGTACTTTGACATTTCTGCCATAGTACTAGGATGGACAAATAAGTCTTCCAGATCTAGTTTGCATTGCAAGTAGTTCCTCGGGTTGTTTCTCCTGTTCAGGTGGTTCTGGGGTTGTCTCTGGTCTTGCAGGTTAGTCATAGTCTTCTGGGTTTTTTGGTGGTGAAGGAGAATGTACTTTGATGGTTAGTTTTGGAAATGTCTTTTCTTCCTTCAATTCTGCTTGCTCATATCGAGTGAGAAGAGGTGGTAGAAAGACACTTGCACAGGTTTCTGGTTCTTGTAAAAATTCTGATGGAGTTGATAGTTGTATCGTTTTGTTTGTCTACTGAATTTGTCACATTTTAGAAATCTTATGCTATGAGGAGATGTATATTCGGTATATCATGTTGGAAGAAGTGTCTCAAACAAGGTATCCTTTTATCGCTCAGGGTGGTAACTTTGTTCCAGGTTAGTATATTTCCTCTAGTATATGGACAACGCATTTAGTCCCGTAGAGGCGATGATAGTTTATCAATGACTTTTTGTTGTAGAGAGATTCATAGGTCATTGAATTTCCTATAGATCAGTTAGGGAGTCTGTTCCTTAGGTATACTGCAGTTGTGATTGCTTCAGCCCATAAGTGTAGCGGTAGTCCTGTTAGCATAGAACGTGTTGATATGATTATTGTCCTATTGTATCATTCGGCCATACTGTTATATGTGTGAGAATAAGGAGGGGTTTTATTATGTACAATTCTATACTTTTGTAACAATTCTAGCATATCATTGTTAGCATATTCTCCTCCATTATCAGTTCAGAATCGTTTAATAATAGGGTTATCCTGGGTTTGTCTTTCCTGATAAACTGTGTGAACACTTTTATAGTATTTGACTTGGCTTTAATAGGATAAACCTAAGTGTATTGTGTACAGTTGTCAATGAATGTGACATAGTACTAGGAGTTCCCAAAAGACGAGGATGAAAACTTTCCACTCATGTCCGAATGGATCAGTTTGAAAGTGTTTTCATATCGGTTCTCTGTTGCTTCAGGTTTATGCTTTGTTGACTTTGAGGTGATGCAGGTTTCACAGTGTCAGTCTTTAGGAACTTTGGGAATTAATAGATCATCACTGTAGTTGTTGTTTTAGAGGTGAGGAGGTGAAAGGTGTCTAAGTACTTCTTGCTATTGCTGGTAAGTCATCTTGTTCACTACTTCCTTTTCTTCTTGCACAGCATGATCTTGACTATTTAGTTTTCCCCAAACTACTTGGTTTTTATCTTTCCCTAATATGAACATGTCCTTTCCTTCACTACATAAAGAAAAACCCTTTTCCATCGAAACCACAGCATGCTATAACATCAAGTTGCTTTTACCCAACTTGGGAATCCAAAGTACTAGTTGCAGGACTATCAGAGCTACATGACCTTTTGAGGTTTTGGCCATGAGTCTAACCATTCCTGAACTACAAGACTCCATTACAGAGTCATCTCCCAACTTAACAGTACCTGTACTAGGTACATAGTTTATAAGAAGGTCTAGGTTGCTTATCATGTATGAGCTTACGCCAGTATTGATTATCCAATTGAGTGGGTGAGGGTTTCTTTGTGTAAAGAGGAGGGAGGAGGATGTACTGACTGGTTCGGATATCGCTTCCTTTCCGATCTTAGTTGAGTTAACAGCTTTTCTTTCCTTTTTCTTTTGGTTGTTGGCCTTGAGTTTATTGCACTCATTCTAAGTATGTCCTCCAGACTGTGCAGTGGGGCAGTGCTTTTTGCATTAGGTACATTCCTTGGTGTTGTTGGCTAGCGTCCTTTGAACTTTTTCTCTTTCCTTTCCATTTTATTTGATGTCAGCGCTTTTATATGCTTTATCTGCTTCGGAGTTAACGGAAGGTCTCAAGTCCAACAGTTTATTGTAGTCATGATTGTAGATAACATCCTCCTTAGTTTGGAGGTTGTCAACCATATTATTCATTGACTGAGGAAGGGAATAGAGAAGAACTGCAGTATTTACTTCAAGTAACTAAAAGACCAATTTGAAAACAAACAGCAAGGTGTATCGGTCTCAGCGGAGAATGTAGAATAAAGATATTGCACTCGATTTGAAAGAGTATTGTATGCATTAATATGACGGGCTATTGGTGTATTCGTACCATATTTGGTGTCGAGGACAGTGTTGAGTTGCTTAAAGAAGGAGGAGGTATTTTCTCTAGCAAATTGATCTTGAAAGGCTTTTCATGTAGCCGCTAGTGCTTTATATATTGCCAGGAGGATTAGCTATCGGAAGTCTATTATTTTGAGAAAGTAGGTCGAGGCCTGTTGGTATCTATCTCTAAATCGGTCAATCCTTTCCTAGCTATTTTCACCCTCTTCGTCTTCAAATGGTTCTGATATCATCTCCCTTTCTGTTACTATGTCCCAGTAGTTATATAGGACCAGGACATACTTCGAGATATCATGCCATAATCTATAGTTGTCGGGCTTAGTAAGCTTTGGGATGGAGCTTAATTTGTAGGATTGTGCTCAAGAATCTTTGGAATTATTGGTGATGTTTCTGGCAGCTAGGGTGAGAGTTGCTGGAAGTAGTATAGTAGCTGCAGTGGAACTTTCATCCATATTGCTTAAGTATCAGTAATTGTGTTGAAATTTAAATAAAAGGCCAAGTGTTAGGCATATGGAAATTCGAAACATGTGCACAGACCCACGGTAGGGTAACTGTGCGCAGACCCTAAATTTACCCGAGTACCAACACCCTCCCTTGGCCCCCTTATGGGGCCCGCACATTATTAGCGAGATTTCGAGAGTTGTGTCCCACAACTAAAAAGTCACATAAGTGAAGCCTACTTCATAACACCATATACGTCGCCGCTGTCCATCCGACTGCATGCTGTTCGCAGGGTATATGAGAGGGGACCTTTAGCGACATCTGGGAAGTGGAATGGAAGATATCCGTCAGAGGCGCATTGAGATAGTAGGCTTTAAAGTCAGGCTTCCTAAACTATAGGCTGAAAGTGACGGGATGTTTTCGGCGAAATACTCTAAGAGGATATTCCAGTAGTGGAAGCTATTCGGGGAATACCGAATCTACCCATATCCTTCTGAGATCATCTGTAGGTTGGTTGGTCCAAGTAATAGGACTCCTCTGCGTAGGCCAGCGGACCAAGGAGAAGCACGCTCAGAATGGAAGACCTAGATAAATCGGCGCCCTATAAGATATTGACATGTTGGGTTTGGACTTGCAATTAGCACTAGGTGGTCCGGCATGAACCTGATTACTTCATGACCGAAGAGACTACTAGAACGATAGTCAACAAGACTAAGGTCATATAATAGTTTATGCAGATATATAAGTTGGAGGCTGTTGTTTGGTATAACAAATAGTGCAGTCATCTCAATGGAGGAATACTATTCCAAGTCCGCGAAAGGGTGTGATAAGTTTCAGGGTCAAACGGTGTTCGCACTTATAAGATTCTGGACGTTTGCGTATTAAAACCAGAGTGGTACTTCGGAGGCATAGTAGTTAGAAGTAGTCCTCGAACACTCAGACGCAGGATATAAATATTGAAGTGCCTCCCGAGCTTTACAGACATAATCAAGCAACGGAGAAGAGATCTTATCAATATAATATTATTTTACACTTTAAATCTTTACCTTGCCTAATTTTATCGAGACGAGCCTTCCTCGACAGATTCTCCAATCGAAGATTTTGTCCTACGTCCCACAGTTATATACTTGAGTTTGGTGTCTGCCTAACACCTAGCCAATTGAGTGCCTTTGTGCGCTCTAGGATGTGATAAGGTGTAGGTTTGCATGGTTAGGGTTGTAGGAGGTACAAGTTTGATTTTAAGTGCGATGGTTGCCTTCCTAGTTTGGAAGTGATAAACCATTCAGATGGAGGAAGCAATAATCTCATTTGTGAGAGGTAGAAAGGTAGAGAGTCTGGTAAAGTGTGTAAGTGTATATCATATGACTATGAATGCACCGGGCTCATAATCTATTAAATTTGTATGTAGTAGCACAATCTTAATAGCTTGAGTATGAGAATATGGCACAGTATTAAAGATATACTGCGGGCACACTTGAGCGAGGAGTATGGTAGTAGGAAGGTAGATTGGTAGTAATTCTTATCCTTAATTCTTTCCAACACTCGGAGCAGTAGCCAGCTATATATACCGGTACGCATACTTAAGCACAGAAAAGAAACAAATGGGATAACTTTGTAAGAAACATAAGTGCGAACAAGTTTGACCCTGAAAAACTGCCAAGAAAGTCCCATATAAAATATTTGTAAATTGCAATAGTGTGAGAGACTTTAAGCAGAAAATCAACTTGTAATGTCCTTTCTGAAAAGGTCATAGTACATAAATGAAAATAACTGAAACATTCTGCACATGCAATGAGAAAATATATATCCAATTATCCCATCGTTATTATAAAATATAAACGAAATACCCATTGTATATGCTCTATCTGTAGTAATGTTGATGATCTATAGGTAAACTGTAACTGGTACTGGTTACTGGTTTAGGATTTTCAGGTATCAGTTGACACTAGTTGTGTTTTGAAATTGTTTCAGGAAACGAGATGTGCCTCTAGCCTGATAATATAGGGTTTGATGCTCTATATGTTTTATGTTTGATTTCAAGTATTGGATTGATACTCTATATATTTTATGTTTAGTTTCAAGTATCAGTTTGATACTCTATATATTTTATGTTTGGTTTCAAGGCTACCATTTAGGAGTCTTATATGTTATGAGAAATAAGGCTATGGATAGCCTAAGAATTGTATTTAAAGATTGCGCTCTTTCACGTTAGAAGGAGCAGACTTTGACAGACAGAGTTTTCAATATACTTAGTTGAACAGTTACTTTTTTCAGTTCACTTTGAGAATCTTTAGTTTGAGATCCACCAAACATCTCTGAGACTTCAGTAGTTGCGATACAGTAAGAGGTCTATTCAACAACCTCGGTTAAAGCTTCTGGACATTGATTCATTAGTTACCACCTTCGGTAATGTTAGGCGGACGCCAAACTCAAGTATATAACTGAGAGACGTAGGCCAAAATCTTTGTTCGGAGAATATGTCGAGGAAGGCTCGTCTCGATAAAGTAAAGGTAAAGTAAAGATTTATGAGGTAAACAATTTTATATTGATAAGATCTCTTCTCCGTTGCTTGATGATGTCTGTAAAGCTCAGGAGGCACTTCGATATTTATATCCCGCGTCTGAGTGTTCACGGACTACTTCTAACTACTATGCCCCTGAAGTATCACCCTGGTTTTAATACGCGAACGTCCAGAATCTTATTAGTGCGAATACTGTTTGACCCTTAAACTTATCACACCCTTTCGCGGACTCGGAGTAGTATCCCTCCGTTGAGATGACTGCGCTATTTGTGATACCAAGCAGCGGCCTTCAACTTAGATGTCCGCGTAGACTATTATATTACTCTAGTCTGGTTGACTATCGTTCCAGTAGTCTCTTCGGTCACGAAGTGATCAAGTTCATGCCGGTTCACCTAGTGCCAATCGCAAGTCCAAGCCCGACGTGTCAGCGACTTTAAGGGTCTCCGACTTATCTAGGTCTTCCATTCTGAGCGTGTTTCCCCTTGGTCCGCCGGCCTCCGTAGAGGGGTCCTATTACTAGGACCAACTAACCTACAGCTGATCTCAGAAGGGTATGGGTGGATTCGGTATACCCCTAATAGCTTCCGCCACTGGGATATCCTCTTGGAGTATTTCGCCGAAAACGTCCCGTCACTTTCGGCCCATAGTTAGGAAGCCTAACTTTGAAGCCTACTATCTCAATGCGCCTCCGACGGATTTCCTCCGTTCCACTTCCCAGATGTCGCCAAAGGTCCCCTCTCATATATCCTGCGAACAGCATGCGGTCGGACGGACGGCGGCGACGTATATGGTGTTATGAAGTGGGCTTCATTGATGTGACATTTTAGTTATGGGACGCAACTCTCGAAATCTCGCTAATGACGTGCGGGCCCCATAAGGGGGCCGGAAGGGGGTGTTGGCTCCGGTAAATTGAGGGTCTGTGTGCAGTTACCCTACCGTGGGTCTGTGCACAAGTCTCGGATTTCCATATGCCTAACAGGTAAAGAACAAAGTCCGTTAACTCTACATTTACCGCATCTCCCCAGAGCCGGTTACATAAACTAGAAAATATAACTAAGAAGAGAAATACAAGTTATTTAAAAGAAATATACTTATGAAACCAATAGTAACATATTATACCTAGTTATGAGTCACCCCCTAGTAATGAGTCAGTTTCGGCCTACATGTAAAAGTATCAAAAGTTGCAACTACCAACCCAATCTTTCCTTCAAGGAGCTAATATTTCATATAATAGAAGCTATAAACCTAGTCCTTGTAACTTTAAAATATAACGTGGAAATATCTAAAGATAAACCTTCGGTATTATGTAATCATTATTTATCACTCTGGTACAAATGCTTGTTATTGATGTTCCACGTTAAGAAAGCTGTAAGTATTAATATCCAGTGATTAGGCTATAGGTCTCAAGTTGATGTAGGAAAAATATCAGGTCCAGGTAGCAAGTATTTAAGGCATGCTATTCAGTTCTATCTTGTGTATTTTGCTCCAAGATTGTGGTCCCAAGACAATACTCCTACAGCATATGAAATTTCAACAACAAGTTATCCAAATTGAATCTTTCATGGCTCCCAAGAAAGCTGATAAGGAGAGCATCAGTTGAGCTACCTTATAGCGCAGAATTGACCATCCTGAGCTCTCAGTATGCAAAGTTGCTACACTCTTTAGTCTTTCCAATACAACTTTGCAAAACCGCCTATAACACCAAACTACACCTACTCCTGAGGCTTATGAGCAGCAGCAACTACTTTCCAAAGTTTAGGAGAGTGTCATTATAGACAAGATCAAAGATTGTAATGATAGAGGGATACCTCTCCGCCGGAGACATGATTTAGATATGGTGCACTAGTTGCAGAAAATAAAAGGGAAAATCAAAGAAATTGGGAAGTATTGGGTCAATCGGTTCTTTATAAGACATCCTAAGATTCAATCTAAGGTTGGAAAGACCTTGGATAAGCAGCGATCACTTGCTACAGATTCAGCAATATTCAAAGAATACCTTAATTGCTACTACAATATGTACTGCAAATATCATATCAAGTCAGAAAACACCTGGAATACTAATGAGAAGGGATTTGCAATGGTTTAGGAGGTAGTGGGACAATATTATGCCATACTGGTAGGAAGAATCCAAGGATTATGCAGGATGGGAAGTGGTCTTGAGTTACTGTAGTGGAAGCCATTTCTGGCAACAGAAAGTCAATTCCGCCTCTTATTATTCACGCCTCTAATGCACATTTAATGGGGTTTCATAGTAATATCAACTATGAGAAGAATACAAATACCTACTTTACACACTCAAAGGCAGGGTACACCATGACTGAGATTACACTGGACTGGTTAGTAAACATCTTTAAACCAAAAACAAGGCCAGAAAATAGAATCAAGCATTATTGAATGCTGGTTTTGGATGGACACAGCTCTCATGTCAACAATATCAAGTTCATTGAATACTGCATTAAGATGAACATTCACCTGATATGTCTTCCTGGTCATACAACCCATGTTCTTCAACCTTTGGACATTGGAATCTTCTCTCCTATTGGAACAAGTTATTGAAAGGAGCTGGAAGACTTTCTCCACGATTATGGACCTAATTGGGTAATACATAAAGGCAACTTTTATCCAATGTACCACAAGGCCAGGACTAAGGCCATGTGTATGAGGAATATTCTTTCAGCTTGGAGGACATGTGGCATGATTATGTTCAATCAGCAGAGAGTTTTGACCCAGTCTGGACTTCAATTATCTACTCCATACTCCAAGCCTATGAATGAACGGTGTTCTGGACTCCGTTCCCTCTCCACACATGCTGAGATATCATCTGAACTCGATAAGATTAGGAAGGAGGCTAACAGCCTTGAATTCAATGATGCAAGTCGTGCTCTTTTAAATTAAAGCTTTAGACTTGTATAGCAAGGCAAATGCCCAGTCTATTCTCAATTCTGCAACTATTACCTGGCTCCACACTGTCAAGCCCAGTACTACAGACCACTGCCAGATTACTGGTGGTCTAATTCTTTATACCTCAGTTTTTTCAAAGCTTTATAAAAAGCATGAGAGTGATAATATACGTAAAAAGAATTTGGCTACAAAGAAGAGGATGTCATGACAGCAACAGAAGGCAAATTAACACATGATTACTTCTGGGAGAAAGGCTAGGCTCTAGCTAAGGGCTGTTAAAAGCTCGGAGATGATAAATGCAGAGGAGGATGAGATGGACTGTGATAAGTCCACCGAATTAGTAAGTAGATAAGTTCTTATTATATCATATTTTCAAACTAATGGCTCACATTTTCTAGGAGGAAAATCCAATTTCCAACAATATGACTCCAAGCACCATCCGCCTCCCACACTCCTCATGCAAAAAGGTTAACTATCAAGTCATTTTAAGCTCTGATTCTGAGGACAATAGTGATTGAATTATGAACTATTACTTTGTAGTTGCAATACTGTAATTTGTGTTATTACATCATTATCTTTCTTGTACATCCTATGACAATTAAAAGCTTTTATTTTACAAAGTTTGAGGCCAAGAGAGTGAATATTGAGTTGGTGATGGCGATTTTTAAGGCTTTTACAAGTAGGCTGAAACTGACCCATTACTAGGGGGTGACCTATAACTAGGTATAATATGTTAGTAAATTTCAACACTCTTTACACTTTATTCTAAGTTACTTTTCAACTTATTACTTTATGCTTTATGGATACAAAATCCTTTATGCTTTTTAAGTACGCTATATTACCAATATGAAGAATAAGAGAACTCTACCACAGGAGTAGAGTTGGAGAAAGAGTATGATAGGTAATAAGAACTAGAAACAAGAGGTCTCTTTTACCTTACTGTAGACATAGATCTAAGAACTATCATCGAAGAAAAGATAGAGAAGTATTGTCTAGCTCTTACTGAAAAATGATATCGGTTAGGCATTGTGACAATTTTGGACTTATTCTCTCAGTCATACTAGAGTTGAATTCTATCTAACAACAACTATTCTATTAGTTCAAATTGTCTCATCCTTAGTACTACTATGAAAGTCAAGCTTCCATGCTTCCATCTCTTTTCTAATTCTTCTTCTTCAACCAACCATCTTCCACTCTCACAATATTCAAGTTTGACTTCCACCTCTTACAATGCAACCTCCACCTCCTCAATCTCCTCTTTTCACTACATACAACTAATCTTTATCATCAATAGAACATCTTTCAGCTACAAAAACTCATGGTCAAATGCTCTGCTCACCTTCCTCTTCTTGCTGCTTTCCACTTCCTGAGTCACCATTTTCTTCAAACTTGCCACTTCTCTCTTCCTGGAGGTCTTCCATTCACGCTGTCCTTCCTCTGGCAAGGGTATCCTTTATGACTTCAAACAGGCCTTTTCCTCCTCCTCCTTTGTTTTCCAAACCCTGTTGATATTCAAGTGAATCTTCACTTATCTCAGCTCTTTGTCAACATCGTGTAAATATTCCCTTAAAAACCAGGTCTCCCTAAGGAGCACATTTCTTGTAAGTTGCTGTTGAAAAAAATACTATAAAGCTATCATAAGGTTCCCAGAATCAGTTGTGATTGGTCATAAACCCAAAGTGGGAATTGTGGAACAAGGTCAAATCTCAAACGCTGTGGTTGTATTGGCTGAGGTGCTTGGGTGTGCAGACTCTCCGGGCGTGACTGTACTCTTCTACGCTGACCAATTGTATTTTACTACCCAGCCTCCATCCTATAACCCGGCAGACCCGGGGATCCACTCAGCGAATTTCGTCAGTTTCTGCGGTGTGCTGATTCAGGGGATAAGGATTTTGTAAAGATGAGTAACAATTTTCTTGAGAAAGCGGGGGGGGGAGGAGAATAGGGCTTCAGTCAACCTTGCGTAATTGTTCCATCTCGCACTTCAGCATTGACTGATATATTCCGGTCGTGTAATATCATGGAATGGCACCAACTACGGCAAACCAGAAAGGATTAACTTAAACACAAAAGTATGAGCTGTGCCTTCTTCGCTCTCACTATCCTGACATGAAATTAGCACAATTCGATGAGTTGCCTGGGTGCCCAAGGAGAGGATGGTCGGCAACTTGACACCAAGTTTGTTTTAGTATTTTTGGGCTGGAAAGATAAGGTTCGTGGGGGAAAAACTTCTAGTCTACTGTATCAGACATGACTTTCCAGCAGCGCAAGGGAAAGCTGCCTTTACACTGCTAGCTAGGGACCAATACACCCGTCGATCGAAAGTCAGACGATAATTCCTCGAGGAACTGTGCGGTATCATACCGAAACTCGAAGCATCCCGAAACGGCTCAAATCAGATAAATGTGATCTATCATAATCAGGTCATCTGATAATCTAATATCCATTTGTTGGATCAGAGTGCACGAATCTGATAACGCATTGGTGATCGGTGTGATGGGTTGTACCCCTGCGGCATGTGGTGGAGTCCGTACCCTTGCTGAAGTCACAAAATCTACTCGAGTATGTAATTAAGAGTTATCCCTTGGACGGCGTGAAACAGTAAAATTCGCACCACACCCAGATTTGGCTGATCCTTCCCCGACGCGTTAATAGTGCTGAGTCATTTGCGCACTCAGGCGATCGAAAATTGGAGTTTCTGACCAAACTTGCCTCAATGTAGCCAAATCTGGGTGTGGTGCGAATTTTACTGTTTCACGCCGTCCAAGGGATAGCTACTTTTGGGAATACCGGTAGTATGTAACTATGGCATATCACGTGATTGCCGAAAATCTTCCCCAGCTAGGGACATACAGTACAAGTACCGGTAGACAAGGTTTAGACTAAGCTTGAACGATTGGAGTGTACGAGTAGGGGAGAGAACAAGCAGAAATTCGTGGCCGCCCTAGTGAGAAGAAAGCCATTTCTTGCCATCCGTTTGGTCCGCAGAAAGCTCGGCTATCCCGGCTGTGAGTTTACGGTGGGATTCGCTGGAGCCATGCTTAACCTTCCATCCGTTTGGCTAAACAACAACCGGGGAACAACCCACTGGGACCTCATGGGCAGCAACTCAGGATAACTCTGCAAGGGTTCCTCATCAAACAGAAATCGCCAGCCTGTCAGTGGAAGGGTGAAACAAGCCTTGCGTCTCTTGACTTGCAATCCGATTTTCCCCTATTCCGAATTCCTGCTCGAAGAATAGCAAAGGCCTCACCCCCGCCGCACCATTCCCTCCCACTGGACAAATATGTCCTCATCCCCCCCACCACCGGGTCCCCACGTTCATCAAACACACCTACCACGAAGGAGAACAGCTTCCTGCGAGCACCGCCCTCAGGACCTCGAACTGTTAGAATATGCGGGCCCACCGACTGTAACCCCTTCCCTCTCTTCCACGTCGACCGCTGTTCCTGCCTCACACTCCCACACACGTGATTCCACTGTTCACTCACCTGGGAGAACTTTGACTGAGGGTGTGTTGAAATTACATTTTAATATCGTGCCTGGGGATTCAGGGGAGTGATAACGTACTCGGATACATTGCTGATTCTTTAGTGCCCGCTTCCCAGGTGGAGTCATCTGATATCCTATTCTCCGCCCCGGTCTCATCACACATAGAAAATATCCCTCACTTTCCCGCCCTATCATCGGGACTGCTGAACGCCTCTCGATTTTCCACTGCCGTTACAATCGAGCAGGCGCCATCATCATCACACCTACTAGTCCATCCCCCCTCTTCTACACACTCACCTCCACCCTTCTCCCCGGGTTCCCTACAAACATTACAACACCCCGTTCCTGACGCCGCCCCAACGTCGTCCGGTCTCATGAAATCCGCTAATTTTCCACTGTTGCGAACGTCCCCAGCTATAGGTACCGGAAGCTATGGTGCTCTGCCGACCATGGGTAACGGTCTTGGGGGAAGTAGCCACACTGGGTTGGCTCTCTCCTCCACTAGCGAGGAGGAGGAGGAGGAGGAGGAGACTATACTTGAAGTCGAGGACGACAGCGTAGTTGAAGAGGTTGGAGTGGTAGAAGAGACGGAAGTGAACGAGCTTCTTTCTCTAGAGGAGCGGGGCGGAGGTCCTGAGGGGACTCGAAATAAGCGGCGAGGACAAACCGACACCGTTGGGGTGGGGCTACGGGAGCGGGAGAGTAAGAATGCAGATAAATGGATGATGAGCGGGAGTGCAGGTACGAACGGTGAACATTGTTATGGTGTTCTCGGTGACTCTGACGAGGAGATTGGCGATGATCCTATTGATAACTCACCGTAAGTTGACCTGCTCTGTCCGGGTTTTCACTTTCCGGTTCCTAGACCAGCGCTGCGCCTTGGCCTCTTGTTTTTGAACTCAACTCTAACTTGTTTCTGATATTTAGCTATCCTGAGGTACGAGCTTCGGTATCGGCGAAAGATGACCCAGATATTTTGATAAATACCCCTAGAATGTGGACACTGGCCATGTTCTTTTCGTTAGTTGGCTCTGCGACAAATCTGTTCTTTTCTCTTAGATATCCCTCCGTGTCAATTACTCCGGTGATTGCTCTTCTTCTAGCGCACCCATTGGGAAAGCTCTGGGACCACGTTTTTCCCGAGGGCGATGCGACTGAAGTCGTCAAGTCGGAGAAGGGAAGGTGGGGGAGGTTGAAAACATGGCTTGGCCAGGGTCGGTGGAACCAAAAGGAACATAGCTGTGTCTATATATCCAGCAATGTCTCGTTTGGTTTCGCTTTCGCTACTGATGTTAGTACCTTGTGAGTGGTTTGTGCGTGCGTGAGCTAAAGACCCTCAGGTTATTGTGGAACAAACACACTTCTACCATCAAAACCCGGGAATCACATATCAGATACTCCTCACTTTGTCTACCCAGATTCTAGGCTATACTTTTGCAGGTCTGACAAGACAATGGCTTGTCTACCCTGGCGCAATGATCTGGCCTGGAACCCTCATGTCCACAGCTATGTTCACAACTCTTCATGGCGAAGAAAACAAGGTTGCGAATGGGTGGAGGATATCACGGTTTAAGTTTTTCGTTAGTCTCCATATCAGATGATCTGATTGTTTCAATCGCAACTGACTGTGGCGTATTCGTGATTAGCTTATGGTATTCATCGGAGGCTTCTTCTGGTACTTTGTTCCTGGCCTTCTAATACCAGCGCTGAGCTATTTCAACGTTGTCACTTGGTTTGCGCCGGACAATGTTCCTGTCGCCAATCTGGTATTATTCCTCTTTCTTCCTCCACGCCCTTGAAAATTAGATAAACAAAGTTTTTGAGATGGTGTGAACTCTAACCTAAAGATTATGCGTGCTCCAGTTTGGCGTGGCCTCAGGGTTGGGAATGTTACCTCTGACCTTTGATTGGGCGCAAATATCCTATGTCGGGTCGCCGCTGATGACACCTTTCTGGGCTGCAGCAAATGTAGTCGCTGGTTTGGTCGTGGTCATGTGGGTAGCGGCCCCAATCTTATGTTTGCCCCTCCCCTTCTTATCCCCCAGTTTTTCATCTCTTTTTTTTTCGCACCCTGCACGGGCAGTGGCTAATGCATGCATTTGCCCTACCAATGGAATTTTTCAGATTACGGGAACGCATTTTATAGTTCCTACATGCCAATTCTTTCGAGTGCCGTCTTTGATAATACCGGAAATCCATACAATGTATCCAAGATCCTTACGAAGGATTTCTTGTTTGACGAAATGGCTTACAAGAATTACAGTCGAGTCTTCATGCCCATCACGTGATTTATCCTCCCCCCCTCGCTGTCCCGGGATCCCACTCTAGAAATAGATGAGGTTATTAGATGATCTGACTGAAATTACAGCTACATCCTTTCCTATGGATTACAGTTCGCAGCGTTGACCGCCCTCGTTACCCATACCGCCTGCTGGCATGGTAAAGACATCTGGCGGCAATGGGGCCGAGCCCGGAGGGGGTTTTCGAGCGGGAGAATCGAAGAATCTGTCGTGCCGCCGGCGGGGTACGTTCCCATCGTAAACGGGAATGTAAATGAGAGTAGTGCGAGCAGTCCAAGGAGGAGGGGTAGGCGCAACAGACGTCGCAGCATCCTCGGCGACGGAGAATGGGATGAACTCGCCCAGCGCGAGGACGTGCATATGCGGCTTATGCACCGGTACCGAGAGGCTCCGATGAGCTGGTACTTGGCTACTTTTGTCGTGATGATCGCAGTAGGGATATTCGTAGTAGAACAGTATGCTTCCCTCGATTCCTCCCTCGTCCTTTCCTAAAGTCTAACAAGAAAAATCCCAGCTACCCCGTCCACCTTCCTTGGTACGGCCTCCTTCTCGCCCTCGGCGTCTGTGGCATATTCTTCGTGCCAATAGGCATAGTAATGGCCATAACAAACCAACAATCCAGCATCTTCCTAATTTGTCAGCTAATCTGTGGAACCCTTTTCCCGGGGCGGCCAGTCGCGAACATGGTCTTCGTGACGTATGGTTACATAACTGCCACCCAGGGACTGAAGTTCGCGGCAGACCTGAAGCTAGGTCACTATATGAAGATCCCCCCGCGCCTGCTCTTTTCCGTGCAGATGGCAGCGACGTGCGTCTCCTCATTTACGCAGATCGGCGTGTTAAACTGGATGTTTGCTTACATCCCGGGCCTGTGCACACCCCAGGCGATGAACGGCTTCACTTGTCCCATTGCTAGAGTGCATTTCAACGGCAGCATACTATGGGGCGTGGTTGGGCCCGGGCGCTTCTTTGGCAGGGGTGAGTTATATAGGTCGCTTATGTGGGCTTTCGTCGTGGGTGCTTTGGCCCCCATCATTTTGTTTGCGGTGTATAAATATGCTGGCAGGGGCGAGAATTCTAGGAGGACGAAGGTGGCGTGGTTGAGGAAGGTTAGCTTGCCCGTTGTGTTTGGGAGTTTGAGTTGGATTCCGCCTGCGGTTTGTTTCCTCCCTCCCTCCCCTCATCCCCCTATCCCTTCTTTGATGAGGTGCTGATCGGGGTGCATATGGTGCTATAGACCGGGTTGAATTTCTCGACTTGGGTCATTGTTTGCTTCGCTTTCAACCACTACATTTTCCGACGGGCGCCCGCTTGGTGGGGGAAGTATACCATGACTTTGTCCGCTGCGCTGGACGCGAGTCTTGCCGTGGGCCTGGTGGTTGTGTTCTTTGGCTTTGTTTACCCCGGCTGGATGGAGGGTTTTAGTTGGTGGGGGACTGAAGTATACAAGCAAGGATGCGACTGGAAGGCATGTGCCTACCTTCAGATTCCCAAAGGGGGAGTATTCGGGCCTGGGAGGTGGTGACGATATCTTCCCCTTTCTTCGTCTCTTCAGCTTTGTTGCCATAATCGAGTATTACACGCATAATACTCTAGGAGACTTGGGGAAGGTAAATTGTTTACGGGATGGGACGGGCCGGTTGAGGTAGCGTGGTTTGTTAGAATATAGATTCCATAGTGGCATAGCATTTCGTATCGTATCGTATATTTGCATTTCCTTCCTTCCTTCGTCCTACCCCGCCCACCCCTCCCCTTCGGCTAGATAATACCCCCCCGTCCCCCCGCCTCCCCCATATACACATTCGATCCACCACCCCCGTCCCCATTCCCGGATTTACCGAACTAACATTACCGACCGACTTGCTCATCATTTGCTATTCTACCCAAGCGCCCTTGATCCCGTCCTTTTTCGATAACCACCGTGCCATGTCCTTGCCCTTCTCGTCGCGCACAGCCGCTTCGGCCGCGTTATTGAATTGGCCTCGGATTTGCTCTGTACTAACATGGTTGCAGGAAAACTAGTGGAAGGGGGGAGTGAGGGGATGTACCTCTGGCGCCGTGAATTACACTCATCGCGCCCTCGATCTTTCTTCTGGTGGATACGCCGGCGTTAGTACCACCGGCGCTTTCGCGAGGGAGGATGGGATTGAGGTGGCAGAAGCTATTTTAATTATAGGTTTCTATAGTATTCAGGAAAGTATCAGAAATGAGTATTACGGCATGAGCTGGATGTGATAATTATTCGAGAGAAACAGTGGGCTCCTGCTGCATTTATACTCTGGTTCTAGCTCTCGGGAGAGCATATCCTTTCGGGGTTGTCGACAGCTCCCCTCAGCGTGACATCATTGGGGCTTTCTCGGCAGGAATTCCCTGAGGCACGAGTGATGGGTTGTGTTTGATTTTCCGTCGACTGGGTATTTTATCATACCAGTCAACTGCCCTACCTGTGGATTAGAGGGTTTACGCAATCTGACCTATCATAGGTCGTCGCTCACATCGATACCCCATGAAACCCCCTGCAGGTGTCGGGCTCCTTAAGCTCGGTCCCCTCAAGAGGTCATACCATACAGCGGCCAATTCCCGGGTATCCCGAAACCGCTCTTGTTAAAGGCATACCTAAGCAGCACGGTCGCAAAATCATACCCTCACGGAAGGCATAAAAGTATGGTTGGAGCTGGCATTTTAGGGGGGGCTCAGTTCCAGGGTCCAATTTCATGGCTTTTACACCTCGACCGGATGGGATCGAAGGACCGGGTCGCCAAGCCTTGCTATGATACCAATAATATGTATGATATCTTTAGTACCGGTAATGGGGGTGCATGACTGCACTACATTCAGTACTTCTGTCGAAGTGGTCAATCATACTCGTAGTCTACGGGGAGGGAGGATGAAAGCATGTAACATGGGCACAGTGCCTATATAAGAATGGAAAAAGCAAAGAAATTCCCCAGAATCAAGGTGGTATAATACGAGAGGCCCAAACTCCCGTGATTTGCTTGATTCCAGTAGCCCTCAACTGTACCACGAATATATATTTTCTCGTAATCAGCCACTAGGGGGGGCATCTTTTTCTCAGCCCCCGTATCCCAGATTTCTAGAAAAGGTTATTGAGTCTTTTACAGCGGCCGGGCGCTCGACGTTATCCACACCCTTACCCCTTAGTCTTCAGATATAACATACCTTTCCGCACATAAAAGCGAGTCGCATGATACAATCCCGAAAGTGTGCAGGTAGCGCCCAAGTAGCGTATGGGGGTTCCCCCAACCCTCCCCGGGCAAAGTCATCCCGTACCACTCCTTATTTTTTAAATCTTTCTTGGCTCCCTTGTGGCACTGCTGGCAGAGATGTAGCTTGGTAGAGGGGAAGAATTTTATATATATCTCAACTTACCGGTATTGTCTAGCGATTTGAAGCTGAAAATGTGTTTTATTAAACTTCCGCGAGAAGGAGGTGAAGATAACGCTAGATTTCCCAAATTCAAAATAGCGTCATCCAACAACCGCTGCGTATTCTCGAGGTGGCGGGGAGGGTTGACTCTGATTTTGGCTGTTACGGTTTGCGGAGGTGATCGAATGAGACATTGGTAGCTGTGCCAGCGGAGGGGAATGCCTCGGAAAAAGACATTTCTCTGAATTTTGAAACCATCTTCCAATGACCTCCCGGGTATATTTATATGAATACTTAGGTCCGGAAGTACCGGGAGGGGGCAGAAATGGAAAGTTATAATGGGGGGGCGAGGCTGGAAGGAAGGAGGGAAGGAAGGTGGTCTCACCGTGTGCATATAACTGACCAGAAAACTGGTCGAAAGTACTGCAATCAGTGCTGATATACTGAGATTGGGCATCTTGGCGAGATCGGTTCTAGCAGGTTGCGCGATCTCCTAATAACCTTCAAATCCTATAACTAGAGCCGGCATCCGGACACTGTTACTTATTCGCTCAGTTTCGGTAGCTGGTATGATACTGCTGTCGGTGACGATAATTCATGAAAACTCATTCAGTTCACCGGTGATTTCCTGCCTCCCTGCGTTCTTGCTATGATACCTACCTATTTGCCGGGGGGTCACAAAGGGAAAGTGGGAGAAGGGCATGAGGGGAGAGTCCCAACCGCTCCTGGAACCAAGCAGCCCACCCAGGTGTCGGTCCGCCAAACACACCTTATGACCTTTCTGAAAAGTGAGGTTAAATTATTGGACGCGTGGCGCCCATGCCAAACTATCAATCTCGCAAATCCGTGCCGTCATCGGGTGGACCCAAATTGCTGGTTGCTAGTATATCGAGCCACCTAGAAAACCGCAGACCATATCTTGGTACCTGTCAGACCTGACTCTACGTGACCTCAGCCATTGTGTCACATGAGCCTGCATTTCTAAACGATGGCCAGATGAGCTGGCTTTCACCCATGTAAATGTTGAATATGAGATTGGGGGTAGGTTTTTTAAGGACATATATATACAGGAATACGCAAGGAGCATCGCTTCTGTGGTGGGGAAATCCGAGAGTACAGAACTGACTTGGAAGTTGTGCAAGTAATCTTTGTGCCGATGATTGCCAACTATTTGCTGTACAGATGGGGATAGGGAAGTGCTGGTCCCAGTGGGTTGGGTTGTGGGATGAGGTCCGATGTTTGCTTAAGGAGGACTACGTATGAGGGAGATATAGGAGTTGAAGAATGGGAGATAGACCGAAACTGATACCAATGGATGAGGGGGGCTAATAGCACCTGGGAGTATCTTTAGCAAAATCCGGGGAAACTAAAAAGGGACTGAAGGAAGGAATTGAGAGCAGTTTAGATAATGCTAACAATGATATCAGTGGGAAGCAATGGATATTGCAGAGCCTGAGCTGTCCAGTACAAGTCGGGAATCGGGCCAAACCGGCCATGACCCAAACTATGTGTGTGAGTAAACGAGAAAGCCATACAATACGCGGGATAGGGGGAAAGTATTGGAACATGCATCGAGGTCCAAATTTCTGTGCAAAGAATAAAAAGTGACTACTATTTGCTTGCTTGGCAATGATATTACAAAAGGTCCTGAACGACCAGTGTCAGAAAAGTAACTAAAATATGTGAGTGAAAACCCACAGCCTGGAGCTAAGGAGAAGAGAGAATTAAGGAAGGCAGGTTCAAGAATGAGCGAGTGATAGTTCAAGTAAAGGTGGATGAAAAATGAAAAATGTAAAAAAATGTAAAAAAGATGTAAAAAATGTAAAAAATGTAAAAAATGTATGGTGCCAGAATGAAAGACCATAAACCAAGTGGCTGAGGCAAATGCAACAGTGGCTGTGGTAAAAAATTGCCAAGACTATGAGTAATAGATTGTGCACACTCCAAAATATAAGAATAGGTAATATCAAATTAAGTTAATATAATATTCTATGAGTTCAAGACTTGTCTATGACTTTTGTATATTTTGATAATTCTTTCTTTAAAGTTAGCACTACCATAAGCAACTTCAGCTTCATATGCCTTCATTATTCTTTGGGTACTTTCCCAAAACTTCCAGAGAAGAGTTGGTTTTACAGAGTTTAAAGATTTAGGAACTATTTTTCTTAATGCCTTGATACTATACCCATACATTTTGCATGCATAAGGCTTAACCGCCCTCCAATAGTATTCTATAAGGTTCAGTATACAGTGATATTTTAAAATAAAGTGTACCTGATATCCTGGATATGATAAACTAGATCCTGGCTCTTAGACTTTCTTCAACCAGAGTTGAGCAACTTCTACATATCATGAATAGCTAACTTGAATTCATTTGTTAGCTATTGTCTGGGGACAAAATTAACTAGCCCTCAATGGCAACAGCAATGCTCTCCTCCTCATCACACCGTTCCTTCAATACTTTCTAAAGAAATTGCTCTACACCTACCAAAACCAAACCAATTTACTTGATTCTATTTTTCAATAAACTATGCCTCCTATTCTTTACAGTCATACCAAACAGCCTATTCCCTTTAAGTATTTTTCTGAGTTTACAAGGGGACAAATTCTCAGATTATGTGAGCCTCAAATAACAAATCACCAAATTTCATACTACCTTGACATTCCTTTCAGTACTGTCAAAAGCACATTTGCGAAGAGACATCAAGAGGGTAAGGAGAATGAAGGTAGAGGAAGACATCCCAAAACTACCAAGTTGCAGGATGATGCTATGGTAGAGGAAGCTCTCAAAAATCACCATACCAGCTACTCTGAAATAGCTGATAGAGTGGCTCCTAATGTTTCTGCTAAGACAGTGAAGAGAAGACTTGCACAAAAGTATCTTAAAAAGTAGATAGCACAAGAGAGGGTTCATTGGGATGAGGATCTAGCTCAAAAGAGATTGGAATAGGCATTAGCCTATAGGAATTGGATAAGGCAGATGTGGAGAAAAAAGGCAATATGGGGGGATGAGGTAGCTATGAAGAGGGGGGGAAGAACGAGAAGAAAATGGGTATTTAGATACCCAAAAGAAAAGTGGAATAAGGATTGTATTGAACCTACTGCTAGAAAATGAGAGAGAAAGATTGGCCAGATAATGACTGGTTGTTTTTATGGTCAAACTTATGGGCTTATTTTACCTGTTTTTCCTGATCCTACTTCTGCTAGTAATAGAGTGACTGGAAAGCCAATTATTGATGTTTATGATTAATATGACTTTCCAGGGATATGAGAGAATATCAAGGAGCATGTTGGGGAGGAAGAGGTATTTTTGATCATTGACAATGCTAAGACTCACTTGCCTTTCAGGAGATGGCTCAGGAGGAGTGGAATTTATCTAATGGAGATTCCTCCTTATTTACTAGACCTTAATCCCATTGAAAATGTTTAGTCTCTGGTGAAAGACAAGCTTCATAAGCACTATCCTGAGCTGTTTCTCCTGAAAGATCCTGTCAATAAGATCAAAAATATTATAGAGGAGGCTATCACTCATGGTTGGGAACTTCTGGACCCAAAGGTTTTTGATACTTTGGCAGGATCAATAGTGGATAGGGTGGAAGCAATTATTAAGGCTGATGGATGGTATACTAAATATTAATTTCTACTATGTATTGATATTTTTCAATTCTCTATTTGGTTTTCATGATAGTGGGTTGGTGGGGGAGTGTGGTTGTCATCACTGAAGATTTTCTGGCCCTTGATAGCTAGTTAATTTTGTCCCTGGACAATATTTTCCATACATATGATAAGTAAAATCAATAAGGATAAGATTGACTTACCAGTTGACAGAATGCAGTACTTGAAGTTTATTGCTTGATACTTTGATAAGCATAGCCAGCTCTGTAGCACTATGGCCAATTGCTTACTCCCCTATAACTCAGAATCTTCAAACTCTTTTCTTTCTTCTTCTATGATATCTACCTCGTCTACTGTCTCCTTGTTAGAACTTAACTCTTCCAATCATCTTTCTTCCTTCCAAGTGAACTACTTACCCTGCACTCTTACAGCATTTACTGCTTGTAATCTCTTCCTTTGTTCTAGTGGTTTCTCACACCTCTAAATAGTCTGCCAGCACGAGATCTTGACTTCATATTCTGGGATTTGGCTATTGTGATTTATCTCTAGCATTTATCACTGATAAACAATTAGTTGATAGTAATTGAATCTTATTAGACCATGATAGAAGCTTACCTGATACAATAGTTTTGAATTACTCTCAAAATCCTCAATCATAAATATACGGTCAATAGAGGAGGCTGTATTTTCAATCTTTTTTTTGAAATTTCCCCCCATTCTACTAGTAGTATCATGGCTCTGACATTTTTGCATGTTGATTCCTGTTATGTTGTATATCATATGCTAGTTAATTATTCTCACTTATTGCTATTGGATTATATTGTTGGTTGCATCTCTCCTTCTAATTTATTGCTTAGTCTACCTTTTTTGTGTTGCATTATTCTGCCAAAATCTATGTTTTCTACCTAAACTAGATACTTTTAAAGCAAGATGCCACTTGTCTAGCCTTATATTTATGAATAAGAAAACCATACTTTCAATCTACTTTACTTTGCCTGCATATCTACAGTTTTTTTATTCCTTTTACACAAGTATTAGATGCTGTATCCTCTTTTGAAAACACTACTTATTCCTGTTTACACTTATCTATTCTTGCACTATACACTACTTCCTTTATAGCAGGTAGTATAGGAAGAGACAAAATTTCTTCCTTCATTCAGCACTAGACCTCTTTAGTAGAATTTAAGTCTATTGATACTGCTGTCTGAGGAAATTGGGAAAGAAGATACCTGCTATGTGCTTCCTTTGTGATAGAGGTATTATAAACTAATATATGGTCTTCTATAATAGTAAGTAAGTTGTTCTAAAAAGGTGTTCACATTGGTAGAATGGAAGAAGGTATAGTAGGAGAATGTAGTTGCAATAACCTAGTTTAGTAATTCTATCCCATTGCTTTCTATCCTAAGACACAGGGTTCAATTTTCTCTCAATTTTAGATATAACTCTCTAAACTATTAAAAGACTAAGCTTTTGAAATTTAGAAATAAGACAATCTTCAACAAACTCCTTACTAAGTTACCTTATAATCAAAATTCAACCATGAGTTCTACCAAAATTAAATACTATTTCATGAGACTAAATTATATATTTCTATTCTCAAATATTATATAACATCTTGTGATTTACTATTTTGAGAATATGGGGTATTTTCACACCTAGCATATTGACAGGAAAGAGAGTTAAGTGAGGCGTGACTCACGAGACTGAGTAAAAGAACATGATTCCAAATTGAAATTGCAGGTTTATCTAATATAAATTCAGTTTATAATACAAATCAGAATATTAGTTCAAGTCTCAACTACAAGTATATTGATAAGAAACTTTATGATGTTGTATTTAGAGTTAAATTATAACAACTAAAATTATCTGATATCCAGAGTCTTCTTGCAAAGTCTTCACTATGAGTAAATAATATAAGTCTTCTGAGAATTACTATGAGCTGGAGAGGAAGAGAGATAGCAGCCATGTCTGAGGAAGAGGTAATCAGGAAGATCTTTTGTAACTCCCAATACTGGTATGAGAATTCAAATATAATCAATTGACAATATAGATAGGTTCCTGTAATACTAAGAAGAATATATCCAGACTTCAAGTCTAAACTATGTACTGAGTATAAGTATAATACTTCAAACCTTTCCTTAACTTTGATACAATCATTTCAAATCCTTTATGAGGCTTTACAGTTTCATATTCAAAGTTGAGTCCTAATGATCTAGTTGGTTGGAAACTGCATTTTCCTTGTATTTGAAGTCTTTTTACAAAGTTACTATTAAGAATACCTGCAGCTGAAGTATCCAGAAAGTGTTAAGCTTCTAAACTCAAATCAATAATAAAAATAATGATGATGAATGAAGTCTTAACTCAATTATTTGAGTTGAATGTAACTATGACTAATATCAAAAAGATTGAGTACATCAGCAAACAAGATAGCTGTATCAGATGCGCAGGTATGATATCAGGACAACAGGTAGGTGTTAATTGCGTCTTGTGCATCCCATAAATCAGGAGGCACTATAGACCTCTCCAGTACAGCCTGTAAATCTGGAGGTACTATGGACATTAGTGGTACATCAAGTATGTCCAGTGTTAACACAGGATGTCAGGGGTATCTAGTGATAACAGGGGATGTCCAGGCCATCTAGTGGTAATACAGGATGTCCGGGGCATTAAGAAGACATTCTAGGAGAGGACTTGGTGAGCCCCATTTCTCGATCTAGTTATGGTCACCAGGAGGTCATAATAGCATGGCCAGAACAACAAAGATCTGATACTATGCTAGCCCTAATAAGTACTAGAACCAACCATTCTGCAAGAAAGTTAACCTTTATATGTAGCAACAAAAATAAGACACATGACAGGAAATCTATTTTAGGTTCTAGAAGAATGGTAGAGTGAAAATGCTCCAAGTTCTTGCTATAAAAGCAAGTTATAGTTTAGTTCTACTGGTGCTAACTTGCCCCAGACTGGGTGTGGTTCATTTCCTGGCACATGTATTAGCTCTTACAACTATACAATATTCTCTTTTATCTCTATGATTGGCTAAGTGCTGACTTTGATACAAGATTCTCACAGAACCTGTTTGGTACAGCTTGCGATACTATGGCAGCTAAATGTACTTGATTCTTGCTTTCCAACAGTGCAAAGGATATCTATATGACACCAATATCCATAGAGTTACAGGCTGGCAAGCCTTTGGTAAGGTTTTGACTAAGTACTTCCTTTGACGCCAGATTCCTATAGAGTCCCTGAGACTCAGGTTCCAATACTTTGGCACCTAGATCTAGTCGATGCCAGCATTCCAATGGTTGAATGAATGTCTACCTGATGCCAATATCCATGAAGGTACAGCCTGGCAAGTCTTGGGCAAGGTTTTGACTAAGTACTGATCTTGATACCAGATTCCTACAGAGTCCTTGGGACACAGCAAGTGGCACTTTGGCATCTAGATATACCTGACACCAGCTTTACAATGGAGTAAAAAACATCTACTCAGCACCAGTATCCATGGAGCTACCACCTGACTAGTCTTTGGTGAGGTTTTGACTTAGTGCTGACCTCGATACTGTATTCTTACAAAGTCTCTGGGACCAGCTTCTGACACTTTAGCACCTAGGTCTACTCGATACCAGAATTCCAATAGTCTAAAGAACATCTATCTAATGCTAATATCTATGGTGTTACAGCCTGGTAAGTCTTGGATAAAGTTTCGACTAAGTGCTTACTTTGATACCAGAGTTTTACAGAGCCCTTGAGACACAGCATGCAGTACTTTGACACTTGGATGTACTCGATGCCGGCTTTCCAATGGTGCAAAGAACATCTACTCAGCAGCACCAATACCCATAGAGTTATAAGCTGTCTAGTCTTTGGTGAGGTTTTCACTTAGTGCTGACTTTGATGCCAGATTTCTAAAGGGTCTCTGGGATCCAGCTTCTGATACTTTGGCACCTAGACATACTTGACGCTGGCCTTCCAATAGTTGAAAGAATGTCTACTTGCCGCTAATATCTATATAGCTACTAGTTGTTATGTCTTTTACTTGTCTCATAGTTGCTGTTTCTCCGTATTAGCTTCTGTACTCTCTGTTTCTGTATATTAGCTTTTGTAGGATATGAGTACTATAAGAAGAGCAATTTTTGTAGACAGATATTGTAAATAGCCAAGTGTGACCTAGGGCAGTGGTGTGAGTTATACTCTTATATCCTATGAATCTGGTAATTTGGCAGATACCAGTATGATATCAGGATACGTGCCTGACACATGATTGCTACATCTGGTTGCATCCTGTGTCTCTTATGGATTTGGTTGCTATGCCTAGTTGTATCCTGTATATCCTGTATTTAGATAGTTGCATCCCAGGTATGATTGCTATGCTACCTTGCATCCTGAATCATTATTCATGTTTAAGTTCTGGCATTTTGTGCATCTGATGCACAGAATACCCAAGACATTACAGTTTGTTTTTGCTGATACCTGTCCTACACCTAGACACTGTGTCTAACTCTTTCTTCCTTTATAGACCTGACAAGGTTCATAGCAGGAAGAATCTACCAGATGCGATCAGGTAAGTGTTGTCTCACTACTCACTTATTCTAGTTCACTGAAGACTATTTACTCATATGCCCACTCCGTAAGGACAGGTATAAAGACTTCCCATATACCATCTTTTACAGCATGTCCTGGTCTCCCCACCAAAGGCAACTCCTGCTGACACTTGAGGATATAGGCAAGGACAGCCCCCTCTGGTCTAACATGACCCAATACAAAGCTCTGGTGATATACATCAATAAAGCAGCTACTAGATTTCCTCCTAGGATGCCCCTGGCCTGCTCATGTCAAGCGAACACCCAACTCTAGTATAACTGAGTGGGGTAGGCTAAAATCTCAGATCAGAAAATCTAACGAAGAAGGCTCATCTTAATAAATAGGTAAGGTAAAGATTTATAATATAAACAAATTTTATATTGATAAGATCTCTTCTCTATTGCTTGATGGTGTCTGTAAAGCTTGGGAGGCACTTCAATATTTATATCCCACATCTGAGTATTTGTAGACTACATCTAACTACTATGCCTCTGAAGTTCTACTCTGGTTTTAATATGCAAACACCTAGAATCTGATAAGTGCGAGTACTGTTTGACCCTGAAACCACTCATACTCTTTCACAGTTCCGCAATAGGATTCCTCCGTTGAGATAACTGCGCTATTTGTTATACCAAACAGGGGTCTTCAACTTAGTTCTCCACAGAGACTATTATATTACTTGAGTCTTGTTGACTATCGTTTTAGTAGTCTCTTCGGTCATGACGGAATCAGTTTCATGTTGGACCACCTAGTGCCAATCGCAAGTCCAAGCCCGACATGTCAACACCTTAAGGGTCTCCGACTTATCTAAGTCTTCCTGTCAGAGGGAGCTTCCCCTTGGTCTACCTGCCTCTGTAGAGGGGTCCTATTACTTGGACCAACCAACCTACAGCTAATCTCAGAAGGGTATGGATGGATACGGTATGTTCTTAATACCCTTCACTACTGGAACATCCTCTTGGAGTATTTCGCCAAAAATGCCCTGTTACTTTTGGTCCATAATTAGGAAGCCTAACTTTGAAGCCAACTATCTCAATACACTTCTCATGGATTTCTTCCATTCCACTTCCCCGATGTCACCAAAGGTCTCCTCTCATATATTCTGAGAACAGCATGCGGTTGGACGGATGGTAGGGACAAATATGGTATTATAAAGCGGCCTTCATTGATGTGACATTTTAATTATAAGATACAACTCTTCAAAATCTCGCTAATGCTATGCAGCCCCTATAAGGGCTAGAGGGGGATGTTAGCTTCCCAGAAAATCGAGAGTCTGTGCACAGTTACCTTACTGTGAGGTCTGTGCACTTTGTCGCAGATTTCCATATGCCTAACAGCTCCACTCTCTCCTCAGCGGAAAACACTTCTGTTTTTTTCCCCCTGCTACTCCTCAATGACAATTACACACAAGTGATACAGGTTCTGGTTACTTTGATAGCACTAGAGCAGTTCTGAGAAGGATGACTTGCATCAGATCTAGGCCTAGTTCATGCCACCATCTAGATCTTATGACGAATGTTTTGAGTCTCTTTCTCACATATTTAGTAGACCTCAAACTTACCTGTGGTAGCCTCAATAGACTCCGTAGGTATTAGCACCTAATACATATAATATAACCTGTCAACCTAAATCTCTAGGCGGTTCTCTTTTATTATTTTCAATTTTTTTTATTTTTATATATTCTTAGTCAAGGTACAAGAATTTACATGTAGTACTAGCTAGGGCATGAAGAAAACCTTAATTCCAACTCATAAAAACCAACCAAACATTTGAACCTCAAAAATAAATCCTACAGTCATGTCCCATAGCCAAGACCAAATCTTTAAGGAAATAAAACAAAATTAATAAAAGTACGATCATGATAACAAGTAAAAACAAAACTAAACTAGTATGAGGAGGAGTCTTGAAGTGGCAAACCAAAAACAGAGAATATCAGCTAAACTCTAATGCATAAGTCATGTCACAATAAAGTCTGTCTTCATAAGGATTGGTCATAGGTAGCACCTATTAGTACTCAACCTATGAAAAGGTCTGTTAGTGGAGCTGTGTGGTCCACGTTCTTGGTATGACTAAATGGAGCAGAACCAGATAGATGTCCATTGAGCTGCGATAACTTGTGAAGGTGTAATTTAGGCAGGTAGAGAGTTTCTTACTTGGTCTGACTTGTGACAGACATAATAGTTCACTACTAGTATGTCTACAATGTGAAGAGTCTTTACTTCTGAGATTGCCCTAGAGATGCTGTAGCTAAACTTTCAGCTTCAGAGAAGTCCCAAAAACATACAGTAGTTAGTGTTAGGCGGATGCCAAACTCAGGTATATAACTGAAGGGCATAGGCCAAATCTGCGATCAGAGAATCTGTTGAGGAAGGCTCATTGTGATAAAGTAGGTGAGATAAAGATTATAGGCATAAAACAATATTATATTGATAAGCTCTCTGCTCCTTCACTTAATGATGTTTGTAAATATTAGGCGGACGCTGATCTCTAGTATAATGGAGTGAAATAGGCCAAAATCTTTGTTCGGAAAATCTGTCTATGAAGGCTTGTCGCGATAAAATTTGTGAAGTAAAGATTTATGAGGTAAACAAACTTTTATATAGATAAGATCTGTTCTCCATTGCTTGATGATGTTTGTAAAGCTCAGGAGGCACTTCGATATTTATATCCCGCATCTGAGTATTCGTGGACTACTTCTAACTACTATGCCTCTGAAGTACCACTCTGGTTTTAATGTGCAAACGTCCAGAATCTTATAAGTGCGAGCACTGTTAGACCCTAAAACTTATCACACTCTTTCACGGTTACGGAATAGTATTCCTCTATTGAGATGACTTAGCTATTTGTTATACCAAACAGCAGTCTCCAACTTAGTTGTCTGGATAGACAATTATATTACTCTAGTCTTGTTGAATATCATTCTAGTAGTCTCTTGGGTCATGAAGTGATCAAGTTCATGCCGTGTCACCTAGTGCCAATTGCAAGTCCAAGTCTAACGTGTCAACGTCTTAAGGGTTTCCGACTTATCTAGGTCTTTCTTTCTGAGTGTGCCCCCCCTTAGTCTGCCGGCCTCCATAGAGGGGTCCTGTCACTAGGACCAACCAACCTACAGCTGTTCTCAAAAGGGTAAGGGTGGATTTGGTATGTCCTTAATAGCCTCTACTACTAGGACATCCTCTTGGAGTCTTTTGCCAAAACAGTCCCGTCACCTTTGTCCAATAGTTTAGGAAGCCTAACTTTGAACCCTGCTATCTCAATGCACCTCTAACAGAAATCTTCTGTTCCACTTCTCAGATGTTGCCAAAGGTCCCCTCCCATTTATCCTTTGAACAGCATGCGGTTGGATGGACAGCGGAGACATATATGATGTTATGAAGTGAGCTTCATTGATCTGACCTTTTAGTTATGGGATGAAACTCATGAGATCTTGTTAATGATGTGCGAGCCCTATAAGAGGGCCGGAGAGGGTTGTTGGCACTCCAGAAAATTGAGTGTCTGTGTGCAGTTACCCTACCGTGGGTCTTTGCACATTTCTTGTCATGGATTTCCATATGCCTAACATGAGCTTCCTTCCACCAGGCTTCCCCTCGAATGCATTTACAACTTTTATAATTTTCTACATACATTTTGAGACTCCATGTGGCCAAGGTAAAAAACCACGCGCATTTACTTGGCCACAGTAGGAAAACCTTTTCCTTGCTATCTTACTTCTGCCCTTCCTGCCATGTCCGGAGTTTCATTATAAAAATTCTCTCTAACTTCCTCCACATTTTCCATACCAGTAGCTGGCTCCCATGTGTTCTCATCTTGTAAACATGCTTGCCACTTGACAAAGTACTGTAGTTCTCACTTCTCTTGACAGTGGCCACATACCCATTTTCTGTAAGAGCAAATCTCGCTTCTTACTATTTTTTTAAGCTCTCATTGTAGATCGCCGTCACTGTCCTCTAGATCTCTAAGTAGTTGCTGGCGATTATCATGAACTGATTCACAATAGGGTTCCAATAGCGCGACATGGAATACTGGATGAATGTTCCATCGATCGGATCTGTTGAGCTTGAATGCTTGCGATCTGCACTTCTCTATGATTTGAAAAGGACCCTATAGCTTCAGACTTAGCTTTTTTGATTTCCATTGGTTGTGAATGTTCTTTGTATTTTAACATTACTTTGTCCCCAATCTTGAAGTCCGGCTGTTGTTGAGCTTTCTAGTCATAATATTTTGACATTCCTTCCCTTGTCTTCTCTGGTGACCCTTGTCCCTATTCATATATCGTCTTAAACCAGTTTATGTGGAGTGTTACTCCTGGATTTTGAGCTTCACCCTCCTTCATCCACTCTGTTTGTGGATAGAATCTGTAGTTCCCATAGAATGCCGACATCCCATGTGCATTGGTAGCGGAGTTGTTATAGGCATGTTCAGCTAGTGGTAGTAGCTGATACCAGTCATCCTGATCACTGTTGACAAAACTTCTCAGGTATCTTTCCAGTACTTGATTGGTACATTCTATTTATCCATCAGTTTGTGGATGGTATGCTGTTGACATTCTTCACTTAATCTCCAGCACCTTGCAAAGGGATTCCCAGAATTCTCCTGCATACTTTGAGTCCATATCTAAGTCAATTTTGGTTGGTAGGCCATGCAGCCTCGATACTTCTTTCTGGAATGCATTTGCGACATCCTTGGCTGTAGCCGAGGTCTGAAGTCCTATGAAATGTGCCATCTTTGTAAATTGATCAACTACTACTATTATTTGAGTGCATCCTCGCAACTCTGGCAGCTGTGTGATGAAGTCCACGGTGATTGACGCCTATGCTATGTAGGGTATTTGCAGCGGTTGCAATAATCGATACTTAGCATATCTAGGGGATTTGTTATGTTGATATTCATCGTGGTATCGAACATAGTCATTGACCCATTCTGTAAGTCATTTCTAGTAGAAGTCCTGCATCTTGATCTCCAAGGGTTTCTCTTGTCTGAAATGTCCTGCAAGTTTTGTATCGTGACATCCTTCTGCGATCTTAGTGTATAGCACCTAGCTATTTGGTACAAATAGTCTTAGCTTATAATATAGTAGATCGTCAGTTAAGGTCCAGTCCTTGTGGAAATCTTTTCCTTCGTCTTATAGCCAAATGAGTTCTTCCCTTCATTGCCTCAAGCTGCGTCTGTTCAGATAGCTGCCTTTATCTCGCTTAAGAATTTAAGATTAAACTGCTTCATACCTTTTTGTAAGATAATAGCATTTGACATTAGAACTTTCTCTAGTACTTCTGAAGTGTTGCACCAGTGTTTGTTGTCTTTAGCTGATGCCTGTAGGTAACTGATGCTAGGTTCCTGTTCTTTGACGATCAAGCATCTTGTCGCCATATTGGTGCTACTGAATCCTGCGGTCCCTCGTCATGTTTCTTCCAAGTTGTCTACTTCCGTCATGTCAGATGAATTAACTTTTTCTACCACCAACTGAGCTATCCGATTGCCCATTCTTATTTGGCAGTCCACATCTTTGTGGTTGAATAGTACGACTTTTAGTTTACTGGTATAATCAGCATCAAATACTACTGCTTTGGTGGAGATTCTGCTTTGAACCGCTAATCCGCTTCTTGGAGCAACTCTTCAATAAGTTACTTCAGGTAGCCCTACAGCTATCTCAGTCCATATTAATGCTTGTCCATATTTCGGGGCAATGTCATGCACTATGGCATATATGTTATATCTTGCCGCTATTATTGAGTCCTTTGTTGGTAAATATGCCTTCTTGCTCAATCTTTTAACCCTAATTATAGGTTCCTTTCCACCTCTTCGAGGTTCCAAATTTAAATCCTTATCTCTATCCCAGTCTTCTCCCTCATCGCCTACTCTTGCTACTAGTGATACAAAGAAATTTTCTGGTTGCAAAATTTTCCATTCATGATGCGTAGTTTCCTCTTGGAGATAGTACTTTGGCTGTCTGCTTAATGCCTCAGGCTTTCTGCCCATTGTGCCCAGTCAGTATACAATATGAAAATCATATTCCACTAACTTCTGAGCCTATCGAATTTGATGGCCACTCCAGACTTTTGCAGGATGGAAGTATTATTGGTTCTGATGGTCGGTAAAGATTCTAAGTAGTTTTTCTGTTACGATCCAGTAGTGCTTTCATTCCTTAAATGCTTCAAGGATCGCGAGAAGTTCTTTATCATGAATTTCATAATTACGCTCCGCCAAGTTTAGTTTTCCGGAATGGAATGCTACTGGATGTAACCTTTTCTCAAAGTATTGAGAAAAGATGCAACCGAGTGCGAAATCGCTAGCAACGGTTTCTACCACTGTTTTTCTTTCTAGGAAGAAGTGGTGGAGAATGGGAGCTATAGTGAATCGGTATTTTAATTCTTTGAACGCTGTATCCTGCTCAACTTCCCCTTTGAAATTCTTAGGATTTCCTTTTAATATCATGGTTTTGGGTTTGCAACTAGTCAAGAAGTTTATAACGAACCATTGGTAGAAGTTAGCGAATCTAATAAAGACTTGCACATCTCTAACCGACTTAGGTGCTTTCCGAAAAAAAGTTATGGATTCTACATTGCGGGTGCTCATAGACACCCCATCAAACGCTACAATATAATCGGGGAATTCTATCTCTTTAGCGTGGAAATTCGATTTCTTTAGTGATACTGCTAGTTCAAAGTCTGATAGACTGTGTAAAACTCTCGTGACAGCTTCAATGTGTTCTTTTTCATCCTTGGAATATATCAGGATATCATCAAGATAATATACAACTCCCACATCTAAGTATTCTTTAAGTACTTAGTTCATCATATCTTGGAAAGCTGCAGGAGCATTGACCAATCTAAGTGGCATAACCTTATATTCCTAGGGCTCATATCTCGTCCAGAAAGCTGGTTTCCATTCATTTACTTGTGTAATCCTAATCAAGTAGTAGCTGTCCTTAAGGTCTAACTTAGCGAAGATGTTGGTGCTAGCTACTGGGTCTCGGAGTTCGGATATTAGTAGAAGGGGATGTTTGTTGAGGATGGTTATCTTGTTTAGATTCCAGTAATCCAAAACCAGGTGTAGTCTTCCATCGGGTTTAGGTACGAATAATATAGATGCTCATGTAGGAGATTGACTTTGCGTAATCTTTCTCTGCTTAATCATTGTTTCCAAGTATTCTCTTAATGCCTTCTGCTGTTTTTCGGATAGTGGATATATTGGTCCCTAGGAGGGAGTTGATTCCGGAATCAACTTGATCTCATGATGAAATGTTCATGATGGGCTAGTCTTTCTGCCATTTAGGCTTTGAACAAATGTTTCTAATGCCGGTATTCTTTCGGCAATGATTCGAGTTCCACTGTATCTTTGCTAGTTCCGATTCTTCCAATACGACAAGCATTCAAGTCTCAAGTAACTGATTTGTCATCTTTGAACATATCCGCTATTTCTTCATCTTCTTCCCCACAGTTTTCACAACCTTTTGTGGAGAAAGTAAAATTTTCTGCCTCTATTATGTGAGACACTAGGTATTCACGATGCCACCAACCAAATGGAATTATCATTACATAATGACTTGCTTTAGCCACTTTATACAACACTGCAGAAATGTGGCAGTTTTTTTCCGATTTCCTACTTTATAGGTAGAGTATAACACTTCTGTCTGGAGGCGGCTGATCATCCATCAAAGCCTAAGATATCAACAGCATTGTTGCGTTCAATAATAGGAATGTGAAGGTCTTTCACTAGGTACTTATTAATAAGGAATACATTGGATGCCAAGTCTAACAAGACTTTAACTTTGTATCGCTTATCAAGTATATAGAGGTAAGCGATCCCCTCCTGACAGTTGTATCAGTTTGGTTTTGGAGTATTTAATTCTACGCATTTAGCGTAGATAAGACTTTCTTGGTTTTTGCATTTAGGTATCGTGGGTGTTGGGTGTAGCTAACAAGATGTTTCTTAGTACGCCCACGTAGTTTTGACCATTGAGGTCTTATCAGACAAACTAGTCACTCTTTAGCTCTGACAATCTGGGTCTATATACGAAGAAGTGTTTCACCGATACGCAACTGTGAACGACCAGTTCTCTGGCTAGATGCCTTCTCCCGACACAGCAAATCTAGGCTCATAGCAGACTTTCGCGTGGTTATTAGCCATTTTACACCCCTGGTGTGGAGTTTCCGCTTGCACCGATTCTTTCCCTCAGGGTTTCGGTTATCCATTCAGCTACCTCAGAGGGGCCTTACGTACCAAAGTGGTACATCCCCACCCCACACTCTGGCCAGAAGGCGAGACAGTATATATGTATAATACGACTCAGTCTCCTGTGGTATATGGAACAGCCCGTGTTGATTGTCCTCTTATCGCCTGTTATTATCAGGTAGATCTTGCATTGCAAGGTCTCAACTTCTTCAATGTAGTAACTTGCTCGCATATGGGTAGCAGGCAGCCACCAGGTGACTCAAGGAACTTCGTACTGCCGGCTCCCAGGCCATGTGGGCTGGTTGACTATCCTCTCTTTCAATCAAGTCTCTCCATATATTGATTATTGTTTTTGAGCTCTTAAGTCCCTCATGGAGTCCCTTCACTTAGAGCCTACTTGCTTACATCTTGAAAGGAGAGACTTACTTTGTGCCGCTTTGATCATTGTGAGTTTCGACTCCAGTAGTTGTACATGGAATACCTGATCCCCATTGTAGTTGGTACCCAATACACCCCAGCCAAAAGGGGTTCCCATTTTGATTACAGCCCCATGTAGACACTGAATGCCCAAATGCCGTCGCCATTGGTTGCAATAAACTGACAAAGTTCAGTTCTTCGCCATCTACCAGTTCCTAGGTCCTGTACATTCGGGCTGGTTGCTGGATGGTAGCCACTCTGCGTGCTAGTTTAGGCTTTAGAATACCTGATCATACATGACGAATTCCCATTTTTATCATCCTTGAACTAACAGTTGCCACAGACGTATGGACATCTCCCCAACACATCTGATATGTGTGGTTTTTTGTTATCTAGATACTGATCTGTAGTATATCTGAGGGACGTAGGCCAAAATGTTTGTTTCGTAGAATCTGTCATAGAAGGCTCGTCTGGATAAAATAGGTAAGGTAAAGATTTATGAGGTTGACAATTTAATATTGATAAGATCTCTTCTCCATTGCTTGATGATGTCTGTAAAGCTCCAGAGGCACTGTGATATTTATATCCCACGTCTGAATGTTTGCGGACTACTTCTAACTACTATTCCTCCAAGGTACCACTCTGATTTGAATACGCAAACATCCAGAATCTTATAAGTGTGAGCACTATTTGACTCGGAAACTTATCACACTCTTTCACGTTAATGGAATAGTATTCCTCCGTTGCGATGACTGCACTATTTGTTATACCAAGCAGCAGCCTCCAACTTAGTTGTTTGCATAGACTATTATATTACTCTAGTCTTGTTGACTATCATTCCAGTAGTCTCTTGGGTCATGAAGTGATCAAGTTCATGCCAGGCCACCTAGTGCCAAATGCTAGTCCGAGTCCAACGTGTCAACATTTTAAGGGTCCCCGACTTGTCTAGGTCTTCCTTTCTGAGCATGCTTCCCCTTAGTCAGCCGGCCTCCATGGAGGGGTCCTATTACTAGGACCAATCAACCTACAGGTGTTCTCAGAAGGGTATGGCTGGATTTGGTATGCCCCTAATAGCCTGTGCTATTGGGACATCTTCTTGGAGTATTTTGTCGAAATTGTCCCCTCACATTTGGCCCATAGTTTGGGAAGCCTAATCTTGAAGCCTACTATCTCAATGCGCCACCTACGGATCTCTGCCATTCCACTTCCCAGATGTCACCCAAGGTCCCCTCTCATATATCATGAGAACCACATGTGGTCGGATGGACGGCGGCGACGTATGTGGTGTTATAAAGTGGACTTCTTTGATGTGACATTTTAGTTATAGGACACAACTCACGAAATCTAACTAATGACGTGCCGGCCTCATAAGGGGGCCAAAGGAGGTGCTGGCACTCCAGAAAATCGAGGGTCTGTGTGCAGTTACCCTACTGTGAGGTCTGTGTACTTCTTGTCTTAGATTTTCAAATGCCTAATATGAGCTCCCTCCTACCAGGCTTTACCTCGAATGCCTTTATAACTTCTTATAATTCTTCTAAATACATTTGAACACTTAGTATGGTCAGGGAAAAAAACCTACCACATTTACTGGGCCACGGTAGGAAAACCTTTCCCCACTATCTGACTTCTACCCTTCCTGGCATGTCCGGATTTTCATTATGAAAGTTCTCCACAATTTCCTCCATGTTTTCCATACTCATGGCTGGCTCCCTTGGGTTCTCATCTTCTGAACACCCTTGCCATTTGACCAAGTACTACAGTTCCCGCTTCTCTAGATAGCTGTTAGGCGGACGCCGATCTCTAGTATAACTGAGGGACGTAGGCCAAATCTTTGTTCGGAGAATCTGTCGAGGAAGGCTCGTCTCGATAAAGTAAAGGTAAAATAAAGATTCATGAGGCAAACAATTTTTATATTGATAACATCTCTTCTCCATTGCTTGATGATCCCTCATCAGCCTAGAACAAGTATCTTTATCATACTCCATGTATCAAAGTATATTTAATATAATAATAACTTTGACCTCAGAGGGAGTTGAACACATGACCTTGTAAACCAATACAAAATCATACCAACTGAGCTACAGTATATGGTGTTATTAAGTGGGCTTCATTGATGTGACATTTTAGTTATGGGATGCAACTATCGAAATCTCGCTAATGATGTGCAGGCCCCGTAGGGGGGCCAGAGGAGGGTGTTGGTACTTCGGTAAATTGAGGGTCTGTGCATAATTACCCTACCGTGGGTCTGTGCACATGTCTCGGATTTCCATATGCCTAACAATAGCGACCTGGTACCCATTTTCTGTAAGAGCGAATCTCGCTTCTTACTATTCTTTCAACTGCCCATCGTAGATCGCCGTCAATGTCCTCTGACTCTCCAGAGGATTGCTGGTGATTATTATGAACTGATTTGTGATAGGGTTCCAATAGGGGAACATGGAATACAGGGTGAATGTTCCAGCGATGAGATATATTGAGCTTGAATACGCGTGACCCTGGTTTCTCCATGATTTGGAAAGGACCGTATGGCTTTGGACTCAGCTTCTTCGATTTCTGCCAGGTGCGAATGTTCTTTGCGTTTAACATTACTTTGTTCCCAATCTTGAAGTCTGGCTGTTGTTATGCTTTCCAGTCATAATAATTTGACAATCCTTCACTTGTCTTTTCTAGCGACCCTCTTGCTTGTTCATGTACCGTCTTGATCTAGTTCGTGTAGAGTATTGCTTCTGGATTTTGAGCTTCATACTCTTTCATCCACCCTAGCTGTGGATGGAATCCATAGTTCGTATAGAATGTCGACATCCTATGAGCATTGGTGGTGGAGTTCACATAGGCATATTCAGCTAGTGGTAGTACCTGTTACCAATCGTCCTGATCGTAGTTGACAAAACCTCGCAAGTATCATTCCAGCACCTGGTTGGTATGTTCTGTTTGTCCATCCGTTTGATTGTGGTATGCTGTCGCCATTCGTCGCTTAATCTCCAGTGCCTTGCAGAAGTATTTGCACAATTCTCCAGCCATCTTTGAGTTCATATCCGTGACGATTTCGCTTGGTAGGCCATGCAGCCTCTATACCTCTTTCAGGAATGCGTTTGTGACATCCATGGCCATAGCCGAGGTCTGAAGTCTGATAAAATGTGCTATCTTTGTAAATTGATCAACTGCTACCATTATTTGAGTGCAACCTTGCGACACAGGTAGTAGGTTGATGAAGTCCACTGAGATAGACACCCATGCTGTATAGGGTAATTGCAACCCTTGTAATAATCCATACTTAGCATGTCTAGCTGATTTATTATATTGGGATTCATCGCAGGATCGATCGTAGTCATAGACCCATTCGGCCAGTCCTTTCCAGTAGAAGTACCGCATAATGATCTCTAAGGCTTTCCCTTGTCCAAAGTGTCCAGCAACTTTTGCATCGTGACATCCTTCTGCGATCCTAGTGTATGGTTCCTGGCCATTTGGTACGAATTGTCTTTTCTTATAATATCGTAGATCGTCGGTTAAGGTCCTGTCCATGCGGAAATCCTTTCCTTCGTCGCGTAATCTAATGAGCTCTTCCCCCTGTTGCCTCCAAGTTGTGTCGGCTTCCATAGCTGCCTGTATCTGGCTTATGAATTCAGAATTAAACTGCTTCATACCTTTTTGTAGGATAATCGTGTTTGACATTAGAATCTTTTCTGGTACTTCTGAAATATCATACCAATGTTCGTTGTCTTTAGCCGATGCCTGTAGGTAGCTGATGCTAGGTTCTAGTTCATTCATGATCAAGGATCTGGTCACTATATCGGTGCTTACAAATCCTGCAGTACCTCGCCCTGTTTCTCGCAAGTTGTCTACTTCCATCATATCAGAGGTATTGACCTTTTCTACCACCAGTTGAGCTATGTGATCGCCCATTCTTCTATGGCAGTCGGTATTTTTGTAGTTGAATAGTACAACCTTGAGTTTCCCAGTGTAATCAGCATGAATTACTCTTGCACTGGTGCAGATTCCGCTTCGAAAATGCTAGACCACTTCTTGGGTCAACTCTTCTGTAGGTTCCTTTGGGTAGACCCACAGCTATACTCTGTCTTATTAATGGTTGTCTATATTTCAGGACAATATCATCCTTTATGGCATATAGGTCATGTCCTGCTGCCATTCTTGAGCCCTTTGTCGGCAAATATGCCTTCTTGCTCAATGTTTTGACCCTAATTATGGGTTCCTTTCCACCTCTTCGCAGTTCCAACTCCAAATCCTTATCTCTATCCCAGTCTTCTCTTTCATCGCCTACCCTCGCTACTAGTAATACTAAGAAACCTTCTTGTTTCAAAACTTTCTGTTTGCCCTGCGTAGCTCTCTCTTCAGGATGGTACTCAGGCAATCTGCTTAACATGACTGGCTTTCTACCCTTCGTGCCTGGTTGGTATACAATGCAAAAATTGTATTCCCCTAACTTCTGTGCCTATCGAATTTGATGGCCACTGCAGACTTTCGAGGGGAGGAAGTATTGCAGGTTCTGATGGTCAGCAAAGACTGTAAGCAGTATGTCCATTTCTATTAAGAAGTGTCTCCATTCCTTACATGCTTCGAGGATCGTGAGAAGTTCTTTATCAAGAATCTCATAATTGTGCTCTGCTAAGTTTAGTTTTCTGGAATGGAATGCTACTGGATGCAACCTTTTCTCAAAGGATTGCAAAAAGAACACAACTGAGTGCAAAATCGCTAGCGTCGGTTTCTACCACGGTCTCCCTTTCTGGGAAGAAGTAGTGAAGTATGGGAGCTGTGGTGACTCAGTGTTTTACTTCTTCAAATGCTGTATCCTGTTCAACTCCCCATTGCAAATTCTTAGGATTTTCTTGTAATGTCCTGGTTATAGGTTTCCAAATAGCTAAGAAGTTTTTTATAAATCGTCGGTAGAAGTTAGCAAATCCAATAAAGACTTGCGCCTCTCTAACCAACTTTGGTGCTTTCCACATCATTATGAATTTCACCTTGCGGATGCTTATTGACACCCCATCAGCTGCTACCATATAGCCAAGGAATTCTACCTTTGTTGCTTGGAAGGTTGATTTCTTTAGCAATACCGCTAAGTGAAAGTCTGATAGACTTTGTAAAACTCTCTTGATAGCTTCAATGTGTTCCTTTTCGTCCTTTGAGTAAACAAGAATATCATCTAGGTAACGCACGACTCAAACATCAAGGTATTCCTTAAGCACTTTGTTCATCATATCTTGGAAAGTTGCTAGAGCGTTAACTAATCCAAAAGGCATGACCTTATATTCGTAGTGTCCGTATCTTATATGGAACGCCGTTTTCCATTTATCTCCTTCCTTTATCCTAATCAAGTGGTAACCGTCTTCAAGGTCCAACTTGGTGAAGATCTTTGCGCCGGCTGCTCAATCTCTGAGTTCGGACATTAATGGAAGAGGAAGTTTGTTGAGGATAGTAATCTTATTTAGATTTCGGTAATCCACAACTAGGCGCAATCTTCTATCTGCCTTTTGTACAAATAATATGGGTACTCCTACAGGTGATTGACTCTGCATGATCTTTCCTCGTTTGATCATAGTTTCCAAGTATTCCCATAAACCCTTTAGCTGGTTTTCAGATAGTGTCTATATTGGCCCTCAGGAGGGATGTTGAGCATATGGAAATTGGAGACAAGAAGTGTACAGACCTCATGGTAGGGTAACTGCGCACAGACCCGCGATTTTCCGGAGTCCCAACACCTCCCTCTGGCCCCCTTATGGGGCCTGCACGTCTATAGCTCAATGGAAGTATCATGTGACCTCTATCCAGAGGTCACGTATGCCATCCACACCATCGTCAAAGTTATTTTGGTATAAGATGTTTTCTACCAACCGGACATACATGTTTGGAACTCTCTGCATGACAGTACAAGACCTCCGACTGCGCGTATCTCTATCAATAGCATAGAGGAGACTCTTGTTAGGGCACAAGAAGTTATCTGAGAGAAATTGGTCAGTTGGTTGTTGTGTAATTAAGGACTGAAGACGGAGACTCCAGTATCCATATGGAAGTTGTAGTTCATGATACAACAGACAGATTGATGACACCCTACCTACTGATATCAGCCGTATGTTGCTTGGTCTGGGTAATGGGACCCCTCTGCGGAGGCTGGCGGACCAAGGAAAACTATGCTCAGATAGAAGGCCATAGCTGGAGAAGAGTTCATAAGATGTGGACGCGTTGGACTTGAGCTCATATGAAGCATAGGCAGCACGACACAAACTTGATTACTTTGTAAATTAAAGAGCTTACGGGAACGATAGCAAATAAGTCTAGAGTATTCAGCATAGTCTATACGAGCTAAAGATCGGAAGCTCCTAATAGGAAGCTGTGACTAAGCTGTGGAGTGGTGTGCTTATTCTTAAAGTCAAACAGTGTTTGCACTTAAGTTGAACTCAAGAAGAAGACAAGCAGTATATAGTTAGTAGGAGGATTAGAAGTACCACCTAGCTACTATAAGTAAGATCGACTCAGTCCGAGTTGGTGAGGGATCATCAAGCAACCGAGAAGAGATCTTATCAATATAATATTGTTCCATACTTTAAATCTTTACATTACCTATTTTATTGAGACGAGCCTTCCGCAACAGATTCTCCAATCACAGATTTTTGGCCTATGTCTCTCAGTTACATACTGGAGTGTGGCGTCCACCTAACAGGGGAGTCGATCCTGGAATCAACTTGATTACATAATCGAAAGTGTGTCTTGGGGCTAATTTGTCTGCTGTCTGGGCTTCAAACAAATATTTGTAATGCCAGTATTCCTTCAGTAACGATTTGTGTTCCACCATATTTTCGATTGCTCTGACACATCCAATGCGATATGCATTAGGATCTCCAGCAACTGATTCGTCATATTCGAACATATCTGCTACTCCTTCATCTTCTTCCATACAGTTTTCGCAATATTTTGCAGAGAAGGTTTAATTTTCTGCATCTTCTATGTGAGATACTGGGTGTTCTTGATGCCACCATCCAAATAGAATTATCATTCCATAATTACCTGCTTTAGCCACTTCACACGATACTACAGAGATGTGTCGCTTTTTTCCTGTTTCCAACTTTATAGGTAGGGTATAACACTTCCCTCCTGAGGCGGCCGATGATCCATCAAAGCCTAAGATATCTACTACATTGTTGCGTTCAACAATAAGAACATGAAGGTCTTCAACTAGGTCCTTATTGATAAGGAACAGGTTGGATTCCGATTCTAAAAAGACTTTAACTTAGTATTACTTATCGTCTATATGGAGGTAAGCGATCCCCTCTGGACAGTTGTATTGTTTTGGTTTTGGAGCAACTAATTCTATGCACTTGGCATGGATAAGACTTTCTTGGTTCTTGTGTTTAGGCATTGTTGGTGTTGGGTGTAGGTAATAAGATGTTTGTTACTACGCCCACATAGTTTCAACCATTGAGGTCTCCGCAGACAAACTAGTAACTAGTTAGCTTTAACAATCAGGGTCTACATACTAGGTGGCATTTCACCAATATGCAATTCGGCAGGACCAGTTTTCAGGCTCCAGGCCTTCTCCCAACACACCAAACCTAGGCTCAGATCAGATTTTCGCGGGGTTATTTGCTATTTTACTCACCTGGTGTAGGGTTCCCGCTTTTACTGATCCTTTTCATTATGGTTTCGGTTATCCATCCACCTCACTCAGAGGGGCCTTGCACACCAAAGCGGTACATCCCTATCCCATACTCTGGCCAGAAGGCAGGATAGTACATGCATATAATACGACTGGGACTCATGTGGTAGGTGGAACCGCTTGCGTCAGTTGTCTTCCTGTTGTGTATTGTTATCAGGTAGATCTTGTATTTATATGTCCTAACTTGTTCGGTATAGCAACTTGCTTGCACGTGGGTAGCCTGCGGCCACCAGGTGACTCGGGGATCTTTGTACTGTTGGCTTCCAGGCCATGTGGGCCTGTTGACCTTTCTCTCTTTTGATCAAGACTCTCCACATATTGATTGTTGTGTTTGAGCTCTCAAGTCCCTCATGGGATCCCTTTACTTGGAGCCTATTTGCATTGATCCTGAAAGGAAAGACTTGCTTCACACCTTGTTTATCATTTTGAGTTTCAATTCCCGTATTTGTCCATGGAATACTCGATCCCTGTCGTGGTTGGTACCCAATACACCCCAGCCAAAGCGGCTTTCCCTTTTGATTCCAGCTCTATCTGGACACTGAATACCAAAACGCCGTCACTGTTGGTGCCAATGAACTGACCTTAGTCAGTTCTTTGTTATCCTCCTGTTCCCAAATCCTATTTATTCGGGCTGGTTGCTGGACAGAAGCGACTCTGCATACTAGTTTATGCTTTACAATAGCCAACCACGTGCAAGGAATTCTTGTTTGTATCGGTCTTGAGCTCACCATTGCCGCCAATATATGACTATCTCCCAACACGTCTGGTAGGTGTAGTTTTTCTTCCTACAATATGTACAATCTCTGTCTTGCCTCTGAGTGTCTATCACACTCTGCGGGTTACCAGTATGGGCCTGGTCAACGTTTGTGTAGGTGGTCTTTGCTGTACCTCCCAACCTCTTCTAATGCTTTTCCGGCTCATGGTCTCTTTTCTGTTATCCTGGTGGGGCTCTGTCACGAATGAGGCTTAGCGAGGAAGAGGTTTTCACATGACTCATAGTTACGAGTCATAGGTATGTTATGTTTCACACATGACCTCATTTAGAGGTCATTGGATTCGCACATATGACCATTTTGGTCATATACTATGGTTATGATAATATGTTATGTTTCGCACATGACCTCATTTAGAGGTCATGGGTTTCGCACATATGACCACTTTGGTCATATGCTATGGTTATGGTGATATGTTATGTTTTGCACATGACCTCGTTTAGAGGTCATGGGTTTTGCGCATGGGACCACTTTGGTCATATGATTAGTTATGATGTTTTGAGTTGACTCACAGTTGTGAGTGATATGTGGCATGTGACTTGAGGGGTGAGTCACAAGGGTATGAAGAGCAACTATATAAGGAGGCCATTAGGGCCGAGTAGATAGAACATCCTCCGTCTCCTCTACACACCCGGCGATAGAAATCAACCCTCCGGGCTTGATCTTCACGAACCACCATCCACCCCCCCCTCTCCTCCCGCGATGGCTTCGGCCTAGGAGTGATGGCCATCCCCCCCTCACTGCCTTTCTTCGCTTTTTTTACGCGTCGGGCTTTCCTTCCTCTGAGTTCCGGTACTGCTTTCTGCTGC